>QARZ01041110.1:27022-184784 GCA_013407115.1 Glycine latifolia | reverse complement strand
CCTCATAATTGAATAAGAGAGAAAAAATACTCCTTCTAAATTTGAGAAAGTTGAACCATGAAAATGTAAATAAAATGGACAGTCATTTATCCCTTTTCAACCCCTTCGTCCCTATCTCTTTTACACATGTGAGACAAAAAAGATAGACTAGTAAAGTTTCAGTATTTTGGCAATTAACGCATAGTTACAAACAGAAGTAGTTGCATTTTAGTTATTCTTTAACATCAATATACACTCTCAAGAAAACCTACAATGCCACCCCCACTCCCAGCAGGTTCTGAAATAGAAGCCTCATTTATTAAACCAAAAATAAAGCAGGCAAGAAACACGCAGTCACAAAATGCAGAGAGAACAAACTGGGAACAAAGCAGGGAGGCAAACGAAAATGGTAAGCATCTACTCAACTTCCCTCATACACCAGTTTTTGCAATTGCATTTAGACCCTAAGTATTCTATTGCATTTAAAGCCAGAAAATGAAACCATGAAGTTTATGCAGTTCTTCCAAATTCCTTCAACAATTTAAAATAGTCCAGTAATGGTCCAAGTAGATGGGAGATACTTCAGTACTGAACACACAAAGATGGGAGCGTTTATGTAAATGAGCCCACCTAGCGTGTTTTTCCTTCTCTCATCTTCTATTCTTTATTCTCATGCTGGACTAAAATGACAGTAATTAATTACTCAAATGTAGTAATCAAAACTGAAAAGAGACTAGCAACACACTCTTTTGAATATACTCTCAACTATTGGCTGAAATTTGTCAGGACCAACCAATTTTTACAGGTCTCATTTCTAATTTAATGAACCTCACTCGTGATTCTATAAATTTAAATAAATCATAAAAAATAATAGAAAATGTGTTAAAAGGGTGTGTTACTAGCACTCCTTAGACTGAAAATTCAAGAATGCACAAACGAACCCCACCTGTTCAAATAAGATGATTTCATTTTCCCATAACCACACACAGTCCCAGAGTAAACAACATCTATATTCACACATTACAAACAAGAATTCCTCACCCTTACAGAATATTTATAAAAACAGTCCCCGATCACGGTTTCGGTTTCGGCCACATCATCAAGGTTTTGGGGGTGTCTGTGGCCGCATTTGTTCACAATTTCCAGCAATATCAAAAAGCACAACCAAACCGCAAGCGCAATTTAAAACCTTGCTGCCCTCATACAATGGGGAAAACAACAGGTTTGTGTAATGCAGCAACCAAATGCAAAGACAGTAACATCCACATATTCTTGTTACAAACAAACAATTACCGCGAATTCACACCTTAGAGAGAAATGCTTACGAAGAACAGGAGGAAAAAAAAAAGTTTAAACGAAACGGCGATACTAAATGCAGCCACACACGAATTAGAGTCGTTTTTCGCAATCCTGGAAAGGGGAGAAAATCGAAAGGGGAAATATTTGAAAAATTTTCTCAGTAGCCAAAAAAAAAAAAAAAAAAAAAAAAGTAGTAGTAGTACCTGACCGAGGAGTTTTTCTTTCTGCATCATCACAGATATCTCAAATACACAATTTAAATATAAAATAATTATACATTAACATGTAAAATAATTTAATAAAATCATTCAATTAATTATAACTTTATTAACTTTAATAATAATCGTAATAAAAGAATAGTCTCATATGGGTTTTATATTTGTAATATAAATACATATATATAGAGAGAAAATGAGTATTTTAAAACTATATAAATAAGGAGTATTTTTAAACTATTTTTTAAAAGGTAATATATATTTGCACATTTTTTATAAAAAACACTTATTTAAAACATACAGAGTATTTTAAAACTGTTTGTCATATAAATATATGTTTCTAAATTATTTTATTTTATTTTTATTTCGAAAAATTATATTAAAATTATTTATAAATAAATAATAGCCTCGTAAAGGACACGGTTTAAAAAAGAAAAAGAAACGTCTCATATGGATTTGGGACGACTTCGAAATTATTCACTGTTATCCACTATGGTATATACTTATGATTTATGAATGACTTGGAAATGACTCAGCGAAAAAGACATGGCTTTGATTTGTAAGGGAGTGTTTGGGCCTTTTGTTTACATGTTAGTTGAATAGTTGCTGCCATTCTTATTTTTATAAAAAAAATCAGCAATAGTTTTAAATCTTCTTGTGATATCTTTTTTTTATTGGTTTAATTTTAACTTTTCATATTCTTTTATAATATATTTAAAGATATTAAATATAATTATTTTCTATTTAATATTTTTAACAAAGTAGTGGAATTTTTTAGGAGTATTTATAACATAAATATAACATAGAGTTGTGATATTTAATATTTTTTTACAAAGTAGTGACAATTAATAAGTATTCCTGGGAATATTTTAGGAAATCAAATATTAAATGTAAATCAAGATCAAGTAAATATGTTATTTCACTGTTTTTTTCGTTATATTTATCATTAAATATATTTTATTTCCATTTTATAATAACTAAAGGAAATTTTGATGCACATTAAAAAATATAATTAATAATAAAATAATGAAATATTTTAAATTTTGACGCACATTTTAGTTTATCACAATTTCTGCCAATTTACTATCTTATTAAAAATCACATTTTGTCCCTATTTTCAACAAGAAAGGATTTGCGCCAGATTACACCAATAGAATATATAACATTTCTTCATGCTTTGTGCTTCCTGCTTCATATTACTTTACCCTTATTAGTTATTGCAAACATGTCTTTTTAAGTCAATGTATTATTAATATGAAAATATAATTAATAATAAAAAATAAAAATACTATATCATTTGTTTTTAGTCATTTCTTTTCAAGTTACTGTAGATTTAAATTTTTGAATATGCTACTTCAAGACACCAATTTAATACGGATGAAAAAAGTTATTTAAATCTATAATTTATAATAATTATTTTTTGTTATCATCATATAAGTATAAAATATTTTTTAATTTTATTAATAATTAACTTTTGTAAACGATCAAGTATCTTCAACGATCATTTTTAATAAAAAAAATTGTATTTTTTTTTTACAAAAGAATCTCTCTCTTGATCATCTCTTTTTCTTCATAAAATTTAAATTAAGAACTTAACGAATTACAGTACATATTTATTTGGATCAATATAATGAATAATTTATAATTACTACTATATAAAAATGTTGAGGATAAAACACGAGAAAGTAATTGACTGAATTCCAAGTATCATTAATTATTACTCGAATAAATAACTAATTTTTCATCTGGAGCGCATTTTTTATAATCCCTGGCATTACGCATTCTTCACGAGTCTCCGATTGTTTGCGCATAAGAAAAAGAAAACAAGAAAAGCTTATATAGCAGCGAAGCGATCTGAAAAAGCGTAATTTCCTTGCTCTTTCCTTCCTTTAACTCATCCAATAATAATTCCCCCCAATTTCATCGTTTCTCTTCCAATTAACTTCGATCCTCACTTTATCTCTCTATTTAATCGCATCTCTCTCTCTCTCTCTCTCTCTGTCGTAGATTAGCGCAGTATACTGAAAATCAATCAATCGGAAGGTTCTCTGCAATGGCGTCTCGGAAAGCGATCGGTTTCATCGGTTTGGATGAGTTGAGCTTGGAGATGGCGGCGAAGGCTATTCGCCATGGCTACGATGTGCAAGCTTTCGAGGTTCGTTTTTCTCTTCCTTTATGTTAAAAATTCTGATTCTGATACATGCATACACGAATATACGATCTCGCTCGAATCGGAGTAATACACCACTTTCACTTTCCGTTTTGCGACTTAGATAAGGAACGTGATTGTGTGCGAGCTGACATTTCGCATGTTCTGTGATTTGGAGAATTTTATCCGTTGGATGAAATCCAATGGTGCAGTTTTGATTGCGTGGTTTAGGAGATAAAACATAATCTGTCACTTTCATTTACTATATTCAACGTCCTCATAAATAAAATGCGTGGTTTACGTACTGATCGCAGAATGCGTCGAAAAAGACACTGCACAGACTACGGGTCTGATCATGTACAGTAATTACTAATATATTATATTTTTTTTTTCTATTTCCTTTTATTTTTTAGTACATTATATTATATACATGTATGTGCTATATATTCTTTCTTTAGTACTTCTATGGAGAAACAGAAACCGGTTCGGGTTCGGCACAGTTAACTCTTAATCTGATATATATATTTTTATTCATTCGAGTATAATAATGTTCTTAATACTTTTTTTTTACTGAATAATAATGTTCCCTTTTTGTGACAGAATAATGTTCTTAATACTGCGAAGTGCAGAGTTAAGGAATCTTTTTCTACTGCGAAGTGCGAACTTCGCTAGTTAGCTGTACTACTCTGAAGAAGAATAAAAAACTAGTTGTCTTTGCCTTTGTTCAGCACAATTTTTATTTTCTTTTTTTTTAATTCTTCCATGGTTAATGTTTTCTATTTTTTCCTTAAAAAATACTCATTTTATAAATAAATTACTTTCAATTTTTTTTAAATCTCAACTGCTTATTCACATAAATTATTTTCTTTCCAAATTCTCTCTTAACTTTAAAATATCTGCCTCTCTCTTGGGTTGTGTTCGGTGCTGCAAAAAAAAGGTGTCCGACCACAGAAATGGAGGAGGGAGTTTGGTGGGTATAATTTTGATAGGAAATAAGTTATCAACATATGGACCTGGAGTATTAAAATCTTAATTTTGTTCCTACTAAATAACTTTATAACACTTCCTCTATTTCAATATAATTGTTGTGTTAAAAAATAATTTATTCCAAAATAATTATCATTTTAATTTCACATTATAGTATTAATTATTTTTCATATATATCCCTTATAATATTAATAATAAATAACAAAATTTATAAATAAATTAATAATAATATAAATTTAATTTTATAAAATTACCACAATCTTTTATTTATTTATTAATTTTTTCTTGTTATGTATTAAATAACCTAATATAACTTTTATTTCGAGAACCGACTATCATTTTGTGATAGAGGGTGTATTGTTTTTATTCTATTTTCATTTATTTATCCTAAAACAAACAACACAACATATCATTTTATTTCCATTATATTTCTTTTATTTCAAATTATCTGTTTTCTATTTTCATCTACTCTATCTCACCCCTTTAAATCAGACACAACCTTAAATTTTAGCTGCTCCACTTCTAACACATTTTATTATTATTAGTTAAAATTTATTACAAACTACAATTATAAGAGTGAGATTACTATGGACATATATACATTTTAGAAAATAAAATACAATAATAACTATCAATTAAAAATTAATGACTAATATTGTAATTACGTTTAATGGTGTTGTATATATTGGATTTTTCTTTTCTACTTCTTAGCCGGCAATACTAAGTACACCAAATACAAATACAAAATAAAAAAAATGTTGAGGATATGGTTCGCCACAAATTGACTTCTCAACCAAAAAACTTGATACATAACATAAGTTTCAATAAGGATAAAAATAAAAATAAATTATAAATATTAACATAAAAATTTGTCATTCACTATATATCATAAATGATAATTATTCAAATATACATTTTATTTTTTAATCTTAGTCTAATATCAAACACTCAAATATGTCCATAAGTGCAAAAGTAAATTGGGGATATTGAGACTGCCACTTCCCCCAAGAAATTTCGGCTTGAACACGTAAAGTTGAGTAGATCTTAGGCAACGTCAGGCTGAACTTTTTTTCTTTGTCTTTTTTTTTAGTTGAAAGTCTTTTAGAATGAGTTGTTTGTGTTTATTTGTTATAAGAAGTTTTTATTTTATAATATTTTTAATATTTTTTTAGTGTGTTTATCTAAACTATTTTTATTTAAAATATGTATTTTTTTTATTTTATAAAATAAATCTAATTTTTTTATTAAAAAATATTTATTTTAATTTTTTAAAGTTAAAACAAACTCATTTTAATAAGATTTTGTAAAATTTGTTTTTTTTCTTTTACCTTTATATATTATAGAAGGTATTTTTTTTATAAAATTTAATTAAAATATACGGATAGTGCAAAGTTTTTGCTGTCATGTATAATAAGATTATTTTTCATACTAGTTTCTTTAAAAGTTATATTTTGAATAATTTTTAGTTAGTTAATAGTATAAAAATGAAAAAATCTATACAACGACGATATACATTTTTTTTTTTGAAGAAGCAAAATATAACATTAATAAAAGGAAAGCCACATGGGGTGACTCGCCATAACCGACAATATATAAAAATTAAATTATTTTCTATATTAAATCCTTTCTAAAATTATATTTGAATTAATTGTTTTAGAAAATGATTCAAAAATAATATTAAACTAGTATTTGAGTTTATACATTGCATACAACAAATTTGTTTATATAATTAAATTATAAGATTTTTATTTTATAAATCATATTATAATGAAATTTTATAATAAATACTTTTTGAATATATAAATTACCTTTTGAATTTATAATAAATAATTTAAATTATGATATGAAATTCTCTTCAATTAATGATATTTTAAAAAAATACTGTAAATAAAAATAATTTCTTTTATTTATTATATTTCTTGATGGTATCTTAATGAATATGTTTAGTTTAGAGTTTAATTGGAACAAAATAAAATATTGACAAAAATATTTTATTAAAATTGCAGGTTTTTAAAATATAATACCAAAATTGTATGTCGAACAAAATAAGTACTCAAAATTCTTTTTTGTAGTCCACGTTAATATCCCACGGTGATACATAGCGTGGAGGCAACTATTTAAAATTTGAAGACAACTTTCTTTTGAGTAAATACTGCATAATAAATTGAAAATGTAACTAATTTTTACATTATCAATTACTAATTAGATAAGGTTTTATTATTATTTTTATTATTTAATTTATATTTTAGGTTCAATTTAATTTTTCTACTTAAGTATCAATTTGGTCCTTATTTTATTTATTAGATTCAATTTGTTCCTTTTATTTTTAAAAGATTTATTTTTTATTTTTTAAAATATATTCAATTTGATTCCATTTTTCTTTCATTAGCTTCGAACATTTTAAAAAAATAGACCAAACTTAGTTTTAAACGGAAACCAAACCTGTATGTGCACAAGGGCTATGAATGAAAGTACACTAGTAGGAACCAACCTGTGGCCTTCCTTGTAGACTTTACTCGATCTCGGCAGTTAATCCAACCCTCATTCTCACCAATCTAAACTTTGAGGGAAGTGATCCTTGATTTGCTCCATAAAATATTTGATGAAATGCATTTGAAAATGGAAATGTCCGTGAGAGGGAAAGAAGTGTTTGCGTTCTATGATATTTTGATATTTATAAAATTGATTATATAATTAAATTTTGAATTGTTGTTTAAAGGATGTACTGTGGCAGTCATACAGGAAAAATTAATTTTAGGACTTTGAGTTGAACACCCAACAAGTCAACAACTGATTTGGCATAAGTGGCCGGGGTAGTAATTTAAACTATGCTTCAATTTATGAGTCTACTAAAAATATATGCTTGTCAACAAAAAGAAACAGTTAAATATGTTAACAGAAAAGTAAGCTGCACTCATAGATGTGGGATTTTCCAACATATTATATCAACACATATGCATTTGAGCGTATTATCATTTATGATAATACATTTACATTTCTTGTGCAATTTTTTTCTTTTTGATGATTTTCTTCCCCCAGTTTTCACCAATATGCGCATATTGTCTTTAAACAAACCATGATACAGAAGTATAAATTTGTCTGAATGAATATGGATCTACAAATTAATCCCTTTTAAAAATATTCAAATACTAACTTCCATTGATTTATTGATCAGGTTAACACAAAACTTCTCTTGACTCAGCATTAATGGGAATGCTGTCAAGAATGTGTTAAAATGTGATACCACATATATAATTGCCATTTAGCAAAACAGGAGTTATTGCCAGGCATGAAATGTTGACATGCTAACTTGTGGCAATGAATCAGACATCCTTTATGATTATTTCCTTCCATTTGTTATTGCATCTTCTGTTATTAGGATTTTACAGCAATCTATGTTTGCTTTTAATTTGTTCAGCAACAACCAAGCCTTATCACACTAAGTGAGTTGGCTTTTAAATTGTATAATTGAAAGAAATTGTTCTGTAGATAAATGATCCCATCGTTGAAGAACTCGTAAAGCTTGGAGGAGTTAAATGTTCAAGCCCTTCAGAAGCAGGGAGAGGTAAATTGATATTTCAGCTTATGGTTGACTGTTTCATAAACTATAGTTCTTTGCTCTGGTTTGTTGTAGCAACCCATAAAAATGAGTTAAAATAGCTATATATGTGATATTATTCAAAATTTAAAATTTATGTACTATTGAAATCTTAAAATCAAACATTGGTTGTAAGTTTTTCTTTTCTTCCCTTAACTGGAGGCATAAAGCCAAAATTACGCTAAAGGAGTGTTAGTAACAAAGATAACCATACATTCTTCTTCTAATATGCGCTAATACCTTATCAGGGGAAACTAAATATATTATGCATAGAACTCATACTGCTAGCTTGATGGGGAAAGCCAGTCTGCTAGCCGGTTTTCTTCATGTAGTGTATGCGTAAAGTTAAGGGTCCAAATTATATACTTTTGAAATCTTAAAATCAAAGGTTAGTTATAAGTTGTAGCATTAAAATTAAAAAATATGGTTTGAGCGATTGGGCAGCACCTGTCATCAATTGCAAGCTAAAATTATTCCACTGTAGAAAGAATATTTGATTTATGCATGGCCATAACCTACAAAAGCTGAAGCTTGTATGATGGACCAGTTGGGGAATTTCCGAGTAAACACTTGGGCAAAATGCTTAATTCTTACTTTTATAAACGTGGCAGGTATACTGAATTCAACTTGAGTATTTTGAACTTCCTTCTGATGAACATGTATTAGAAACAATCTGCTTTGCCATATTTCATGTTACTTGGAGTTCAACTTTCTTTGTTTTACATAACTTTGCAGTTAATAACAATAGGTCATATAGAGAAAGATATTTCATAAATTAAATATTAGTATTTTTAAATGTTGTTTGTCATTATTTTCTCTCAGAAAATATGAATGGAATGATGTTGTCATCCTAACCGTTCCACCGGTGTAATCTAATACATTGACTCTACAGTTTATGTAAATTACACTGTTACATGGTTTTCCTGATGCATATATTTTTCTATCTCACTTGCAGATGTATCAGCTTTAGTTGTCCTAATATCTCACGTTGATCAAATTAATCATCTTATTTTTGGGGAGAAGGGTGCTTTGAAAGGTCTCTACTCTCTATTGAGCTTTTTGGCATTAAACAATATTTACTTCCAAGGATTTTGGTTCATGTAAAGAATATTCATTTTTGGGTCATGCAGATCTAAAATCAGACACAGTTCTTATTCTCCGCTCGAACATATTACCATCATTTCTCCAAAAACTGGAAAAGGATCTGGCAGGTAATAGATGCCTTGATATTTTTGGCTTTATAAGATGCTTGATTCTTTGTAAAAAGGAGTTCCAAACAAATTATTTTTTATTCTACCACATTCAGAAGGTAGAACTAACCCCTTGATCCTAGGAGCAGTTGTAATGTAGTTGATCATTAGCGGATATGAAGCTGTCACCTTTGTCTGGTGTCATAGATGACATTATCCTAGAGAATCTTTATTATGAACAAAGTCATATAACCATAAAAGGTGGTCTCTGGTTTGAAATGTATGTATACAGCATGTTTAAGACAGGGTAAGTACCTGTATAACAACTTCGAAATATGGTTTTTAAGCCCATGCACTGGATTATTTAATTTAAAATTTTCAGTTTGCTTAGTTATACTGAGGCCTGCACTTGTTTTCCTCTTTTTATAATCACAGCATCCCTTAAATATGTGGTTATGGATATCATTGGTCACTTTTAACCAAAAAAGAAAGGAAATGTCACTTTTCAGTCTAGGCAACTACTGGCATAGAAGAAAAAAAAAGTCACGGCAGTTTGTTGCAGGAGCACATTGCTTTAGTTGATAAATAAATCATGCAATTTTTTTATGGAAGCTCCTTATTTGTGACGGTGACTATAAGTTGGCATTGAACTCAAAAGTTATTCATAAAGGCTTGTAATAAGTTTCCATGTTTGTTTTTATGGCATATTCTACCCGTCCCCTCTTGCATGTCAGAGTGGCAACTATTATTTCATTTACTTTTGGTAATGGAGTTTTTCTTTCATCTATCAACAATATTCATTGTGTACCCAATCTACAAATATTCTAGAATGATATCTTCAAGGTTTTGTTTTGGGGGGAATTTAGTGATAGGGTGATACTGCCCAAAATTAACCATATTTGTTTATCATGTAGAAATTCACAAAATAGCTTATGTTGTTGATGCATATGTCTCTTATGGGAGATCCGATGATTTGAATGGAAAAGTTACTGTAAGTTATAGTCATCATATTATTTTATATTTATAATTTATAATTTCTTGCATAAGAAACATGTTGCATTGACTATACTTAGCTAGTATATGTTGTATTGACTATTGTTACTTGAACATTTAGATTGCATCATCAGGAAGACTAGATGCCATTGCAAGAGCACGGCCTATTCTTTCCGGTAAATTTTTTAGATCTATTGAGTTACATAGTTCTTGACCATTTTTATTTAAATGTTAATTTATTGTTGCCTTTTGGTGACAGCAATGTGTGAAAAGCTCTTCACTTTTGAGGGTGAAATTGGTGGTGGCAGGTTTACTCCGGTCTTGCTCTTTCACAACCTAATTTGACCATTACATAAATTTGTTTAACTGCATCAGTTTTATTTGACCATGCCTTGCTTTTCTTTCCTTCTCATGAAATGTAAAAATACATGTTTCTTAATTAAAGTTATAATCCTAAGATACTTTATATTGGCCATCCCAATCAGAAGTTACAGTTTTAGGCTGCTGTGTTCTGTTGGATGTGTTAGATTTATTAAATTTATTACCCTTTTCCCTTGCAGTAAGGTTAAAATGGTTACTGTGATGCTGGAAGGCATTCATTTTATTAATGCAGTGGAGGCTCTCTCTCTTGGTGCCAAAATTGGAATTCATCCATGGATAATCTTTGATATAATTTCCAATGCTGCTGGAAATTCATGGTATGTCTTTAGTCAACATAAAACAGCTAACTCTACAGTAAAAATGGCAACACTTACATACTGTTGTGGATGCTTTGGGCTACATTTATTTATTTTTTGTTTGAAAAAGAAAAATTTTACAAGGCAGGAAGGCTGCCTATAAAATATTTCAAAATGAGGCATACTGCTAACTGTTCTTTGTTGTCTATAAACCCAAATGTTCTGGTTTTTTTTTGCGCCAGATACCAACAATAAAAATGTGCTATCTACTATTCAATGTAAATGTAAATTTTTTTTTTGTTTAACTGATGCCCCCTCCCCCTCTATAATTGGAAGGTGGAAATAATTTCATCTATTTTGTAGGGCGTTTAAGAATTATGTTCCTCTTTTGTTGAAGGGAGAAGTTAATCATCAAATTCTGAACACTTTCGTTGAGGAGTTGGTAAGATCAATAGAGATCTGAAGCAATTATATATTTCACTATTTTGGCTTGTTTAATGGTTATATCAAAACAGAAGTAGTATACCATTGTTTGAACTTTTATTGTAGACACCATAGTTGTGGACTTATAAAATATTTTTTTATGACCTCACAAAGAGGAAAATTTCATATGGAAACAATCTTTTCTGATGGTTTCTTCTGGCTAAAATTGCTTTTATTTGCCTCACTGGAGGAAAATTTCCAAATGGAAACTATCCATTCAGATTGTTTCATCTGGTTAAATCCTGTTTCCTTTCTATTCAACAGATATCATGTTGATTGTAGTCTTTGCATGTTCTCATGTCAATCCTTTAAACACAATGTAGTCCTTATCAGTTGGAAGTTGTTTATTTGTTTTTTGTTGGAAAAGAGTCACAATATTTATTAACATGACTCTTGTTTTCAAAATTGACATTTTTCTTGCATCATAGCAACTTTGTGTGTGTGTGTGTGCACAAAGCACTGTTATTCTTGTTGTTTTCATTTTATTTTTATTTTTGTTTATTTTATGCTTTTTCAAACACTATAATGATGATGGAATTTGCTTTGTTCAAGGAAATCATTTTGAATATGGCCAAGTCACTTACTTTTCCACTTCCAATTTTGGCTGCTACTCATCTACAACTTATTCATGGTACAAAACTTGGTAAACTATACAACACTCATCAAAATTCAATAAACTCATTTGCACCTTACGTAATTTAGAAAATTCTTTTTTCAGGAGTTTCACTTGTTGGTAGCGAAGATGATCTTACAGCAATAATCAAGGTTAATTGATGGACATCTGTTTGAGCAGTTTCATTCAGAAGTTGTTTTTTTGTTTTAGAAGATGTAGTGTTTTTCTCTTAACACAATTTTTTCTTCTTCCTTATGACAGGTTTGGGAAAAGGTTTATGGGGTTAAAATTTCAGATGTTGCAAATGCTGATGTGTATAACCCTGAGCAATTGGCATCTGAATTTACTACTGATTCCAAGAGTGGGAGAAGGGTTGGTTTTATTGGCCTTGGAGCTATGGGATTTGGCATGGCAACTCATTTACTGAGTTCAAAGTTCTGCGTTGTTGGTTTTGATGTAATCTCTCATTCTCAAATCTTAAGCTATATTGCATTAAACAAATAACAAATTTGCTAGGAAATCTGATGATAGTATCTTAATAATGAGTTGGTTACATGCAGAATCGGTTGTATATTTGTGTCTAGAATGTGGATGTTAGTTTGTTCCAGCAAAGCTCAAATTATTGCTTGAATATCATGGTAGGAAGTTGAAATGTATAAGCATCTTTTCATTTTTTTTTGTTTCTAGGTGTATCAACCAACTCTAACGCGATTTACAAATGCTGGTGGCTTGATTGGAAATTCTCCAGCTGAAGTGAGTAAAGGTAAATTGATATGTACTATGTACCCATAAATATATTGATACGTACATATTGTATTCAATGCTATACAGAATATAAATGTACTCGTTTTAGTCTGATTACTCATACCATTCCCTCAATTTCTATAATACAATTGATATAAGCTGCCCACATTACAAATAATGGAGACAGATAGGGAATATGATAAAACAAAACTTCAACAGTTCAGGTATTAGAACTAAGCAATTATGCAAGGTCTTAGAAAAAATTAGATATTATGTTTGGTTGAGATGAGGGAAGGGGAGGTAGTCATTTTCTTGCAGGGGGGTAAAAATTAGATGATGAGGGATTTTATTCCCCTCCCCTCCTAAAAATTGAACCAAACAACCAAAGTTTTAAAAAATCCCTGCCCTCCTCTCTATTTCCCTCCAACCAAACACTATGTGAATGATCCTTTCTGGTGTAATCAGTTCGGCACATGAGCAGAAGGCAAGAGCAGCCACTGCCTTCTATATTGAACCCATATACTTCATATTCTCTTTATATGCTATGTTCTTTTTATATAATATTACTTGCTAGATTCCTACATCAAGAAATCATTCACATATTATTGCTTCCAGATGCTGATGTTCTCATAATTATGGTCACGAATGAAGCTCAAGCAGAAAGTGTTCTATATGGAGAATATGGTGCAGTTTCAGGTGTATATAATGTCCTAATTACCCATATTATAATGTGTCTTTTTAACTGTACTGATCCTTTTTTTCTGCACAATGTAGCTCTTCCACCAGGAGCAACTATTATTCTCTCTTCTACTGTTTCTCCTGCATATGTGAGTCAGCTGGAGCGCAGATTGCACAGTATGTTACTCCTCCAGTGAGATGGTTATCTGATCCATATTTAGTATCTGAATTTCTTTCTTTATTTTTTTATGGAAGTGCAAATTGAACTTTGGGCCTGTCAATTTGCTACTTTTGTAATGTGACTTAAATTTTAACAAGTGAATTATGTGCCATACAAATACAAGGAAAACTAGATCACAAAGTTGATTAGCCTAGTTATAAATTCTACAAATAGTTAACTTAAGGCAAACTTGCATAGTTTATTAATTGGGTAAAAGTTTCTGGCCAAGCAAGAGACTTACAGCATGTTATGTTTTAAAAATCTTCAAGAGATAAAAGTCATCTTCTATGTTACTGGTGTCATGTAAAATGGATAAATGCACACAATTAGATAAATATAAAGTTCATTTTGCTTCCATTTTTCTAAAATAAGAAAACAACTTTTTGTCCCGTTTGGCCTTCTAGATCTTAAGGAAATATTTTTGTGCTTAAAGAGTTTATAGATATACTTTCCTAGTTATGATGTTAATCTGAAACCTGAATACTTAACAATCAAGTTAGCTTGATGAATTTTTAGTAAATGACAAATGTCAACTCCCACAGCCCCACTTGTGCATGCCCTGAAGAGCCATTCAATATAAAAATGAGCAGCAATAGACTGCTTCAATCATCCCAGTGTGACACACAAATTAATTTTGTTATATAAATCATAAATTAAAACTTCGGCATTGGACAACTCTCATACCTAAAACATGATTTACTGAATTTCTGTGTTGTGTCTATATTTTTGCATCATTTTATGTATTTGAATAGGAATTTATTGGTAACTCTTAAAGCTCTTTAGGCAGTTTGTTTGAGTGTCACAAATGTGGTACTTTTTCTCCCATCAGATATCTCTATTTTTAATAGCTGGTCAGATATAATATTAGTTTAAATGTGCATAATCCTTTTTGTTTTAGGATTATGGATGGTAAAAGGTTTCAATTCAAACATTTACATGAAATTGAATGGAAAAATTTCATAATCAAAACTATAAAATTCATTCATTCAACTCAAGGAAACTATTTCATACACAAAGAATGCCCATGTACTAATTTCAGAAAACCACCTCACACTGATGTGAAGGCCATAAATCTTGATCACATATTGTATATTTGCCTATACCTTCACTTTGCCATCATTCAGCAGCACAGCACAGATCATTCATAGGAACTATCACGAGAAGTGTGTTTCCTCTGTAAAAGTTTGCACATGATATAAATTTTATGTGTGTAATATATTTATATTTATAAAATGACTAAGAATTCAACATGGTATAGTTGATATGTTAATGCAATAATGAACTTTGGCCATGGTTTCCTTTATGATGTTTGTAAGGAATATTTTTTCTTCATCTTCATTGCTTTTCGGAGTTTATTCCACAGCATGCTTGTGAAGGATGTAGTTTGTAACCATTGACACGATAATAATGCAGATGAGGGTAAGAATTTGAAGTTGGTGGATGCCCCGGTTTCTGGTGGTGTTGTGAGGGCCTCAATGGGAACGCTTACGGTGTGAAATACATCTCTGGCTTTTATGGAAACTGCTTTTTAGATTTTGTGGACTGAGACACTGATGTAATGAATAATTCTCAGATAATGGCTTCAGGAACTGATGATGCTCTTAAGAGTGCTGGTCTAGTCTTAGCAGGTAATAAGTACTTATCATAGAAGTGAAAGATGTTAATTCTAATTCTGGATTTACATTAGTTTCAGAAATAACTTTCTAGTTAATTTTCTTTGTAATCAGCCTTGAGTGAGAAACTTTATATTATCAAAGGTGGTTGTGGTGCTGGAAGGTATTTATTAATTTAAATCAATCAATGTTAATTCATTTTTTTCCTTTGACCAATACTGATATTTGTTCTTTATGCATGAAACAGGTAATGCAATGTTAATTCTGATTGAAAGTGGCACTGAAATTGAGTGAATGTAGTAACATCAGTTCAAAAGAATGTATAATAACATTAGTTCAATATTTATGTAGTGGTGTAAAGATGATTAACCAATTGCTTGCTGGAGTTCAGATTGCCTCAGCTGCTGAGGCAATTGCATTTGCAGCACGTTTGGGTCTGAATACAAGACTGTTGTTCAATTTTATTACAACTAGTGGGGGAACTTCCTGGTATGTCTCTTCTATGAAATGATCACTCTGGTCTCTCCTAAATTATGAAGTCACTTTTCTTTTGTTAACTTTTTGATCAATTTGTGGCGTTTGTAATCCATATTTTGAGGTTATGGTTCTAGTGTTGTGTTTATGGCTATTTCAAAGGAATTTCCAACACAGATTGCTGTTTTTTTCTTGGAGGATTTCTTATCCTCCTCCAGTTGTATTTTCTCATCTTGCCTTCTTCTTTTATATTCTTCTTTTATAAAACACATTCATAGATTTGAATAGAAAATGTTACTGCTAATCTTAAGAGAGGTCTTATGTTTTAGGATGTTTGAAAATCGTGGCCAACACATGATAGACAATGATTACACACCTTGTTCAGCACTAGATATCTTTGTGAAGGACTTGGTAAGAAATAGTCTATTCCCAGCCCTCTCTTCTCCCTGCTATTCAGCTGGGACATTGGGGGACACTTATTTAAAATGACATTATAATATTAATTTATTAATATCTATTTTCATGTACAGGGAATTGTTACTCGTGAATCATCTTCATGGAAAGTTCCACTTCAGCTTTCAACTATTGCTCACCAACTATATCTGGCAGGTGCTGTATATTATTTTGAATCTTATAATGATACAATCTTATTTCTCTTCACTTCAACTAGGCCATTACTATTGGTGATTTTAATTGACAGAAGAGAAAAAAGATATTTGAATAAAACTCATTCTATTTTGGGGAAGGGGGGAAGAATAGAAAGCCTTATTTCAAATCATACTAAACTTAAAGAAGAAATATAATAGGGGAGGGGGGGAGGTGGTGGATGAGCTTGTCCATTTGATGGACAAAGGATGGTGCATGTAGGATCTTTTACTCATGATCTTATTTTCGAATGAGTGCTTATTACGTAAACTGAGATCATGGTAGCACAAATGGTTGGACAACTTGCGGATGTCTTTCTGTATATGGTCCATCTCAGTATGTCAAATGATACATCTTTTCCAATATGTAAATACTCCAATTAATTTGAGTTGTTTGTAGGATGTATTGAGTTCAAATGATCATGTAGTTATGGTGGCACAAAATAGAAAAAATTAAATAGTAGAAGTTAACTATATATATTTTTCAGCAAATGATACATAATAAAAATATGAAAAAAGGGCTTTCAGGAAACTGTTGGGATAATTGTTTGCTCAAACTTGTTGCTGTACAGGTTCTGCTGCTGGTTGGGGACGGATTGATGATGCTGGTGTGGTCAAGGTATGAGCAACTAATGTCAGTTCATAGAACCTCAAGAGTTTAATATTTTAATTTTTCTGATATCATGAAATCCAATCAGAATGCAATTAACATGATAAAATAACAAATTTAGGCTTTGCCATCTTAAGAAGCTCTTTGAAAGTAATGTATGTCCACCTATCTGGGCTGAAATTTAACTTATTAGAAAAATATGGCAAGGATGAACTCTAGACCACTTGGTCATATAGGCTCTCATATCATGTTAGGAATAAATTAAGTCGAACTCAACCCCAAAAGTTAGCTCAAGTGGAGAGGATTATCCAAGTTATATTGGTTACTAGGAGTATTTTGATCATATTCCTAGCTAATGGGGGACATCTTAATACTATGTTATGATCTAAATTATTTGCTTGTGTGTCTATTGTGTTTTAGTTATGGCGCATGTTTGGTGGTTTTGAGAAAATATTTTTGGATAACGTAATAGATGTTAAACATATGCTTCTGTTAGGAACCCAGAATTGAAATGATGAAGAAAAGAAAGAATTTTACTGAATAATGAGAAAAGAACAGAAAATAGGAGAGAAAACTCTCCTCCAAGGGTTTCCTCTTCAAAAAGGATTTCTCCCTTCACAAAGAGCTAGTGCTCAATCTACAAATGATAAGATCACCCTCTCTCCTATCCTTCTTCCCCTATTTATATCAAATAAACCCCTTAACTAACTAATCAATATCCTAACTGTAGTAATTAAATCCCCCTTCCTCATATTCCTAAAAGCTTCTTTTGCAACACAGCAAGCTGGACACTTCTTTGGGTTTGCTCTTTACAATTTTCCTATCCAACACCTTTTCTTTCCTTTGGTATTTTATCATTGACCTCCTTTCTCTTTGTTATCCATTGACCCTGGAAGTTGGAGGGCAGTTTTAAGTTTGGGTTCATGGTATTAGTAATAATATGAGTACTCTGCAGAACTTGCTGGTAGAAGGATATCGTGATATTCTATTGTTGTTTGTCTATTTGTTGATACCTTATTTTCCCCCTCCTTTTCTTTTTTAACTCCCATTCAAAAATCATCAGCAATGACAACTTTACAGTCATCAGTTATAAATGTTGGGAAGTCCTACATAGCTTGCCTCAACTCTTGGGGTGCAACATGTATATTTGTTGGACTACTTCACTCATGTCAATCGTTTTTAAGATGAAATCTAACAACAATTTTGTGTTCCTGCTCTAAACATTAAAATCTGAAATTTCATGATTTAATCAAGAAAATAAAAACATTAGAATATACTCTTCTCCTCCTTATCTCAAGACTCTGGAATCCGTATTTAGATATGATCAAAATTTGTTCAATGATAAACACAATGACTGGACTGGAAACACTTAGGAGGCTGTATCAAACTTTTGCACAGGTTTATGAGATGCTAACTGGTGTTAGAGTTGAGGGAAAACTCCAGGCTCAAAGGAAAGATGTCATGTTACAATCTCTTCCACCCGAGTGGCCCCAAGATCATGTTCTTGATATACAAACACTAAAAGAAAGCAATTCAAAAATTTTAGTTGTTTTGGATGATGATCCAACAGGAACACAAACTGTTCATGATATTGAGGTATTAACAGAATGGTAAGTTTATTTCATTTTCTTCGATTATTTCTAATTTCTTGGCAGAATCAATGTAAATCATGTTTCATACAGTACAGTACTATCTCAAACCAAACTACCAAAGCACTGGTTTTTCTTTTAATTAGTGCTATTTTTGTCAATTTCTCATTTAATAATAATTTTTCATCATGAGATTGGAATTGAAAGCAAGATCTTCCTGAAGAAAATCTCAAGTTACATGTTTCCATGCAGGACCATTGAATCACTGATTGAGCAGTTTAGAAAAAGTCCAAAATGCTTTTTCATTTTGACAAATTCCAGGTCACTGAGTTCGGGCAAGGTAAAAATCCTAACCCACATGCACCAACGAATCCAGGAATATTTATCCATTTAAACAGGAAAATACACTGCCATTTTGTAAGAAATCCAATTATAACCATGGATGAAATTTTGCAAGTGTATGAGTTACAAATAGGAGGGGGGGTCAAATTTTCTTTATTTTATTTGTAATGTTTTTAAATAAAAAGTTAATATCTTTTAATTAATTATTTTAATGATATTCTTTGTGTTTGGCCACTACAATTAAATCAAATTACTTACTTTAATGATGCTATTTGTATTTGGCCACAACAATTAAATCAACCTAGCTCCACCATTTGTCCCATTGTTGCCCTGCAAATGGAAAAGCAAGCTATTGAAGTACAAAGAAAAAGTGTCTTCATTAGTGACATGCAATGTTTGAGCTGAATGAAGTTTTGAACTGTAATAGAGGCAGCACTTTAATTATAAGTACCATACCATAAATCACCTAAAAAACTGGAGTTCAAGATACTGGATATCTCAATAATCATCAGTATCAAATTCTATCAAGTTCATAAGTTTATGGTGATCTTTGGCAGGCCAGTGCATTGATAAAAGAGATTTGCAGAAATCTGGACGCTGCAGCAAAATCAGTTGACAACATTGACTATACTGTAGTTTTGAGGGGAGATTCAACTTTACGTGGCCATTTTCCTGAGGCAAGGATGAAGTTTTACCTCAATAAGCATATTTTAATCAACAATACTGACACTCTTCAATTTTCTAAGTGACACTAAATTGTTGTGTACAGGAAGCAGATGCTGTTGTTTCAGTATTGGGTGAAATGGATGCATGGATACTTTGTCCCTTTTTCCTTCAAGGAGGTCGTTACACTATTGAAGACATACACTATGTTGATGATTCTGATACGTATGTATTTACACTCATGATCTAGCTATAAGGAATTATGAATGGATACAAAATTAGAGTCTTGTGTGTTTAACTTTTTGTTTGCAGGCTTGTTCCTGCAGGGGATACTGAGTTTGCCAAAGATGCTTCCTTTGGCTACAAATCTTCAAACCTGCGTGATGTAAAACCTCTAACCCCTTTATTGACTAAATGAATGTAATTTTTTTATTTTTCATAATTTGGACAAATTGTTAATTTTGAGATGCTTTTTATCCAAATATAGTGGGTAGAGGAGAAAACACATGGCCGAATACTTGGAAGTAGTGTTGCATCTATTTCTATCCAGCTTTTGAGAAAAGGTGGTCCAGATGCAGTTTGTCAGCATCTATGCAGTTTGCAGAAGGTATACAAATAAGAGATATAGTTAATGCATCTTAGTTTGCACATTTTTAAGTTCTAAGAAGAGAACATATGGCTTTACTTTGTCTAGGTAAAAAATTACAAATACAAAGGTATATTCAATCAACTCACCATGATTGTGTCTATTGTATTAAGCAGGGGTCAATATGCATAGTTAATGCAGCTAGTGAAAGAGACATGACTGTATTCGCACTTGGAATGATCAAGGCAAAACTTTCTTCTCCTTCATGCTTTTTTTGTCCCTTTTTGCTTGTTTTGTTACTAATGCAAATGTTCTTGGACTGTTTTGTCTTATATTAACAGGCAGAATTGATGGGAAAACGTTTCTTGTGTCGCACTGCTGCTAGTTTTGTTTCTGCCCTTATGGGAATCATCTCTAAGCCTCCAATATTGCCAAATGATATAGGAATAGCTAGAGAAAGGAATGGTGGTTTGATAGTTGTGGGATCCTATGTTCCAAAAACAACAAAGCAGGTGAGAAATGAAATTAAGGTAGAAATCTAATCTCTCAAGCATGCCCATTTTCTCATTTAGGCTTATGCTTGTAAGTTGTAATCCACAGGTTGAAGAGCTCAAATTACAGTGTGGTCAGTTCTTAAAAAGCATTGAGGTGATCAACATTCCAAATTTCTTTACAACACTTTTCATTGTTAATTGTTAATTCTCTCATGGAGAGAATGATAAAGAAAGCTTGTTTAGCAAACATATTCAGTTTTTTGCCTAATACAATTTTTTTCCCTTCAAATTTCATTTCATTTTTTAGTCTAATAGGGTTTTTTTTTTTTTTTTTTGGAATAGGTATCAGTTGAAAAACTTGCAATGAGTCCTATTGAGGAGAGGGAGGAGGAAATCAGTAGAACAGCTGAATTAGCAGATGTATATCTTAAAGCTCATAAAGATACTCTAATAATGACCAGCCGGAATCTCATAACTGGAAGAAGTTTGTCTTTCTCCTTTTGCTTGTTTTTCTTTTCTTTCCATCTCTTGCTTAGTTAGAGAGTAGAACTCTTTTTGCATTGAAGATCAACTCATTGAAGTTCAAAGCGAAGTATATTGCATTTAAATGGGAGAAATATAATTTTATGTCCCTCAATCTAATCTTGCTATTTATTTTCAAATGTGCAGCTGCCGCTGAGAGTTTGGACATTAACTTTAAAGTGAGCTCTGCTTTGGTGGAAATAGTGAAAAGAATAACTACAAAACCTCGCTATATAATTGCAAAGGTACTCCATGTTTAAAGGACCCAGTGAATGTGCATTTTGATATGGAAAATGTGATGTTTCCTTTGTTCTATTGTTCTTTTCATTTATTTTTTTTTTGAAAAAAATCACTACTTTATATGGGGTCAATATTGCATATATTACCATTTACCAACATAGTCACATTGATCATACCTTTTGTGGGCTGATCATCCAGGCATTCCAGGCACACCTATATCAACATCAATTTTTTAGCTATGTTTTATCATAAGGTTGATTGACATGAGAAATGTATTGTTAAGGAATAAGTTCATTAAAAAAATTTAGAGGCTCAGAAGTACAATTTGACACTTAGGTTTCATGCTCAAGAAAGCAAGAAATTCATTCAAAAATAATTTTTCTGTTTAATTTGTTACTAGAGATTTTATTGGAGGTAATATTTAAAAACTCTTTATTATGTATAAAATAACTTCATTGCATTTTTCCTTCTCCATTTTACAAGTTAAATAAAAATAGTTTCGTGCAAATCATAGCCAAAAAACCCAGCCGCATATATTGTGTCCTGAGTTTTTAATCATACAATGACAAATATAGTACCTTTTCTAGGGTGGTATTACATCTTCCGATCTTGCTACAAAAGCCCTTGGTGCAAGATGTGCGAAGATAGTTGGTCAAGCACTTGCTGGTATTCCCTTGTGGCAATTAGGCCCTGAAAGTAGACATCCTGGAGTTCCTTACATTGTCTTCCCTGGTAAAATTTTTGTAATTTTGAGTTTCCCTTTTTCTTAATTACAGTTTCTAACCAAATCTGAGTATCTGGTGCTGTAAAATCTATATCTTCCTTTATTCTTCAATATATTTCATCTTATCAAAGATATTTTGTTTCTGGTAGGTAATGTTGGTAACAGCACAGCATTGGCAGAAGTTGTAAAGTCCTGGACTAGTCCAATCAGACTTACATCAACAAAAGAAATTCTTAATGTAAGAATCATTTGGTTCATGGCTGTGCAACTGATTCTCTTTTGAATTTTAATACTGTTTTTTTTTGGCACAAAGAATGCAGAAAAGGGTGGATATGCTGTTGGAGCTTTTAATGTCTATAATTTGGAAGGAGTTGAGGCTGTTGTATCTGCTGCAGAGGAAGAACAAAGTCCTGCTATATTACAGGTCAGGAACAGTCAGGTCAAAATATTGATTTGTATGTATCCCTTTTCTTTTTTGTGATAGCACAAAAACGAGGGGAGAAAAGTGGTTGTCGGAAAGCCGTCTTAATTGAGGACCCTCTAGCCCACCTTAATTTCAGCCTCAAGGATGGTTGTTTAGTTCAACATCCCCGAGAGATATGGCTTAAAAAGAGTTTATAAAGCTTGGGCAGTCGTCATCATACAAGCCAGTTTTGTGGGGTTGAGTTAAGCCCAAACTCACATTTTAAGAATGTCAGAAAGCTCAGCATATATTGGGCCCACCTGCATGCCACGCTCCAGGCTGGAAGTCCTAAGACTGTTGATGAGATTGGTATAGAATCATAATCCTAGAGTACTGCTCTAACTAGGGTCTCACATCCTCTCAAAGAAAAGGAAATTTTAATATTTTATAATTGCTCAAAAAGTTTGAATAAGGCACCTAAAGTGTATTTATAAAAAAGAATCTTTGATAAATCTTAAATAAATATAAAATCCTAGATAAATTCTAAATAAAGGCAAAATGGTAATGCAATCAAAAATATTTTTCCTAAAATATGAAATCCTAATTGTATAAAATTAAATTAGAATCTTAAAATGATAGTATTTTTCTCTAAGAAATTTTAACATATAAAGGCAAAATCCCTAAAAATAATGAAAGGTCTCTTTAATAAGAGGAAATGTAAATTTTCTAAAAATAGTTTAATAACCTAGTACAGTATTCCTTAAATATGCTTCTTCGTTTTGCATCAAAGAATTAAGAATCTACCAGACTGACAAACCTAGTTGCTAGAGGCTAAGATTGCCTGGCCTGGATGTCTATAACTGCAGAGTCTGGGAAAGCAATTTGATAGTGTGGCGGTTGGGATATGGGTCTAAAGGGATGGCTTCTGTTCCATTTTCTTTACAATTTATCTGCTGATTGCTGAGCACTAGTGACTAAAAGACTCTTCAAATCAAGATAGTCAAAGATATTTCTGTAATGCTGCTAGGGAAATCACATGATATACTGTATTAAGTTTTTTCACAATTTTCTTTTGAGTCTCTAGCTAATACTTAGATTCTGTCCATTTTTCCTACAGATAGCCTTATTGTGTTTTCTAGACTATCTTTTTCCTTTAGTTGCCTGTATTTCTTATTTTCTGTGCGTTGTCTTCCCATCCTAGAATTTGCATTGTAATAAAAAAATTGAAAACAGGACTTTTAAAATTTTCGTTTGGTTCTCTAGCTATGTTGAAAATTGTTAAATTCATTTTGTCAGCCTTTCATTGTATAACTCCTCTAATCTCCATGATCAAATCAGTTTCAGAAAATAGTGGAAACCTGACTAGTATTATTCACTATAATCAAAGTCCTTTGATTCATATTTTCTTATTTCATGAAGAGTTTTGAATTATTTGTGAAGCCACTATGCTACGTCTTGTTCTTGATTAATTGTTTCATATTACTTCCCTGTATATGTGCATCATATTAAAAAGGACTTTTTCAATTACTCAAAAGTCTATTATTTTGTATAAAAACTTTGCTTCCTCTAAAATTCTTATGATCTATCTTTACAATTTTCAGATCCATCCAGGTGCCTTGAAGCAAGGAGGAATTCCCTTGGTTGCTTGTTGCATTTCTGCTGCAGAGCAAGCCAGTGTAAGTGGCATTATATTTTTAGAATTTAATGGAGATCTACAAAAAACAAAAATGCAAAATTTTCTGTCAATCTGGAACAAGATGTTTGATGACAATTAACAAAGTTAAGTTCTGAAATGATATAAATGATTTTTAATCTTGAAAACCTTAAAAATTTGTGACTTTGTGTTTACAATGTAACCAAAAGAAACTAGTATCAGTTAATAAAGAGGGTGCTGTATTGGAGCCATATCTATCACCATAACATTAATAACATGTTTTAGGTAAAAGGAAATTGTCTTTTTAAAGAATTTTTTTAGACTTTTAGTAAACCCCAGTGAATAGTTACAATTAACACCTGTGGGTGAGGAGAGCATAGAGGCCTGTATTTAGGTTTAATAACCAATTAACCACTAGTTAGAGTGTCTTTAGATTTCACTGCTTATTCATGTTTCATATGTGACAGGTTCCCATTACTGTTCACTTTGATCATGGAACTTCAAAGCAGGATCTTGTGGAAGCTCTTGACCTGGTAATTTGCATTTCAATCTCAAAATTGATTCAGCATCCATTTGTGGTTAGTTATTTCTCTGTTATCTCAGCTGCTATGTGAATGTAATGATTCCAGGGATTCAGTTCTGTGATGGTTGATGGCTCACATCTTTCTTTCAATGAAAATGCTGCATACACAAAATTCATAACATTACTGGCTCACCCAAAAAATATGTTGGTTGAAGCTGAGCTAGGAAGATTGTCAGGGACAGAAGATGATTTGACTGTAGAAGAATATGAAGCCAGACTAACAGATGTTAATATGGTTGCTACCTCGCCTCTGTGCTACTCAAAAATTTTCTTCTGTGCTTGTGTTAAATTCATTTCTGATTGTTGCATTAATTTCAGGCATCAAAATTCATTGATGAGACCGGCACAGATGCTTTGGCAGTGTGTATTGGTAACGTGCATGGAAAGTACCCTGCAAGTGGTCCAAATCTGAGATTTGATCTGCTTAAGGTGATAATACATTTCTGTTTGTATTCTTTATGCTTTTATTGGTAAATTCTTTCCCAAAAAAAACAAAAATGAAAAGTCCTGACCTTAGCTGATCTTCCATGTGATGAATTTTGTGAATATTGCAAAAACCAGACTTCTAGGTTGAGTACTTCCAATTTAAGAACAACTAGTTAAATATGTTCAAAGATTGGTGTGCAGGAATATGGTGTAACCACTTATTTGTGTATATTTTCAGCTTGTTTCTCACAATGTGTGTGCGCTATTGTAAACACTTTCAAGGTTTGCATTGTGGTTACATGTTCTAAATTGAGACAAGCATTTTGAGAATACTTCTTTTGCATGGTCTTTTCAATATTCTTCGGTGGTTGCAGATAATATTTGAATTTAACCCATACTTGAGGTTTTCTTTTCGATTGTGTAATTTTGACATTCTACCATGTTTAGGAGCTGCATGCTTTGAGCCTGAAGAAAGGAATTTTTCTGGTGCTTCATGGTGCATCTGGTTTGAGCAAAGAACTTGTTAAGGTATAGTTGCATAAATAATAGATTTTGGAAGTTGACTTTAAGTTTTTCTCCATCAAAGTAACACAAACCTGCTATGAGCATTGAGCTCAAGGTACAGTTGTAATGCGTCTCAGCTTTTCTAAGTTATCTTTTATATTCAACTTTTGATCCCTCAAAATAACATTTATTTGTGATGTGCAATGAATTCTTGTAGTTTTTGCACTTTATATTGCTAACCTCATAAGATCTTCTTGATTCCTGACAGGAGTGCATACAGCTTGGTGTTAGAAAGTTCAATGTCAACACCGAGGTAAGGAAAGCATACATGGACTCCCTTGTTACCCCCAAGAACGATCTAGTTCATGTTATGGCCTCTGCAAAGGAAGCCATGAAGGCTGTGGTTGCAGAAAAGATGCATCTCTTTGGTTCAGCAGGAAGGGCATAATTCCTACAAAGTTACTAGCTAGGATTATTGGTGACTATCAACTTATTATTTTGCTATTATGTTGTCTTGTAGTAAGGAATATCACTGTCTCATGAATTCATTATTTCCTTCAGTTCAATAGATGATTTCTGAATTTCTTATTTACTTGGCTTGTCCTTGAGTGGAAAGATTTTCAACCCTGATTTTTATTGTGTAGAATCTCAAATTCCCAGTTACAGCTTTATTATAATTTCTGAAGAGATCCAATGCGTGTTTTTTTTTTTTTTTTAATTTTTACCAAGGAGATGTGTGGAGATTAGAAAGATGAACTGATGAATGCAAACTGCCCCCTCCATACAATGGTGGTTAAATCGTCATTTTTGTAAAGTAATAAATCAATTTTAAGGTTTGACCTATGGTATATGAATTATAAAAACACTTTTTCATAATCAAAGTTTTGAATTAATTTTACTATAACTTAAAATTTCAATAATGTGCCAAAACAATGTTACAACTTTACCATATGTAACTAATTTTATGATTAAACAAAGAAATGGTAAAATTCATTTCAACAATTTTTTTTATTTATAACAAATAAAATAATGTGTCAAATAAAATGAAGTTACAACTTTACCATGTGTAACAAATAAAAACAAATTACTAACGTTATTTTTTTGTAATATTACCACTCAAATTTTATTGAAATGAAATTACAACATTGTGAATTTTGGGAATTGGTAAAACATGCAAAAAAAATTATAAAAAAAACTCAGAAAAAATCCAAGTAGTAAAATTCACAAAATGACAATAATTAAGTGATAAAATATATAATTAAGTCTATTTTTTTAAAAAAAACTATCAATTGTATAAAAATAATTAACTCTGTGCAAGAATCTTAATATAAAATGTTGGCTCACTTTTAAAATATCATACTTAAATAAAAGCAATTTTCTTAAAATTATTTTTACAAAGTTCAGTTTTTATCAAAATTTAAAAAATAGCTTTACAAGATTTAGAAGTGATGTCAAAAAAGAATTAGAAGTCATACAACAATAATAATAGTTGGCCATCTATTTGTGTTTTAGGTGATTATTTATGTGAGAGTCATCTTATTTCGTATCAAAAGAGTTATGCAATGAATGATCCAAAATGAGAATATTTCATGGTAATTGTTTTATACGATAAAAAGAGAGTTGGGTTTGGTAAGTGCAGGTGGAGGAACTATAGTTGGAGGAATTGAAGGAGGGGATTGTAGAGTAGATGGTGCCAAAATGGAGAGGGAGAAGTAAAGAGTGAGTAGAGTTGCTGAGACTGTGTGGAGATAATGGGAAGAAGTAGGAACTTATTTGACAAGGTTCTCAAAATAATTATAAGCAATAAAATTGGTATCTAATCTAAGCAATACTGTATATACTTTTGAGAAAAAAAAAATTAAATAATCATTTAATCATAAATTATTATATCATACATGATATTTGTTGACTTTTATACTTATCATAATTTTTTATTATTTTAGCCAAAAATGAATCAATCTATCTCACTTTTATGAGTTAAAAGTAACAATTCATTCCATTTTTTATCGGGTTGAAAAGTTGATCCACCAAAATTAAAATATGAAGAAAAAATAAATAATAAATATATTTTAATTGATTTTAATTAATTTTATCTTTTTTTATAAATATTACATAATAAAAACTTACTAAAAAATTTAATGCATTACCTTAAATTTTGAATAATAATTTATTTAGACAAAAATAAATTAAGATGATACTTGATTTTAATATTTTCTATTTTTATTTTCAAAGAAAACAAAAAAATAAGAGTAAAAATATGTTTATTTAAAATTTAAAAAACATTTTATCTAAAAATATTTTAAAAAACAAGGTCCATTGAAAACAACAAATTAATCTTTACATCCTTTTATGAAAAAATGAAAACTCAATGACATCTTAGAATACTTTTTTCTCCATACATATTTTCTAAATTTTGGAAATTTGAAAGTGAAAACAAAAAATAAACATTCAAACCAAGTGTTATCTAATTAAAAATTAAAAATATATGTATAAAATATGAAAATAAATTTTTTAATAAAAAAACAGGTTGACGGATTGGTCGTCCCACTTTTAATAAAAAAATAAGATATGTATTTGTTTTTAATTAAAAAAATTGTTTGTGCTAAAATGAAAATAAAACTACACTAATCGCTACAAAACAAATAAAATTACGCTAATTCTATAGCACAGGATTAACCTAGGTCGACTCAGAGACACAGTCAATTTGGTTGAAACTTCAATCCGCTAATAAACAATAAGAGGATTTTAATCGAACAGTTTGTAGGCAATGAATAAAAATTGCAGAAACACAAACAAGAATTGAAGAAAAATGCAGAAACTAACAGAATTGATAAAAAGTGTTGTAAAACAGATTCAAGAATATCAATCCAATTCACCAAACCAAGCAATCCAAATTATCATAGCTCTCATATAATGATCGCATTATGAAGGTTCATTCAATATCATTAAAAATAGTTCAATCGAATTAACTCCTAAATCAATTGAAATCACAAATCGGATTGAAATATCATCCAACCAATCTATGATTAAAATTCAAAATTAGGAAATAAATCTATAACCTAATTTGTTTTCAATCCTAAACATATTCATAATCATGAAAATTGAAAAGAGGATTGAAGAAGAAGATGAACATTCACACAAAAATTAAAATACCAAACCAGAACTCAAATTCTTCTTGCTTGGACTGGATCCTTGGATTGATTGATTATTTAGTCTTTCAAGATCATCATCAATGTAAGAGCCACACAATTTGTATGAGAAAAATAAAAGAACAAAGATGAAAGGAAAAAGAAAAATAAAGAACAAGAAAGAACGAGAAAAAAAGAGAGAACTTTTTAATTCTGAAAACTTCTAAAAGAGAATATAAAAACTGTTTGTGCTAAAAAGTAAAGTCTCTCTCACTAACTAATTGCAGTAATTTATAGTAGCTGAGTCAATAGGAAAGGATGGGTCATGATTAGGCCCATCTAATCTAACTAATTGCTAATTACACAAATTCATAGCCCAAAACTCAAGTGCAGAGATTTTGACTTCCAAGCCTAAAATGACCATCAAAATGACAGAATTGGCCTTGGCTTATCTCTGACAAAATTGTAGATCTTTTTCTTATCTTTCCAGGGATTAATCATATGCGTCATTTGGAGTTATGTAAAGCTCTCTAGGTCCTGCACAAGGAAGATAGGTCAAGTAAGCAAAAAAATCTGAAAATAAGCAACAATTATCAATTAAGTCCACTTGTTTGTCTAAGACAAAAAATGAGTTAGAATGAGAAAATAAGAGTCCAAGAGAAGTCAAATAAGCTAAGAAGAATAGAAAAATATTAAACTAAAAACACTCAATCAAAATACCCCACACTTAAACTTTTGCACTCCTGGACAAAACTAAAAGAAAGACTAAGAGAAAAATTCAAACTAAAGTAAACCTTAAACTAAAAGAAAGGTATGAACAAGGCACACACAATTTTCAATGGATCCTAACAATGCTCAAAAGTGAGAAAGATGAAATATGTAAGAATGATATTAAGATAACAAACAATCAATGAACACATGATCATAAAGTGCAAAGTGAAAAGTAGTCAAGTTAAAATTAAGAATGAACCAAGGTAATAGAAATCTCTCAAAGAGCAACACTCAACCTCTTCTAATGTGTATGGGTTTATGTTTACACTCAAACACCACATGTAACTAGCACATCCAAATTTTGACAAGACTCTAATTCATTCAACTTGAAATACACATGCTTCAAAAGATCAAAAGGACTTTATTGGTTTGTAATGTATGACTTAGGTAAATGGTGGATAAAAGAAGGATATTTAGGCTAAATCTAAGAGAAAAGAGGGGTAATGGGGAGTAAGTCAAAAAGTAAAAAGAGGGGTAGAAACAAAGAACTTATAAGGATGAAAATAAACCACAACAACTTTTATTGCAATTTTATTTTTTTCCACTTTTTTTATTTCTTTTCTCTTTTTTTTTTAACTTTTGCTTGTACTTCTTTTTTTTTAACTTTTTCTTTTTATACTCTTTCTTTTCTTCTCTTTTCAAATCAAAACAAAATACAAATCTCTCACACTTGTTTGAAACTCACTCCTAAAATAATTCCAAGGTTCTTTTTCTCTCTAAAGTTAGGATAACATGATTTTTCACTTTTTGGCTTGTAATGAGCTACACAAGAAAGAAAATGTTAAATGCTCAAAAAGGGTGACAATGGATATCAATGCAAGGTAGGTTTATTTGGCTAGTAGCTAAAAGAAAGAAGACCTAAATCATCTCGATCAATGCAGGTGCAAAAAGGAATGACAAGAGAGACAAGACAAAACCTAGAGTAATCTAGCACAAGAGTGAAATCACACATGAAAGAACATGAATGAAATAATGTGATTCATCCACAAAAGTCCAAAAACTCACAAGGCATAATTCTATCACACATGATCCATCTTAAATTCTATTTCTCAAGCCTACTTATCACTTTAACAATTGCGATAATGAAAAACATTAAAGTGTCTAAATTCTAATTTTTATTTTATGAATGTAAAACAAAAACAGAAAAAGAAATAGAAACCAAAAACAGAAAACAGAAAATGTTTTTGTAATCCTTCACCCCACACTTGAAATGCACATTGTCCTCAATGTGAACATGCAATGAAATGCAAACAAAGAGACAACAAATAAAAAAAGGGAAAAGGAAACTCCTAAAATGTCATTCAAGGCACATCATCACATAAAATTGGCAAGACCAAAGAGACGTTTGCCACAAGTTCCTCCTCTACTTGCGGGCTCTCATGAAATAGCTTGAGTTGGTGACCATTCACTTTGAAGACCTTGCCGGTAACTTCATTTTTAATCTCAACTGCTTCATCAAATGCCATGTTACAACTTGGAACACCCCGTATGCAACCGGTTTGTTAACATTCAATTATGGTTGATAAGCACATCAATTAATAATTAAAGCTAATTATCACGGAAGCAATTAATAAAACGGCGTCATCATGCGTTATCAACAGTCCTGTACTTACATTATGTACGGTGAACTCCCAAAATATATATATATATATTACAGTGTAAATCAACTGTGTATCTTCCCCTTAGGGGTACAAAGTATAGGCATTACAAAACAATGAGCCAACATGCTCTAAAAAAAAAGCCTAAGGTTCACAGAAAACCATGTTCCTACTCGGGTTTCCTGCCCTAGAATCCACCATTCACTCGCTGAGCATCACCTGCAACATATAATCCCCAAATGGGGTGAGATACGATCTCAATAAACTCAGGGTTCTTGGAGGCCTCTCCTCCCCTGGTTCACTTTCACAATACATAGCATCAAAACAGACATCACATAATCTAGTCACATGGCTCTCATAAGATACATAACATGTATATAACAACACAGGTGCCATTTTGTTGGGCGCTACCAACATCGGGAATGCAACACAGATATAGCAAGAGAAGATCATCCACTTAAGGGCACATTCTCTCAGGACTTTTCACAGACACTGTCTGAGAAAGATCATCAACTCAAGGGCACATTCTCTCAGGGTTTTTATATATCAATTGACCACTTAGAGTTGTTCCACATGACTTTGTCTCTAAGGGAAGTCCATATTTAGTCCATTCTATTGGCCAGAAAATCTCATCAATCATTCAACATATCATCACAGTGTACATCATATACATGTTCTCAAGTAAAAAATAGTAACACACAATTTCAACACTACATGCATCATGACATACAACAACCATCACTCCCTCGGAGTATGGTGGAACACAGTTAAGGGAAAAACTCCCAAGAACAAAGAGCTTACCTGCTCTCAGTGCTACACTAGCCTTCACGACCTCATGGTCACAACTACTAGTATCCTCTGTATCATACCCTACACAAGGATACACAAGCAATCAGCAATGGTCTTCCATCGTTGCATGCAAATAAACGCTCTTCTTTTCCCCCCTAGAAACGAAACTAGATGAAGGTCTTTGGAGAACGATCTCCCTGTTGGAGGGTTTTCAAAAGAAACTGAGATTAGAATCTAGCTATTGGGTGGTTCCTTTCAACTTTCTAGTTGCATGCAAAAGGATTATGGTTAAGGGTGAGCGATTACGAAGTTTCTCTCTCTAGAAAATGGAGGAAACAGAGACAGGAAGAAGATGATAGTGTTTTTGCCAAGAAGTAAAAGAAATGGGTCACTCCAGTAATGACCCAAGCGTAGGTCGCTTAAATACCCTGTGAGTTAACATGTGTCATTTAAGTCCACACGCGTCACTTAAGTAACCTGGTAGTCAACTCGGCTCACCTATGTGAGGTGAGTTTGTGAAGGTGTGAACTGTCGGGTTCACATCATTTCTACTTATGCTGCCAGGCTCATTCCCTTATCATAAGTGCTACCGGGTTCAGATGTATATGCTAAAAGTCTACGTGGTTCAGCTCGACATGTACAACCAGGAGAACCTTGTCCAACTTGGTATGCGCAACCCAGACAACCTAGTCCGGGTTCGTGGTCCTAATACAAAGCTCAAGAGCTTCTTTGGCAAGTCCAAGGTCTGCTCTTATCCAGGGTCCTACCTCGGTACTCTATAAAATCCAAGGTTCCGCCCTCATCTAGGTTCCTACCTCAGCACTTTATAAAATCCAAGGTTTCGCCCTCATTCGGGTTCCTACCTCGGTATTTTATAAAATCCAAGGTTCCACCCTCATCCGAGTTCCTACCTCGGCACTTATAAAATCCAAGGTTCCGCCCTCATCCGGGTTCCTACCTCCATGTCAGCACTGCCCCATAAAGGTGCTATATACTCTCCAAAGTGACAACCTGGTCACACGAATCCGGTTCCTCATTAACACTTATCTTAAGAGACGCAAACCCGGATCTGTTACAAGGTCGTTATAAACACCACTACCTCCTAATCATAATATTATTATATTAATGTGTCAACCTGGACACCCAAAACCTTACACAACTCTTTACCGCCCAATAAGCACGATGCTCAATCTCCACCAGAAGGTGGCATGACTTACCAAAAACTATCCTATAGGGAGACATCCCCAAAAGTGTTCGGTAAGCGGTCCTGTGAGCCCATAAAGCATCTTCAAGTAGCTTGCTCCAATCCTTCCTGTTGGGTTGCACTACCTTCTGTAACACTTGCTTGATCTCTCTGTTAAAAACCTCTGCTTGCCCATTAGTTTGGGGATGATAAGCTGTAGCAACTCTATGCACAACCCCATACTTCTGAAGCAAGGATGTCAATGACCTGTTACAGAAATGGCTCCCCTGGTCACTTATAATCGCTCTAGGTACACCAAACCTGCAAAAAATATTAGATCTCACAAAATCCACAACAACTTCAGAATCATTAGTTCTTGTGGCCTTAGCTTCAACCCATCTAGAAACATAATCAACAGCAAGCAGAATATATGAAAAACCATGAGAAATAGGAAATGGACCCATAAAATCAATACCCTACACATCAAAAATCTCACAAAAAATAATGGGCTGCTGAGGTATCTCATGTCTACGTGTAATAGTTCTTCCTGTTCTCTGACACTGCTCACAAGTGGTGGTAAAGTGATAATCATCCCTAAACATGGTGGGCCAATAGAACCCACAATCCAATACTCTCCTAGCAGTTCGTTGAGGACCAAAATGATCACCGGTAGGTGTGCCATGACAGAACTGAAGAATAGACTGAATCTCATGATCTGGCACACACCTGCGGATCACTACGAAACCTCCACAAATAAGGATTATCCCACACATAATATTTAGTATCACTCTTAAGTTTATCTATTTGAGACCTAGATGCATAAGGAGGAACAACAAATGCAACAATGAAATTCACAATATCAGCAAACCAAGGTGTAATATGTGATGAATGCAAGTGCATCAAATGCTCATCAGGGAAATTATTCCTAATAGGAAAGGATTCAACAGGTCCATCAATCCTGCTCAAATGATCAGCAACCAAGTTTTCAGCACCACTCATGTCCTTAATCTCAATATCAAACTCTTGAAGAAGAAGCATCCACTTGATTAATCTATGTTTAGCATCAAACTTCTTCAACAGGTACTTCAAAGCTGCATGGTCAGTAAAGACAATGATATGGGAGCAAAGCAAATAAGATCGGAATTTATCTAAAGCAAAAACAATAGCCAAAAGCTCATTCTCAGTGGTGGTGTAGTTAACTTGGGTTGCATCTAAAGTGTGTGAAGCATAAGCAATGACATGTGATCGTTTATCAACTCTTTGTGACAACATAGCCCCAAGTGCATAATTAGAGGCATCACACATGAGCTCAAATGGAAGTTCCCAATCTAGTGGCTGCCTGATGAGAGAGGTAGTAAGCTTCTTCCTCAATTCCTCAAATGCCTCTTTGCAAGACTGGTCAAACATAAAGTCTACGTCATTTTGGAGAAGCTTGGACAATGGCAGTGCAATCTTGTTGAAATCCTGGATGAATCCCCTATAAAAACCTGCATGTCCAAGAAAAGAACGCACTTCCCGCACAGAAGCGGGGTACGGTAAAGAAGTAATAACATCAATCTTAGCTTTATCGACCTCAAGACCTCTACTAAAGACTAAATGTCCCAACAACATACCTTCATGTACCATAAAATGACATTTTTCAAAGTTAAGAATAAGGTTAGTCCCAATACATGGATCAAGAACTCTAGAGAGACTATCCAAACATGCATCAAAAGAGGAACCATAAACAGTGAAATCATCCATAAATACCTCCATGCAACTCTCTAATAAATCAGAAAAGATACTCACCATGCACCTTTGGAAGGTAGTAGGTGGGTTGCATAGGCCAAAGGGCATCCTAGTGTAAGCAAATGTGCCAAATGGACAGGTGAATGTAGTCTTATGTTGGTCCTCCGGTGCAATATGAATCTACATGTAACCTGGCTTCTTAGGGACCACTTGGACAGGTGAAACCCACGTGCTATCTGAAATGGCTTCTTAGGGACCGTGCTTACCGATTTGTGATTTCAATTGATTTAGGAGTTAATTCGATTGAACTGCTTTTAATGATATTGAATGAACCTTCATAATATAATCATTATATGAGAACTATGATAATTTGGATTGCTTGGTTTGGTGAATTTGATTGATATTCTTGAATCTGTTTTACAACACTTTTTTATCAATTTTGTTAGTTTTTGCATTTTTCTTCAATTCTTGTTTGTGTTTCTACAATTTTTATTCATTACCTACAAACTGTTTGATTAAAATCCCTCTATTGTTTATTAGTGAATTGAAGTTTGAACCAAATTGATCGTGTCTCTGAGTCGACCTAGGTTAATCCTGTGTTACAGAATTAGCGTAATTTTATTTGTTTTGTAGCGATTTGACAGTTGTTATCAAAATTGACGCCGTTGCCAGGATGATGTGGGTTGACGTTTGTGAGTACATATAATAAATATTATTTTTATGAAAATAAATATATGTTTTTTGGTTGGGCACTAGGTTGAAGTCGGTTGACAGGATGAAAACTCCAACCTGACCTATTAAAATGGCTTGGCCTCATGGGTCCAAGTTGTTTTATCACCCCTACCCTTAATCAAGTGGTACAAGGTTTAAATTTTGGTTAATTTTTGCATATGAAGCAAATCATGTTAAGAAGAAAATGCTTTTTATATGTACTCACAATTTTCAGTGAAATTATTTTATTCTAATATCATGATTAAAAAGAAAATAGTTTTTTTATATTTTTAAAGGAACATAATTTTTTATTGACTAAGAATTTTCAAACTTTTACATACAAATTAAACTCAATAGCACCATGGAGTATAATTTCATTAATTTGTTTTATATTACATTGATCTCTCTCAATTTCCATATTAATAAAATAGATGGAAGAGGTCTGCATTAATAGAAATATTCAATAATATTAATATCAGATAGCAATATAATCTTGTTACATTTACAGCTCCATGAAACGTGGATCTTGTTACTGTTACAGCTCCATGAAACGGGGATATAATAACCTCGTACTGTATCACTCTATCCACAAGTGAGGACTGATTCATATAGCGGTGATTCAACGGATCATCATAATCCTCTCATTCTCTCTCTCCATCATAATCAGAACATTGCCTATTGACATTCAAATCCTCTCATTCTCTCTCTCCATCATAATCAGAACATTGCCTATTGACATTCAAATCCTCTCATTCTCTCTCTCTCTCTCTCTCTCAATTCCAAACCTATGGCGGATCAGAGCCCCAAACCAGAGACCTTCGAACTCAACAATGGCAGCATGCAGGTCCTCCTCAGCAATCTCGGCTGCACCATCATCTCTTTATCCGTACCCGGAAAAGATGGTCCTTTTTCCAATTTTTCATTTTCATTTCCGTTCATTGCTATTTGCGTTTCACTGATTTATGCTCTCTCTCTCTCTCTGTGTTTTTGCTTTTCAAGGGGTGTTATCCGACGTCGTTCTTGGTCTCGAATCTGTCGAATCCTATCAGGTCCCATTTAATTTTGCAATTCTTTTTGTAAAATTCGGGCGTTAATCGTAATGGGCAGTTTTGTTATGGCTTGGATAGGCTTATTTGGTTGATATGCATCAAATTTCACTTTTCAAAACTGTAACTTTCATGTTGAAAAAATGGAATGATGGATGGCCTCTGAGAAACTATGGAAGTGATCTGTTGTGACTCCAATGTGTCTATTGTTATTCTTATTATGTCAAATTTTATAATCTTTTATATTATTAGTTTGGTCAATGAAGAAGATTTTACATAAAATTATTCAAATGAGAGTGACAATATACACTACCAATCTCAAACATGTAAAAAAGTTGGAGTTTAATTTCCATGCACTTTTACTATAGTAAATTTTTTACATACATTGTCAACCAATAAAAAATCTTGTTGGAGATGTTTAGGCCAAAATAGTGCATGTAAGTAGGGGCAACCCTCACTTCATAGCCTATCCTAGTGGCTGTTTGGACCTATTTGAGTCCCCCATTATCGAATTATCCGCAGATGTTTAGTCTAGCTCTAGCAAACTTCACACTTGAGATGTCCAGTCCTCAGGGTGAGGGATGTGTACTTGAAATCCAACATTTCAGGTTGACATCTCAGATATGACTATTAAAGTAGTAGTTCTTATAAAAAAAATCTTTACGTGGTCAGTGTACTCCAATCTAATTCAAAAAAATTTATCATGATTATGTAATCTTAACTGTCCATGAATGGTTGGATGATCAAGATTAGCTTTCTTTGCTTCGTGTATTATGTTTATATACTTTTCAGTTTTCTTCTGATGGTTGATTTACTGAATTTTTGTTGCTTGCAAGCAGAAAGGTCTTGCTCCTTATTTTGGTTGCATTGTGGGTCGGGTTGCGAACCGAATTAAGGATGGCAAGTTTACACTTGACGGGATTCAATACTCTTTGCCGATCAACAATCCCCCAAACAGTCTCCATGGTATCAATTCTACGTTTGCTTAGTCTTCATTGTGCTATATGTTGGCCCGGAGGTTAAATTGGCCAATTGTTGATTGTATAGTTAAACTAATCCTTTCAGCTTTCCCAGACCATTTATGATGATATAATTTTTTTTTTTTAAAAGTTTTTGCCATCTGAAGTACTTGATCATGAAATTGAAATGCTTGTATTGAAATATATGCATTCGATCAGGGGGTCTGATTATAATGATTATGAAAATATAAGCTATTATTTGAACATGTCTATTTGACCATTTCTTCCATTCTGTTGAAAATTAACTTTGAAAATAAAGGCAATGCACGAATGGATTTGTCATGGACTTAACCAATACAACATTATCTGTTATTCTCAAGAATTGTGGACTACCTAATGATAATGGATAGATGTTATTGTATGCTGTTTTTGCTAATAATATGATTCTGAAATAGAGTTTGAAATAACATCTCAAATGTTTTCTAAAGAAAGCAAGCAAATCACACTCTTACATTAGTCTATAAATTTTGTTTTCTGTTTTCCTGATCTCCTATCCCCTCCCCAAATTTCAGGTGGAAATGTTGGGTTTGATAAGAAGGTATGGGAGGTAGTTGAATATAAAAAAGGCGATACCCCCTCAATCACTTTTAGGTGCCACAGTCATGATGGAGAGGAAGGTAGTGTCTATTCTTTCTTTCTCCCTCACTTTTTAAGTATCACCATGTTCTTCCTTTAACATTCCTGAAACTTTTGGTTTTAACCGTGTCAAGTGGCGCCGTATGATCCATGTAGGTGACCTCACCTAGTAAGATAAGACTTTGTTGTTGTTGTTGTTGTTGTATGCTCTTCCTTTCCCTTTATTTGGCCTTTTGTTTTCTGTTATATAAGGTTATCCTGGGGATGTCACCGTTACTGCAACTTACACACTCACCTCAAGCACAACTCTGAGACTTGACATGGAAGGAGTGCCAAAGGACAAGCCCACCATAGTTAACTTAGCTCAGCATACCTACTGGAACTTAGCTGGTCACAACTCAGGGAATATACTTGACCATTCAATTCAGCTATGGGCTAATCATGTCACTCCTGTCGATGAGAATACCGTGCCAACTGGTGAAATCATGCCAGTGAAGGGTACCCCTTTTGATTTTACATCTGAGAATAGAATAGGCAACACCATTAGTCAGGTTGGAATGGGATATGACCACAATTATGTGCTTGATTGTGGGGAAGAGAAAGAGGGTTTGAGACACGCTGCAAAAGTGAGGGATCCATCGAGTTCAAGAGTACTTAACTTGTGGACAAATGCCCCTGGTGTCCAATTTTACACTGCAAACTATGTTAATGGTGTTCAAGGAAAAGGAGGTGCTGTATATGGAAAGCATGCCGGGTTATGTCTGGAGACACAAGGATTCCCTAATGCCATAAACCAGCCAAATTTCCCATCCGTTGTGGTTCGTCCGGGTGAGAAGTATCAACATACCATGTTGTTTGAGTTTTCCCTTGAGTGATGTTTGTTGGAGTGGCATAACAATGGGGTAGACATCTCGTTCTGCATGTTATGTTTGCGTTCAAATAATTGAATGACCATTTTATTGTCCAAGCCGTGCTGTTTTATCACTCCTGAATATTGACATTATATTGCAAAATGAATCCCTCTTTTCTAAGAATCAGCAACATCCATCACTTTAACTATAGATTTGAGTCTTGTTAAACGTAAAATTTGTGTTTCTTACAATTCAATGTATACCACATGAACTATTAGCCAGTTTGAGTTAGATTATTACTTACACCACAACCGCATCTACTAAAAGGGACTAAGGACTTCTTTTAATTGGAGGTTGAATAGGTGTACAAGAGTACAGAGCATTCTTACTAGACCCCATACCATTCCATCAACGTTGCTGGATTGTAAGATAGGTACACGCATAATAATTATAAATATATAAGGTTTTACTTTAGTTCAATGTTTTTCTCCATTATCTTTTTTTATTTTCATTTGTTCTTATCAATGATATATAACTTGGGACAGACAATACATGCAAGCACACATAGACTAAATTTAAGATTTGTTTGTTGATAAGTCTTAACAAATATTTGCAACAACAAACAAGTTATAATGTTTTCAAAGTTTTTTTATGTTTCTAAAATATTAAATACTTACTTTTCCATTTAATTTTTATTATGGAGGTTATATGTACTTTTTTACGATAAGGAAGTTACATATATATTATTTTATGTTTTTAAATTTGATAGACTTGTTTGGCAAAATTCATTTTTGATCCCTTAAGTTTAGAATTGAATTTTTTGTCTTGATCCAAAGTTTGACTAGAAATTAAATAAAGTCTGATAAAAAATTATTTTCACAAAAAACTGATAAAATTAAACATGTTGTCTATCATTACTTCACCCATTTTCATTTTAGGTTAGATTAAGGTCATCTTCAGCAAAAGCAACTTATTTGAGGTTCTTATTGAATGTTGGTGGATCCTGTAAGATGTGCTCCTTATATAAAATGTGTTCCTTGATTTTAAGGGATTCAATTTAGCACATGGATCATCTCCAATGGATGAAAAGAATAAGGAACGGTTTCTTTGATTGCTACATCAAATAAGGAACTCCTAAGATACCAAATTGGAGATGGCCTAACTATTACCATGGTCAACAAATTGAGATGTTATCATTCATTATTTGATGTTTTTGTTTCATGTAGCCTAATGGTAAAACAGTATAGAGACTAAAATTAAATTTTGACATTTTAGAAAGATCAAAACTAAACCATTCTGTAAAAAATAAAAAACCTAAACCTTTCCATATTTAGAGGGATAAAGATCAAGATTTTTACATGTTTTGAGGGACAGAAAACATTTTATCAATGTACAAATATATTCTTTTTATATATCCGAGTCTTCATTTTTCATTTTGTGAGTATGGATTCTCTCAATATATTCTCAAATTCAATGCACTATGTCTATGTGACTTTCCCTACACAAGGTATCTTATATTCTATCATTTTTTTTATAAAAAATTGCCAAAATTTAGTCAAATCTGATTTATCTAGTTATTAATAATTAAAACTTTCTATATCTAAAAATTTAGATTTCAATAATGAGTGTGTTTTACAAAAAATTTCAGCTAATTTTTAACTTTTGTTTATTAGCAGAAATTTTGTTTTACCATTTAGTAAACAAACTTTTAATTTCTAGTATTTTTTAGATACTACTTAAAATGTTTCTTAAGATATTAGCTTCTAATTTGTTATATTTATTATATTTATTTTGTCCTTGAATATTTATTAAATTTCCTTTTTAATCTTTTCTATTTGAGGTAAACTTTAATTATTTACATCCTTTATGAAATTTTATATTTTTTAATTACTTTAAATAATTCTATCAAACACTTATCATTAAACAAGATAATTTTTTAACTTCTAGCTAATTTGAGTTAATTTTTCAACCATAGTCATATTATCTAACTAACAAGTTTTCCGCACATTGCACAGTTATTTTTAAATTTTAAATAAAAATAATTTAAAGAGATTAATAAACATTTCCGTTGTTAATAATAAATATTCTATTTTATTAAATAGAAACAAATTAAAGAGATAAGATTTTTAAAACAGAGAAAAAGGTTACTACATAAAGTTTTAAAATCAAGAATTATCTTTATTAATATAGTACATTGAAATTTAAAAACTGAATTGAAATCATAATTAATTAAGATAACAATAGTCTTAAATTTTAGTTATATAAAAAAAAGTATCTTCAATTTAATATATAATAATGTATTAAAGTTTAAAATTTAAAATAGAATAAATAATAGTACTTGCCACCTCTCTCACTAGTGTTCTAGATCCACCCGTGATAATTTTAAAATAGCTACGATTTTTTATCAGAGTGAATCGCTTAGTTTGAATCCAGAGACTAAGAAATGTTTCTCAATGCAATGCTGCTGTAAATCATCTTGAAATAAATGTTGCAAGAGGAAAGAGCTAGTTACATTACATGAAACTTGAGAAGTCAAATACCCAATTTACTCAAACCAATCTAAAATGTTGCATGAGTAAAGCCATGTTCCATATTTATCCACATATTCATATTTTGAGAAACCACACAATTAAATCATCTTACTTTGTCCGAACCAACTCAAGCGGTAATGTTTCCATTGCCAGCTGAAAGTTCACATAAAGAAAACTGCTAGTCAGAAACACGTCTTTGCCAGCTTAAAACAAAAATAATACTTCAAAGTGAAGATTAATAAATGATCACAAATCTAACAATGGACCTGAACCTACCCAGAGTCTGGGAGTTTTGGCGTCAGATTTTTTGTGCAATTTACTTAGCTCTGACTGAAAGCTTATAACAATGGCAACTTTGAACTCAACTGAGAAGGGACTGCATGAAAATAATAGCATTAACATCAAACTTAGTCGATTCAGTGTGCAATAAGTTTTACATGCACAAAGTAATTCAAGAAAAGATATTTATGAAATTATAAGAGCTAAACTCAAAAAAGTTTTGGTGGTTTGGTTCTCCCTAGATTCTTTAATATAGAATCATCATGTACAATGAGCCATGTGTGTGTGTGTGTGTGTTTAGTTTTGGATGTACCACGACTCTTAGAAAAATTGAAACACATTAGAGGAGAATTCATCCTGAAAAGGACACATACCCAGCTAAGGTTGTTGGACAGGTCAAAAGGCGTGGTAGTATTACATAAATAGGCAGCGTCAAGTTACAGCACACATCTCCATCTGCTATCTGCTAAATAAAAAGAGAATTAACAGCTTATTTTGAATTGACATGTATGCTTTAATACAAATCCAGCATCACTTGCCTGTGTTGTTTGAACCAGAGAGGTTTCGGTCACAATTTTCTCCCCAAGAAGAATGGACTCAACTCGAAACAACTGAATGTCAATTGAATGAATTGGAACGGCAGATGTTTCTACAGTTAACTCACCACTAATAGGACCAGACAAAGAACATTGAGTAGAGATTTTTCCTGTCACCCGAAATCCACCTATTCAAGAATATCTTTGTTGCATGAGCCACATGACCTTTTCTCATTGATGTGTTTAGTGTTTACATAATAATGCATGAGCCACATGAACTTTTCAAGAGCACAACTAATGCATTTTTCCCATGATGTAATCACAACAAGGTTAATACAACCACAGAAGATGAAAGCAAGTTACAACTTGTGATGTGAGATATGAAGGCATGAAACAATTGCACAATTTTTTCTTTTCTTTTCGTCAGTCTTTTAACAACACCAAGCAAACATGTGTACCCATTGAACTATTGAAGGTAAATCAACGTACCAGATTTTAATTCAGGAAGTAGAGGATGCCTTTGAGTGTCTTGGGTAATGTAAAAGATTGCCATCTCTGGAGAAAGGGGCCTTTGTTGAAGATCAGCTGAATTTTCCACAAAAGAAAGACTACTAGTTTAGTACTTTATTGATTCACATAAAAACGAAAAATAAAGATTTGGACCTAACACAATCATACCTTTATCACTTTCAACAATGAACTCCATTGTTGCTGATAATGATTTATGCAAGTATCCACGAGATATATCTACAGTTGCCAAATACTATAGAGGCTATTAATCACCAACCTTCTAAATTATGGAAAAATAAAAAAAAAAAAAATGAAGAGAAATAAGCTTGCAAAAATATTTAATTGTGATACTTTGGCAATGTAACTATGGCCTCACCAAACCTTGTTAAAAATGATGTGGCAATTTCATGTTCAGTGTGTAAAAAGAATTTATATTGGCAGCAGATCAATTTTAAACTCTTCAGTAAAAGAAGAGACGAAGGCACAATACTAGGACTGTAGAACAATAATAACTCCATCACAAAGATCAGTTGCCCAACAAAGCACTTTCTAAGAAAATTTTACCTGGATACTAATATTTGCACCATGGAAAGTCTCATAAAATCTTTCTAAATTTTCATCCCGCTGTCTAAGATTCACTGAGAATGGTATCTGCCATAAAGATTGCAAAACTTATAATGAATATTAACAAAGAAAAGAACTCAGACATAGCTTACATAAACAAATTTTGGTATGTTATTTCAAACTGTGAGACAGAGGTTCCAATTAGATTAGCAAAACTCTGAAATCATATCAAAAGTATTCTAAACTACTTAATAGCATATGCACACATATAAATGAGAACAGACATAAAATATAAAGAATGAAGCAGCCAGTTTCTAAATAATGAAATAATCGAAATGGTATGATACTTTAGTGCTTAAACCCTCTTCAACTTTAAATTTCATTGCTTTTACCTAAATGAATTTAGATGACAAAAGACACATTTGATGAGTAAATTCACATACCAGAAAGAGCTACCAAATATAATGTATTAAACAAATATTAAAGCATCAATTGAAATCTTATGAGTTACAGTTGGATCGTCCAGAAATCAGATAATGATATTGAAGAGAATTTCACCCTAATTATGTGATCCTCTATGAGAATCACATGCCAGTTAAGCCTATTTGATTTTAAGCTTGTTTTCTTATTTAGATGCTTTAATGACATAAAGTTAACAAAACACCAAAAAATAAAAAATTAATAAAATAAAACTCTCATCTGAGTAGTTCAATCTTTTTTCCAGTAGACTGCAGATAATAGAATATTTTGTAGGTGTGTAAGATTTATCTCAACAAATACTAGAAAAGAATTCTACTCAAGTAACTATACAAAATAAAACTGCTTTAAATAGACACTATTTGGTTCATTTGCTATTGATACACTACCTCCGATGTACCCGAACCAATCTTTCCAGAAGATTTAACCTCAATGGTCCTATTCCTGTTACAAGCCAATCACAAGAATCATGTATACTTGCCCCCATGTGAGCCAAAGAATTTACAAATATCATGAAGGAATAATTTCAGATTTTTTTCTCTAACACCAGTAATCCCCTTACAAGCTAAAGTTAGCTATAGAGTATCCAGAATGAAAGTGATGGGTAAGAGGTACAATTAAAACTTTCACCATGAAAAAAAAAAGATATAGATCATACATTCATGAAGGTTTACCCACTTCAGATAAAATGACATGTACTATAAGTGGATTATAGCAAGGGTAGGAAGAGCAGATGAAATCCCATTACAAAAATCAGATTGATCTGAAAAAAATGCAGAGTTATCTACAAAATATGTAGTTATAACTTATAAGGATAACTACCTTGGTTTACTTATCCAAAGATACCATATGTTTGGTCAGTTGAATATGGTAGAAAACATTGTTAATCATTTAGATACACCTCTAGGCCAAATTTTTAAACTAAAAGAAAACAATAACAGTGAACAGTTACAGTATACCACTAAATAGGATCTCCAACATCACAATACTGAATTAATATGGTCTTTTTGAGGCAACATTGCATTATCTTTGGATAACTAAAACATATTCTACTCTGCTCGTCACTTACACACAGAAGATTATATTTAAAAAAATAACGCACAATTAGTAATTTCCCCATGAATACACATCAGTTATTTTGAAAATTTATTTGTTCATCGATTCCAAGTAAACTTACACAATTGGGATGGGCTTAATAACACCATAGAATGATTCAACAACCCCAGCTGATCCTCCACGAACCTTCAACATGGCATCAAAACAAGTTTCAAAATAAAAACCCAAAACAACTGACATGATTAAAACTAAAAACCCAATAAGAATCCCCTTTAGCTTCAAAAAAAGGAGATTTCGAGCACAAAATTTGCATCTTTCCATCATTTTCTGAACAATGAAACAAGAGGGTACCTGCAAGTTGACGGATCCTTTGACAGTAAGGCGAATTCCATAGTGGGAAATTGAAGACTGAGTTTTGACAACGATTTTGCCTTCCAGAGCTTCCTGGAAATTCAAATCATCAACAATGTTTTGAGAGAGAAAGAGAGAGAGATGTTGGGTAAGCCAAGGTAAGGTTTTACCGAAGGGCGATAGATACGATTCGAACGAGAGAGCTTGAGTTCAACGGACATGGCTGGCAACTCCCTACTCAGTAACAGTTTTTGTCAGGAGAATCATTTCATTCTCATTAACACATTTTACTTTCTCTTCTTCTCTCAAATTTATTCTCGGATGTATTTGGAGATTAGTTTAAAATTGATTTTACTTCTATATTTTAAAAAGGTTTACAATTAGTAGACTTTTATTTTATTTTTTTATTTTTTGGAAATTTTTAATTAATTTTTTAAACTATTAAAATTTGTAGTTGAATAATATCATATAAAAAATTGAAATTGGATGTTTACAATTAGTTTATGATGGTTTGAAACTTGTGGAAAAATAACAATCAGTTTTACCAACTCTAGGATTGAATGCAAAAAATTATAAAAGAAAAAAAACTCAATTATAACTTTTTAGTTTAAGAAACTAATTAAAAATTCTCAAAAACTCCAGGGACATAATAATGTAATAATCCTTTAAAAACAATGGCTAAAATATAGTAAAAATTTAATTACTCATTTAGTATTCATAGTTGGACAAACTTTATCTTTTAGTCTTTGCATTTGAAAACCCTTTTTTGTACAGACTTACACCTGAAAACTTTTTTTTCCAGACTTACACTTGAAAGCTTGTTGCATCATTTCAAACACTTTGATATCCATGTCATGTAATTCCATTAACTCTAATAACTACTACAAAAATTGAGATTAACAATGTAAAACTGCCAAAAATTTTCTAATCGTTAAACTACTAAAATTTGAAAATGAAAATGTTTCTACAACACATTGCCTTTAGAGGTGATTTTTGAAGGTGATGTTGGTGGAAGCATTACTTGAGCTAGAAAATGAATTAAAGGACCACTTTTATGTTTCTAAACATATTACACAACAAGATTAAAACAATGCAATAAGTTTATGCTACTACAAGGAGTGCTAACACAAATAGCTATTCGTAAGGTACCTCATATTGTCCAAGATGCATGTTTAAACCTTGAGACTCTCGATTTTGACTCAATGAAAATTAGTTTAAGGGAATTTAAAAGAAACAGAACCACCAAATAAAAGGAAAGAGGTGTTGATGAGGAAAAATAAAAGAAAAAAACAGACAAGGAAAGGAGAAGAATGAGAAGGAATAAGAAACAAGAAAGGTGTTGATAGGGATTAAAACATGAAAAAAATTACTTCAATAGGGATTGAATTCATTACTTCTACATTGCAATGCACATCAATGTCACTTCATCCACTATTAACATTAAGTTTTTTTAATGGCATGGACCAAAATAGAATTAAAGTGTTTGTATAAGGTCTAAAATGAATGGTTTTTAAGTGTAGGGACTAAAAGATAAAATTTGTGTAACTATATAAAGATTAAATGTTAAGATAGTACAAGTATAGAGACTACAATGTAAAGTGCAATACACATAAGTATCACATCAGTGTTTTTTAACGATGTCTAGTTATTTTTAATTGCATAGATCAAAACGGTACTAAAAAGTGCTTGTATAAATACTAAAATAGATAATTTTCAAGTATAGAGATGATAAGTTTATGTAATTATAGAAACTAAATGAGTAATTAAACATGTAGTAAATTTCATTTTTGATCTTATACTTTATTTTGATTTGCCCTTAGAACAAAATTTGTCACATTTTAAAAGTTCAAGGATAAGTTATTTTAATTAAATCGTGAGGGACTTAGAATACATTTTATCATTTATTTATTTTATCTTGTTGGCAATTTTTTATTTATTTTAATTTGATCTTTTATCTTTATTTTGTATTAAAATAGTCTATTATATTTATAAATAGAGTTAAATATATTTTGACTTAAATATAATTGTTTTTATTTTTTATCCTTAATAAATTATTGCTTGTGGTTCATGAGAGAAATAGGAACAGGAGAGAGAAAAAATGAGATGAGATAAATAATGTGATAAAGAGAGATAAATAATAAAAATATGAATAATATTACTTAAAAGATTTTGATAAGACATCTAAATGATGTGTTACAGCCTTAAAATAAGGAGTATCATGTTGATGGTTAAATTTTTCAGAGATAGTAAAATGCATTTGTTACTTCAATTGTTTCAGAGCTAAAACCAAGCTGGTTTAAGTGTTTAAACTTTTAGTTTCTACTTTTCAAACCGCAATTCACAAGTGGCTAGATTGTTATATACACAAAACGTCACTAGGGTGGCCTAATTGTCTAGGCAACCAAAAACAGGATATTGAAATCTATTTTGAGCATGGAAGCCATAATTAGTAAACATCACATTCAAATAGAAGAGAACAGATAGAAGTTTCGATTATCTTTTGCTAGAACGCACAAACATTTTTCTCAGAAGATATAAATAACAACAAAATAGTTATCCAAACTATCATTTGGAAAACTGTTCACACTGAACCAAATATAGCAAAGTAAGACATATCATGAGAAGAAGCATTATTCTTTCTTGGCAATGAACAAGCCCCATATTTGTTCACCATCTGCACCCCGCATCTGCTTGGCCTTCCATCTTTCAGTAATTTCATTGTAGTCTTCCTGAAAGCAATGATTCCACCAATGAATGCTTTTAAACTATAACTGACAAGTGACTAAAGGAGTTCTACTAACAATAATTAAACTCTCTAATATTCTCTTTTCAACACTATATTTTATTGATTAAAATTTCTCTTACTAATTAAAATTTATGTGAATCTCACTAATTTGAGAACTGGACCCCCTCATATTTAATGGGAGCAACATGATTTCCACCAAATAAGAGTACGTATATAAGAAAAAAAGTGTGTTGTTAACATTCTTCTGATTTTGTAATATTCAATAAATTTTAACCAATAGTAAAATGTGTGTTAGAGAATGTTATTAACATTGATCTAGTTAACAAAGTTAATGTCACTAACTAAATTAATCAGCTTTTTTAATGAATTTAAATTAGTTAAAATAGAGCCTTATGTATAGAAATGGAGGTAATAACATAGTATGTTCAGAAGATACAAAATGTCCCACCTCCGAGAAGTCATCAATGAAATCATCCTTCTTGCTGTCAAGGGCATTTAACTCCTGTTGTAGTGTTTTCATGAACTGGGACACACAGTAGTCACGTAATAATTTTGTTAGTACTCCATAAGGACAGTAAAATATAATGTCAAAAAAGCAATCTAAAAGCATTATCATGGGTTCTAACATACCAAATTAGTTCGATCCTCGGCAACAACATCATCAAATCCAGCATTCTCGAGCATCTGTGCATGATTTAGAATACAAGAAGCATATGTCATGTAAAAGAGTTGTAACAGGAAATAATTTCAGGTGTGATAGAGAAGCCAAATGATGACACTAATAATATATGCTACCGTACCCGACAATATGTTTTCATGTCATGGATATGATATCCTCCTTTTTTTATATACTCAGCATATCCTAATGATAGACTTCCTTCACTTTTGCAGTAATCAGTAATTAGAAGTGTACCTCCACGCTTCAACCATTTGTAAAATGATCTGAATAGTGATGGTTTATCCTGTATAAATCCACAAAAAAAATTGCAGAAAACAGAAGTTAGAAATATGAAATGAATTGAAAAGCATGTAAACAATGTGTGGCATTAACCAACAAAAAATTAAGACACATGGTTCCTTACTTTGATGTGTAACAATGTGTCACGGGAATAGATTACATCAAATGTATTCTCAGGAAATGTTTTTTTAGTGCAATCGGCACACTCAAATTCTACAGAGCATTTGAGTCCAATAGCACGTTCAATGGCAAGAGAAATTATGTTTATGGAGAGGTCAATGCCAACAACCTCAACATCAAAATTTTCTGCCATGTAAATGTCACCTCCCCCAGTACCACAACCAACATCCAGTACTTTCTGGCCAGGTTTTAGTCCCAACTTTGCCACAAATTCCTTGGTTGTTTCTGCACAAGCAATGAGCTCTTGCACTTTAGAAGCATATGAAATCTACTATGATTGATTCCAAAAATAAACAAATGGCACCTTCAAGATTTTAATTAGCACAATACACATGGAACTTTTCAGAAGAAAAAAAAAAGAATATTACAAAATATGATATAGTATATCAAATCATCCATCAGTCTAAGAATGAGAGATATAATCACAATGAGAACAATATAAAGTAAAAACAATTCACATTAAAAGGCTGGAAATATAGGATGTCTTATTTCTTTATTTCAAATTTGTTTATTGCACAGACAACCATTATTCTTTTATGAATCCAAAACATGATGTTCCTAAAGGCAAAGGAAGCGTCATAAAACCTTGTACCAAGGCATTATGAATATTTGACTGCACTTAATCTTTATCATGATTTGGTGTTACTTTTAAAAAGCACACATCAAACCTTTCATCCACTCCATGGCTCAGGTAAGATTATAAGAGGGCATCATTGAGGAAGATCATTCTTCCATACATCCCTATCTTAATGAAAGGAAAATTCTCTATTGCATAACAAAGCATAAGAGAAAGGAAAATGACAAAACATACCAAGTCCTCCTGTGCTCACAAAGCCTTGGCCAAAAACACTCTCATAAAGTAAAATATCCTTATGATTATACTCAACACTATCTAAGAACCTCTGGAACCCCCTATCATCCAGTGATCTAACTTTTTTCCATATCCAGCAAATCTGCATGACAGGGTTACTATTTTAATTATATATTGTCAATCAATTGAATAAATTAAAATAAGATATAATAATTAAAAGAAATAGAAACCATGTTTTGTTACCTGGTTTTGATTCTTCTTATTTCGGACATAGGCTCCAATACATTTACAGCCAACAAGGGAAAGTTCAAAGGAATTCCCGGTATCGTCACTCATATGGCACTCTTTAAATACCTACTTGAACACGAGAACGATAATCAAAACCAAGCATTTTTAGAAATTATAATAATAGTAGAATATGAGTATAGAAAATTAGGTGTATCAATAATAACATTTAGGCTTACAAGCGTAAATGTATTTTTTTTCCAATAAAAGAAATATTTAGGCTTGTAGTGTTAGTGTAAATGTTTTTACACTATCAACATATTAAAAGTCATGTTTATTATGACTTTTAAGATAATTATTATAAAAATTGATAAACTTATTATACATAATAATTTGTGATTAAAAGATAAGTTAAAAAGTCTTTACAATGTTACTGCATATACTATTTATTGTTTGTAAAATTAATGAACATAGGCACATCTTTGGTCTTTACCATCACAAACTCAACCATTAATTTTCTGTTGTATAAGTACAACTAATTGTCGTACTTTAATATGATCTTAAAAGTTTTATCTTCATAAAGTGTAAGTAAAAAAAAATTCCATATAAAGCTGTTGTCAACCTCATTTTAATTATGCATTTGTTTGAAAGGGACAAAGAGGGAATAGTAATTACACTCGGAACAAACCTTAGTGTAAAATCTAGGCTCCCTATAGTGAGTTGGGTTGTATTTTCTCTTGGAATCTCCAGATTGGTGGAAACATGATTCTCTGAAGAATACATATCCACCAACTTTTAACCATTTGATCATCCTTGCAGCTAAATTCTCAACCTGAAACGAATCAAGGGAAATAATAGAAGCCTTAACTATAAGGAGGAGGAGGGAAAGAAAAAAAAGAGTAGTGACAAGGAAGCAATGTCACTATTTCTCACAGTGATGAAAAACCTCAAGGGGCCAAAAATGGAAAAATTCATCATCTTTTATTTATTTCCAATACTTTGACATGAGCATCAACTACTTTCAAATTCACCAATAGACGATAGCTAGAAACATCAATACATCATTGTCATTGATTGCAAAAGGAAAAGGACAGAACCAACAAAGACCAAAAGAAGCCTTTAAACACGATGTAAATTTAAAACGAACGCTATTTCACATCACCAAATTTAATATCAAAATTATACAACCTGGTCATTATCACTTGGAAGCTAATTGGGACCATAACGGATTATGTCATACATCATGTTATCTTCAGATTATCTAAACTGATAACAAAACCATGAAAATTTCTATGCTTCAATTTTTCTACAAAAAGAAATAAAAAAGAAAAAAAGCTCACCTCTTTATCTGAAAGATACATGAGTAACCAATTGGAGAATATCAGATCAACTGATCCTTCAGAAATATGCAAGTTTGGAGAAGTGACATCAGCACACATGAACTTGACATTCTTGTGGTGTCCATGAATACTTTCATTCTGCAGAAAGATTATGTGAGATGAGAACCTAATTAAGGTCATTATATTATATCACAATATGGGTGGAACCAATCTTTTCTATAAAAAAATTAAAAAACAAAAATAATTATTAATTAGTGTTCAAAGTATGGTAAGAAATTACTATTACCTTCTTTATAGCACTCTCAATGAAATCTACAGCAAGCAACTGGCCAGCTTTCTTGGCCAATTCACCTGTGAATCTTCCAATACCTGCTCCAAGATCTACAACTGATTTTCCTTCATATGCTGGTAGTAGGGACAAAACCTATGTGACAAAAAAAAAAAATAGATGAATCACAAAAGCACTTGCTCGGAAAAGAAAAGAAAAACAAAGGGATACTGATTAAAAGGTACAAGAAGAAACTTTCTAGCCTCTCATCTTGCTTCTTATATTAGAAAGGAAAGTTGGCCAATAATTTAGTACTTCAAACTAACAATCATAAGGAAAAGTATACATTCACGTGTAAAGTATATACAGACAGCATCTCATATATCACTTTTCTGAAATTTTCACTTCAACCAAAAAGAAACTGAAAAGATAAACAATCTTACTGTATTTATTTTTTTAATATCTATATGTTATTATTTAAGAATTTAATAATATAACAACCTATTCAAATTTTGTCCCTATCAGAATTAAGGGTTATCGTCCCCTAACTAACGTCCAAATTACTATCATGCGCATAATAACAGAAAAGGCGATGACCCCTAAAACAAAGAATCCAAACGAGATAGAAAGAAAATATCTTTCTTTTAGAGAAAGCAATTTATTTAGAGTCTTATAACCATTCATTACATGTCCTAACAATGTCAGCTTAAACTATGAATAAAATAAGGATTATTTTAATAGTTACATGATAAAAAATTAGAAATAAAATATTTATTATATTAAAATATAAATAATTTAATACTCGTTTTAAATGATTTAAAACATTTAACGTGATATATTTAATTTTGAGTTTAATTTAATATACTGTCAATTTATTTAGACATTTTCACCATCAATTAGTTATAAATCTTTCTAAAAATTACTTTCAGAGTATTTTTTATTTTACAAAAGCTAACAATTTTAATCTACATGATAATTTATATTTTAATGATTCAGTGAACTATATTTTAATTAATTTCTTTAATTTTATGAATATTCTTAAAACTTAACCCTTAATAACAAAGAACATATTAGAAAATACCATTTCCCGTATAACAAAAGAGCATATAAAAAAAGAATAATATTAAAATTCTATAAAAATAAAAATAAAATAACATATACTAGCATTGATATTCTGTGATGCAAGAAAGCATATTAGAATTGAGTTCTTGACTCTCTTTTTGTGATCTCTTTGCTGTCATATAAAAAATTTGTATTGATTAAGATTCAAATCTAGCTTGAATCATTTAATTAAGAAACAATGTGTCAATCGTTGTTGGTTTTCAAGAAGTTAATTAATTTTTACATTACAATGTTATAATTCAAGTTGAGTTTATTACTATAACTGAATTTTAGTGAGTCTAAAATATTTACAGAAAAAAGAAATATTATAAATGAGTACAGTAATAGAAGTGCTAATAATAGAATGAAGGTTATTATAAGCATGAATGAAGTATGGAAAGGAAAAGGAAAGGCACGCACTTCGGGTCTTTCTTCCTTGTCGAGATCAGAGGCGTTGGAATCGAGCATCATTGACTCTACGGACAAATCTGTGGTATGTTCAATCCAGTAGCTTCTCTGAACGCAACGTTCATCTACAACATCAACATTCATAAATTAATTTCCTCATGAACATATATTCTTAGTATAATAACATAACATCTCATTCACGTAATTATATAATTAATTCATATAGAAAAGAAAAACCAACAATTATCATAGCCAAGTGTACATAGAAAATTAACTAATAAAGGATGAGGAACGTATATGAATAATATGATTATGAAGTATGATCACCTTGCACCATCGCCATGGCTGACAGAATGAAGAAAACAGAAACAAACTAAGACGAAATGGATTGTTATGAGCTCTATACCCTTCGCCTTCTATTCTTTGCTTTGCAACTTCGTTCGTTCTACCTCCATTTATAGACAATACAAACGAGATGAGCCTTGGTCCCACTTTTTTTACTATGTAAGCGCACTTCCTTACATATATAATACACACCACCCTTCACATGTTCCTAGTATTGTATTCCAAGCTATTCATTCTTCAATCTTTTTTTTTAAAGAGTAGAGAAATAATATTTTTTTTAATTATATTTTTTATTTACATCTTTGACGCTCTACTTTAATTTAATTTTTTTTATTTTCATCCTTTAATTAAACTAAAGATATTGTCTTGTCCATTAATAAACCCACCATGTTTTTTTTTCATATTTCCCAATTTTTTAAAATAATATATATATATATATATATATAATATTATACATAATATTCTAATTATAGGAGTATTTTTTATTTAAGTAAAAACTATAATTAAGTAGATTGGATAGAAAGAAAACCCAAAGAGAATTAATTTACTAATATAGACAATTGTGATTTGAGACAAAAAATAATAATATAATTTTTAAAAAAAATTGAGATTAAAATGTGAAATTTTAACGTAATTTTTTAACATAAATAAATATCGACAGGAAAACAAATTTAAAAACCACTATTGTGTTTTTTTGAAAAGAATAAAAAATAAATCTTAGAGAAAGATAAAATTGGCATTACAATAAAAAGAAGAATATAACAAAGAAGTCCTTGCTATGTGACACACTTATATTTTCTTACCCCCAAAACTAATTTATCTTATATAATCATCGCTCTAAAATATTGCAGTCAATATAACACTATTGTCCTCACTAACAACGAAAGTTTACTAACAAAAAAAGGAAAAAAAAGAAAACTCCCAAGTAGATCGATCAGCTAAACTGTAAAATCTTTACTTTGCAACCTGCAATTCTAAAGGAATTGAGAATTATATAAGGGCAAGTAATCAATAAAGGCGTAATAAACAAAGTGAAGAGGGAGGGGGGGATGTAACTTACATGACTTTTTTCAGAAAGTAGCATGACTTACACATAAGATATATAACTGGAGAAATTATATAAACATATAGCAAATCAAATCATAAATAAATAAAAAAAACTCCCTAAGAGACTTGCTTAATTGTGAAAATATTCTAAATTAATATTTATTTACAATAACCAAAAGTGATCTATATGGGAAGCTAAGGAGTAATATCAACCTCTTCAAGTCAAGAACCTAGCTAGCTAGCCTACCCAACATCAACTCATGGCTAAGGAGTGCCCATCCTATACAACCATGTAAAAGCATTTAAAACTAATGGCCATGTCTCATTAGTAGCAATTAGCAAATAGTGGATAAGATTTGTTCTCCCTACAACCAGATAAAATTTATCGCAAATCAGCTGTTAATTAAGTCATGGTTAGTATCCTTCACCTTGTAATCTCAAGAAGTTAGTACAGGTAAGAATTTTTAAGGTGTCCCAATAATTTTAGAGATTTTGGTATTCAATTAAATTATATGTCATTTTTTATTAATTATTTTTTAAAACTAGTCCTTCATTTTTTTTAAAATTGTAACTTTTTTAAATTAGAAAATATGATTAAAGATAATTTTAGAAATCTGAACCTAATTTTTTATAGTTACTTTCCACACCTTTTATATAAAAATCTTTTGGGGTTTAGGTTTAAAATTTTCTTATTATTGTTTGTTAAGCATAGATTTTATAATAATAAAAAGTGTTGAAAGTAACTAAAAAGATTTTAGGGATCAAAATTTTAAAGTTATCTTTAATCATATTTTCTAATTTAAAAAAGTTATAATTTAAAAAAATAAAAAATTATTAAGGACTAGTTTGAAGAAGAAAAATATAATTAATGAGAAGATAAATTAGTTAAAAAATTAACAGTATAAAAATTTCTAAATTATTGGGGTCAACAGAAAAACTGTGTTGCATAAGTTCATTCACCCAATAGCAAAAATGAATGAAGTTGTTGAAAACCTCCAATGTGTTTTGCTGTGTAAAATGTCTTCTTTAAACCCTCTCCAATGTCTTTTTATAAAATGGCGTACTTGGATTATGTATTATGTGGAGCACAACATGGATGTTTAAATCTAGCTTGCTTTTACTCGAGAAGTTTCAATTGTACACTTTTTTGGTAGGTAGTGCTTTTCAAAATAGCCGTGCCAATTTTCTAATTAGCCATACATATACTGTCCTGTGCATTCAATTTGTTTCTTTTTGCTACAATTTAAAAAAAAAAAAAAGTGACTCCTTTTTAATAAATGTTGACAACACATGAACTCATCAGATATACAATAATTAAAGAAAAATTAGAAAATTTTCATTTAAAGCTTAAATATGTAATATAAAATAAATCGATTTGTTTTCCTAGGTAAACAGACAAAATGTCAATTTATCATTGAATTATTTTAGACACATATCTCCGTCACATTTCAATTCCATTAAAATTAATTCTAACAAAATTTAAAATAAATAGACATTGAGAAATCAATGATGATGGATTTTCACAATTTTCAAGTCGCAAAATTCACACTAACGTGCTTTTTTTTTTTTTTCTTTCATGTAGTGTCTTATCCTTTTCTCCTTTCTTTATTTCCAAATTAAATATAAACACCGAGAAAAAAGTAGATCAATGAGAATAATAGACTTTTTAGAAAATAAAATAATATTTTATATTGGCAATCATCAATATTAAAGTATACCGTCCATTTAAATTTTACAAATAAAAATGAATACTTATTAAGTATAATATTGATGGAAATGCTTATCTATATAAGTATAATAAATTGAACAATAGCATTAAATAAAATGCATAATCAACTTAAAAAATTCCATTAAATGCTATATTTTTTAAAATACATTAAATGCTATGTTTACCAAATATATATTGCAAAATTTATTAAAATGTTACTAAACATAAAATTAATTATCATAAAATTTAACACCCACAAAAAATACACAATATTTTTTTATGGTTTTTCAATTTTTTCTAGAAAAATAAATTATTTATAAAATATATTTAAAATAATAAATTTCAAATAATTAAATATGAATTGATAAATATATATATATATATATATATATACACACATATATATTCATTTTTCTCTTGATTTCTATGTTTAATCATTATTTTTAAGTAACAATATTTAAATGGATATTAATATAATCCTGATTCATCTAAAATTTTATTTTATGTTAACACTTTAATTTAAGCATTCTTTACACATTACAATTTTATTTTATAATTTTACAATTAATATTTAATTATTTATTACAAATAATTAAATTAAAATCATAAATATTATATGATAAAAGGTCCTAGTCTATGGTGGAAGTGGTGTACTATTAAAATTTATGAGATGTAACTCCTATGCTACATAATGGATGTAGGTTTTCTAAAAAAAGACTTTTTTAAAACTAAAAAGAAACATTGAAAAGAGTTCAAGAGAAATAAACAAGTCAAGGATTTGATCAAAATAATATATTACTATGGTTTGAGAAAAAATAAGAATATCTATTCGAACACTATAATAGAAGTGTGTTGAATTAAAAATATATTTATCAAACTTTTATTATTGTTTTCATATGCTTCTTGAAAGAAGTACTTAAACCTAATTCAAAAGTTATAGAGAAATCAAAGATAGATTGTCCTTTCTCATTTAGACATTCTCAAAAATAACATAAAAAAATCATAAATTTTTCAAATGGCTTGCCTTACTACCACCAACAAGCCTACTAACATCCCTAGAAAAAACAAACAATATTTTCCTTTTAAGGAATACCTTCAACTAATTTGTCCAAAAGTTTTCTTTCACAATTGTCTTTGATCCTACTTGTAGTAATAATATTGATGATCTTAAGTGTAGAGTTGTCAAATAGGCTGGTGTGGCCTAGCATGACAGGCCAAATGATAAAAATAAGTTGGCTCAACCTGACCTAAATCTTTCATAAGTCATGTTTTTCTTGACTCATCAAGTCAGGCCAAATTGGTCAACTTATTTATTTTTCTAAAGCTGTGTAAGGCTACCCCACCCCCAGAACAAAGCCCCACCCCTCTTTTCCCCCCTTTAATGAAAGACACTCGCCCACCAATTTATATTAACTTTGCAAGAAAAAATAAATTAAAAACATCATTTGGATAAATAACCTTGGTAGTGTTCAAGCCAAGAATTTATAGGTTCGGTCTAGCCCAATAGGTTCAACCAATTTGGCTTTATTCCTTTTCGGCCACTTTTTTTACAACTCAACCTAGATTGGCCTAACAGACCGTGAGACCAGCCCACCCATTGGTCTTGCACTTTTGGTCAATTTTGGCAACTCTACTCATGTGTAACCATTAATTTTAAGGCTCAAAATTTATCTCCAACTCTTTTTATATCATGATGTGAATCATTTTGTCAATTAGATATATTTTGGGAGCCATTTTAACTTTAAGTTTCAAATATTGGGGGACTATTTTACTGTTACTTGCAAAAGTTTGTTTTTTTTTTCAATTAGTTTCATTTGAGTTTTCTCTTCAATACCCCATCCTTTAACAAAAAAAGAAGACAAGAAGGATGAAGGAGAAATAGAGTAGAAGGATGAAGGAGAATTGAATCGAAAGAAAAAGGATGAAGGAGAATTGAATCGAAAGAAAAAGGATGAAGGATGGTCAAATAACAACCTTGGTGAACTAATTGAAGAAGTTTTTTTTTCAAATTTTTTACTCATAGCCATCACTTATGTAAACCTAAAAAGTAACAATAAAACATATTTTTTATTGATAATGTAAAATATTGTATACAATAAAAAATATTTTTTATTGATAATGTAGTCCAAAATATTGTATACTGGCATGGAACATCCCTACACATATAGATATATTGTGTCACATGTCATGTATACAATCAACATTATCGAAAATGATACATACTTAAAGGTTGAAGTAATTTGTTGTAATATTTATATATTTGTGGACTAAATTAGTAATTTAAAAATATAGGAATCAAATTAATAACAAATACATCTTTTAGGAATTAAATAGGTTATTTGCCCTTATGAATGGGAGTGTTCATAGCTCGATTTTGATTCGATTTTTCATTGAAAAGTTTCCCAAACCAAACCAATATTTAGCATTTTGGTTCAGTTCTATTTTTGTATTTTTAATAAAATATTATTTCATTAAAACTTATATACTTTCTTTTTATATTTTAAATAAAATTACATTAAGAATTATTGATAACAACCTAAGAAACTTATTAATATGTTGAACCTTCTACAATAAAATTTGTAAATTTTCATCTATTTTAAATTAAGCATATCTTAAAATGTCATCTGAAAAATAAAATAATATACATTGTATAAGTTTCATATAAAAATACTATAAAACATTGTGAAACTCAAAGTAATACATACATAAAATATATAAATCTAAAGTAATATAAGTGTTAATACAAGTATTGTGATTTGGTTTGGTTTCAAAAAATAAATTGCAAATCGAACCAAACCAATTGATTTGAGAAAAAAAAATCATTCAAATAAATCTAACAAGAATTAATTTGGTTCAATTTGCAAATTTTTTGAATGACTTTTTATTTTTATTTTGGATCAATTTGAATTTAACTATATGCTAGTTAGTAATAAAGGGATGCACAAGACAGGCAAGAAACACTGATTTAGAACAGTAATCTTTTCAAAAAAAATATTAATTAAATAATTAAAAAAATATAAAATAGAATATGATGGAAATTAAAGGTTTCGAAAAAATGGTTCGTAATAACTAATTAATACTATTTTTCATATTTCTTTTTAACAAATAGATTGTGAGATAGCACTATTTAAACTATATTAAGAAGGCAGAAAGTGATTCTAAGTCTAGATCCAAAAAATTTTATTTATATTATAGAAGATTCGCTACAGTAAAGACAAAAAAACATGAAATATATCAGAATCCAAAGGAATCTCAAGATTGTGGTTGAGATTGAGAAAGACACTAAATAATTGAGAGCATTATATGTGTTCCAGTCTCCTAAATGAAAAAGGAAGAATTGATGATTGGACTTTGTCCGATTAAATGAGTCGATTTAATTAACTCATTAATCGCGATATAATACATAACTCTATGATATCGAGAGTTTCGGGAGGGGATAGGAAAACCAACCTCGCTCACATGGAGCCAACAATAATGGAATGTAGGGTACAAATAATTGAGAGGTGACACTAAATAATGAATACATGCTAGGTAAAAAAAACAAAGGGACATCATGCAAGAAAGAACAAATCAACTGTAAAAAGGTCTCTGTCTTTTGTCTTATGGTATCATGGTTGTATTTCAACTAAAAACAATCTTCATTTCATAGCCAAGCAAGATTGATTTGGTTGATAAGGAAGTCTCATATTTTATAAACATGTGAGTTTAAATTTTCTTTATCATTATGAAGAATTTATTGGTAGATGATTTATAAGTGTTTTTGCAATTGTTTTTTATTGTAAGGTTTATTTTAATTCTACTGAACTTTTAAGACTCAATTCGATTAAACTTTTTATTTTTTAAAAAAGTCACTTCACAAAGTTATCACACATTTGGCCAATTGCCTTGACCTATAGTAGCACCTAGCGATAGTGGCACCCGCTAAGGTAGCATATAAGAGATTTGAATCCTCCATATATCCCTCTGTTTCTACTGAGATTCTACCACACATTATCATCACAAAAATATGCAGAAAATTAAACACACCGATGTAGTAGAAATTGCATGCAAGAAAGACAATCAACGTGAAGAGGTTGTTACATTTGGAATAAATAATTATCTTTAATACCAACATATCTGAATGTATTGAAACTGCATAACAGTGTATGTTCAATAAGATAGCTTTTTGATTTATTCATCTTATTTGTAAGTTATGTTGAAAGAATTGACCAAAAAATAAGATAGGTAGAAACACACAGGTCAATGGCCCTATGTGTGGGGGACAATGGTTCCTTGGGCTCTACCAATGACAATGATTCGCCTTGTCCTATACAGAAAGATGGAGTCCGTGAGTTACGTTTTTTGTTTTCAAACCATTTGATTATCTGTTGGTTTTTAGAGCAACTTTAATGGAATTGTTTAATCTATTTTTGAATTAACAATTCATTGCATAAATAGTCGCATAGCATTAGAGAGTAAGCAAGTTAGTAAAATTCGTGAGTATATTTTGTAAACATTTTTAAGTCTTGACTCTTGAGGCTTATTATGACTTTTTGATGAATTCAAAATCCTACTTACCTAATTTCTTGTTAACAAAAAAAACATAGAAAATTAGTGTTACGGATAACAAATTGTCTTTTATGGAAGTTACAGTTGGTTATATGAGACATGATTTTTCACATAAAAAAAATCAAATTATACAACTAGGTCGAGTTTCACCGTTAGTCCGTTATGGATGCTCCCTCGTGCACTTTTGGAATTTGGATTATTATGACTTACATCTAAAATATATATTTCTTGGAAGTTAAAAATAAAACCTTTTGGGTCATTACCATTTTGGGATTCATGATTGCAGGATTGTTTTCTTCTAACTGGAGAGAAATTATTTCAGTTAAGGAGCTTAGGACCACCAAAATTTCACATGCGTGGTTTGTCTCAATTTCTTTTGGTGCAGTCATATTTATAACATTTTTCTGTATCACTTTTTTTTTTAAAAAAAATTCTTCATCACACATTTTTCTTTCATCTCTTTAGTGTGGTTGTGAAAACTTTTATACAATTTTTTTTGCAAAGTAAACTTTTATTATCAGCGAAAATATGTATATTATATATATGACAAATGATTGTAGGTACAAGTCGTGCCTATAACTAGGGGTGTTCAAGGGATATGGGTCATCCGTGAACCTGAATTATTCCAAATTAATCCAAATAGTTTAGGTTGGATCATTTATGTATTTGAATCAAAATCGAATCAAATTGACCAAAATCATTCATGTACAAGTTGGGTCATCGATTTAGATCTATAGATCTGATCAAAATCGATCAAAAATTTTAGAGTTGTTTGATTTGACTTTAAATACGGCTAATATTTGGACGGCAGGTATTAGAACTATATATGTTTATAATATTAATGGATCATATTTTATTCATTTGTTTCAACAAATCTAGTTGCACCTAAGCTTATTACAAGAAATTAGTTTGTAGGAAATAGTTGTGATTCAAACTATTATAGTAAATCTTGTTGAATAATATTTTGTTTTGATTTGTATTAGACTATTTAGAATATTATGTTGATGATATTAAATGAATCAATTTTATTACTTTCAAACATTTTATAATATTATGTTAGGGTAAATAGTCATTTTCATTCCTGAATGTATAGAGCACTAATAAATTTGTCCCCGAAAAATTAAAATTAAAATTTTAGTATCTGAAAGTGGAAAAATATGCGACAATTTCATTCATCTGTTATCGTTAATGAAATAGCCTACGTGGCATAGAGGAACGAAAATGTCACAAAAATAATTTCCAACATGGCTGCTGAATAAATTGGACCAAAATGTTAATAAATTTCCATTGGACCAAAATGTCAATAAGTTTCTATTGAACTAATTTGTTATACTCCAAATTTCGTTTCATTTAATAATAAAATATAATTTAATCTTCATCTTTTTTTTTGTTCTAACCTGTAAAATATAATTTAATTTTTCCATTTAACCAATACACTTGATTTTGTTCTAACTAGTAATTCAACACCAACACGCTTGATTTTGGTCTAACCTGTAATTAAGAAAGTTTCTTTTAAAAAATGATCTTACCAGCTCAAAGGACAACAACCAATTAAGCGTATATATGACATTGTCAAGTGTCAACTTCTCTCTCAAGCAGGACTGGGTCTAACACATTAATATTTTCAAAACCCACAAAACAAAAAGGGCACAAAATCAAATCAACGTTGATAATAATAATTTCAACATAGAGAGAAAGAATAGAATAGAACAGATTACATCCTCATTCGAAATCACACTTCAAAAATCAATATCTGCCCGACAATCTTAAATGTTGCTTCACTTTCTACAGGCATTTTGAATGGTATTGGAGAGTTTGGTAATACACGAGTAAAGGATATGATTTTGGTAAAAACACCAAATTTATGACAACTTTTACGACATGAAAAATAATCCGGGAAAAGGATATGTAGAGAGAGAAAAAAATCCATGAATATCCTATGATATTATTATGTTCCAACAATGTACCAATGATCTCAGTAGCTGAAAAAACAAGCAAATAGTTATAGCAAATTTGTAATGCGTGTAAATGAATATACTAAAATTTGAATTTCCATTTCTCGGAACGAATTTCTCAGTGCTCTACACATTCATGGACAAAAATGGTTATTTACCCTAAATTGCATTTTACCATTAAATAAAACGAAATTTAGATTTGACAAATTTATCCAATGTAAACTTACTAGCATTTTGATCAAATGAAAATTTATTAACATTTTGACCCAATCTGTTCTACAGTCATGTTGACAATCATTTTTGTGACATTTTCAGCTCTATGTGTCACGTAGACTCTTTTATTAACGATAAAGGACAAAAGTTAATAGATGAATGGATTTGTCGCACTTTTTTCACTTTCGATGACTAAAATTTGAATTTTCATCTTTAGGAACAAATTTGTCATGTCTCTATACATTCAAGAACGAAAATGGTTATTTACCATATTATGTTAATTACATTGGATATTTGAATGAATCATGATATAAAATAGTAATATTAAAAAAAAGATCAAATTTAAATGGGTAACTGGCCCAAATCGAGTCAAACCATTCATGAATTAGTTGGGTTTCAAATATTTTTTCTTCTAAAAATCAAACTGAACCTAACCGATCAAATTTGATTGAATTATATCTTAAATTTGACCAAAATCGATTCAAACCGACCCACAAACACCCTTACCTATAACCAAAACCCCTACCTATAACCAAAAGAAACCAGCAAAAAAACCCTCAAAGTATACAGGTCATATACTAGCAGTATTTAAAAATAGTTTCTCTTAAAAAAAATTGATGGAAGCTTCAGAAAAAGGAACTGAATTGAATTATTAATATAGCCTGGTTCAAAAACCAACATCCATTAATTATGGTAAACAAATACATTAGAATTGTCGTAATTGAACGATGTTTGGATAATGTTTGTTTTTTAGATGTAGTGTTTGGTTAATGTTTGAGGGGGAGATTTTAATACCTTATCAGTGTAAAGATTTTGACACTGTTAAATATTTAGAAATCATAGATATATTTTTAAAAGTAATTATTATAAATTTTAATCATATGGAAATCCATAATTAAATAATGTAAATAAATATTTATACTGTCCGTGTATTTCAACTAGATAAAGTTTAAATTATAAGTTATTGCTTATTTGACACATTAACCCAACGTACAGACATCTTTTTCACATAAGAATTTAAATTATACAACATCTAGATCGAATTTCACTATTACACATGCTCTATCGTACACTTTTGCAATTTGGACCATTTTGAATTTCATGTACAATAATTTGTACTCTATCAAAAATGTTAAAACGTGCACCTTATGTTTTAGGTGTACAAGTGAAAGAAAAAGATAAATTACAAGAGTTAACAAAGTACGCTCTAATTAATAATTTTCAAAATTTTCACGTATAATTCAACGAGGCTGATTGATTTATGAAACTAATTTTGATTAATTAGATAATATTTAATTGTGTTGTCATCGAAACATTTGATGTTCATGATGCTGTGTACGATTCGCCGCGTCGCGTTCATGTTGAAAAATCAATGCATAATTGGCTTTTCGAATGAATGAAAGATCATCTCATTTCAATCGTTAATAGTCTTTTATTATTAGAGTAGATAAGAAAGTGACATTCATGTCAGAAAGAAAAAATAAAGAAAGTAACATTCTGAATCATTTTTCAAGATAAAATTTTGAGTTTACAATCTATTGTTCAACTTCAAAATTATATTAAATAAGAGAATTTTAAGCTAAATACAATCATATTTTACACTTATTACTCCTTAATATGTGTATTTGGAATGGAAGGAGTACCATGACCGTCTGTTAAAAGGTTTTTTAAGCATGCTAATTAGAGTTTGAGTCTTAACTAATTTTGTTGTTAAAAAATGTTTTATTGGAAGAAGAAAAAGGACATAATGATCTTAGAAGAATTTTCTCTAGCTAAAAGATATCGTAGTGTAAATACTTTGATGTGTGTACAAGTGTTATTACTTTATTATTGTAATGCGTTATTTTGCTTTATTATAGAATTGAAATATTGAATTATTATCATGTTAAGAGTATTATGTACGTATATAATCAAATAACGTAATGATTTTCCGAAACTCGTTAGACAAAATTTGTATGCTAAAAATGAAAAGCAGTCGGCAGAAAGCTAGAGACATGTGAAGCAAAGCAACTGACAGAAGTTCACAGCAGAAAAAATAAACTTGACATTATCCAAAATAGTATCATGACAAATCCGATTTCACCAGTTAAAATTGCACTCCATAGTTTACTCGGCATCTTTATTTTTTGATTTCTTTTTCTTCTTCTTAGTCTCAATAGCAGCCTCTAGTACTTCTCCATTGTCACCCCTTTTATCCTTTTTCTTTTTCTTTTTAACTGCTCCATTTGTTCGCCTTCAACCCCATTAGCACCATCAACCATGGCTTAATCGTTAAGTTCCACCTCCATGTCCAATTTCCTCTTTTCTTTCTTTTTCTTCTTCTTTTCTGACTTATGATCCTCCAATGCATCACCATTTGTAGTCTCTATGGTCTTATCTACAGCCATATCATCACCAAATGCATATTACTCAAGGGATTAAGGGAACGATCAAGGATGTTGGGAGGGAACTAGGGGATAGATCCCCCCATTCTTACATTCGTTTTCAACACTTTCAATGGCAGACTTCATGACATCTATGTTCTTACGAGGGGCAACTCCCTTGTCATAAAAATCAAGTCGCTCCTCAACTTGCTCACGGAGTTTCTCCCCAAAAGTAGTAGTAACCCTTTCTGCATCACAGTACAACAAAACCATCCTAACATGCAATGAGGTACTAAGTAAGGCATAAAATTGCTAAAATTTAAATGTAAGAAACAAACCAGATGCTCGACCGATAAAAGAAGAGTGGAATATCAGACCATATTTAGGAGTGTTTCCTCTTGTTTTTAATGCCCTGAATAGAACAGTAAAAAACATTATAAATTAGAAGTCAAGTAACAGCACACAAAGAATTGTGGCATCAACGTTGCATACCAAAATTATCTGCTTTCTTGACAAAATACACGGAGACATGACAGGAAAATTTGGTAGCAAATGATGGGGGATTTGCATGATGGACAACTATTGTCTTATATGTATGAAGCAGGAACAATAGTCATAAACCATCACTTATGTTAGAACATCCTCATTTGTGTGGTTGAAGGAAGGAACTACATAGATAATTTGTAGCATGTAGTTGAAGAGGTTGAATTATTTACTGTTTTTTTTATGTTATTATTCAAGAAAAATGCCCCAAAAGAATTGTACCAAGAGAAGGTGAAGTTAAGAACCTGAACAGAGCCATCTCGCACCAAGACTTTGAAGAGTTGAAGAAGGGCATTTAGCTAAATTTGTGAGGCTACCTGCATGGGAAATTAATCGTGCACCAACAACTTCACCAATTAAAGAGGCCAAATTTGGCGCAATGTCATTCATTTTAGCAACCAGGTAATCATACAACTTCCGCCTGTACTCAGATAGGTCCATCACCATCTGTGCAAATTGTTGGACATTAATCAAGTCCACTGGGGACAAATCTTGTCCTGAAGAAAGGTAAGAGAAAGAAGATTAAAATAGAGAATGAGCAAAAGTCAAAAGCAACACATAAGTACTAGAAATCAAGAATTCTACCCATGGAAGCCTTGGCATATTCAGCAATCTCCTTCGCTTTATCTTCATCGCCAACTATGTCAGTTGAGGCTGAAATCTTGTCTTTGGACAGCATTGATCTATCCTCAATAAATTTTGCAACTTTGGCAGACAGATAATTATCATTTATAATCTTCACCAGTTCTGGAAAATGCCAAGAATACCATTCTCTGCACACAATTGATGAACAGCAGAGAATTGAACTCTTTTTAATTTTAATAATTCTCTTAAAGGAAGAAAACTATTTAGAGTATGAAAATTATAGACTTATTAGAGTATTCACTGTTGAACACAAACTACTTGACTCTCATGGAGAATGAATTAATGTCCTTATCAAGCGTATCAAGAAGGAAAATTGCTTGAATGACCATGTTGTGGACACGGTAAACATTGAATTTCACCTTTGCTCTGCTGTAACTATAGACCAAGTTGTGCCTTTTCCAAATCCCCGGACTACAGAATTCAATCAAGAAAAAAAATTAAAATAAAATAGCTTGCAAAATATATTTCTATACAACACGGTGATTCTGCTTCTGCAAAAACACAAGAGGCAGGAGTAAATGCTAACCTTGAGATCACTGACAAACCTATCAAAATAGAGGTGCACACCGCGAAGCAGCTTAGTGACAAACTCATTACTTAGCCAAGGAATTTTAGTAAGTTCAGATATCTTGGAATCAATCTTTGGATCCGATACACCTAAACTGAACTTGGACTTCTTACCTTCCTTTACTTTAGGTAAGTTAGTCTCCAAAACCGTTTTCAGTTCATCAGTCAACAGCCCTGATTGAACACCAAATATAATCAATACCAAATCATCATCATCATTATCATTCGGGACACTTTACGGCATTCTCTTTTGTGAAAAAAACAAGTTTATCATCCCATACATGATAAGTTCATCACCCATGATCTTTCAACTTATGAATAAACCATTAATTTCATCCTTAAAGTATTATTGTCTCTCCTAAAGTACATACATTATATAAGTAATCCCCCAAGTATATAAACTTAGAGACTAAATTGATGAATATTCAATACTATAGAGACTACTAATATAACCGCGGATTTACTATTATTTACAAATTGGGATGCAACCCCAAAACGGAGCAGTGGTACAGTGTGTAGCTGCAAGGAACTAAGGAAAGTGAATTAATGAAATGAACAGAGTCGAAGAAGAAGAAGAAAAGAACCCTAAACCCCTTTTTTGATGGGTATTGAGTTCATGGGCTCCACTAGCGCATGGGAAAGCATCGAAAAAAAAAACACTTGTCCAAATAAAGGAATTGTTTGCTTAATGTTAGAAAAGCAACTTTAAAATAATTTTTTTTATAAGATTTTCTAAAGAAATAGCTAATATTTATTTTTTAATATATATATATATATATATATATATATATATATATATATCTTAAATAAAAACAATTTAGATAAATACATCAAAAATCATAAAATTATTTAGTTCATTTAAAAAACACATTTTCAAAAATAAGTTTAAATAAACTACCCATAATTAAGAGAGAATAATTAGGTTTTGGGGGCATAACCTAAGAGAAGTGCTTTTTATTTCAATATTATATCTGTGTAATTCCATGGATGATTATAAATAAACCTCTACAAATTTAATTTTTAGATCATTTATAAAAAAATGAGATTATCTATATTTTTTTAAAAAGTGTGTTTATTAAATTTTGAGATTATTTGTAATTTTAAATAGCTTGAGCGTTGTTCACTGGGAACTATGTAGTTCTAAGGTGATTACTATATAGGGAGTAAATTTATTATACATAACGATTTTGGTCAGAAAAACTCTTAATATTTTCAGTGTATATACTATTTTATTCATTAAAATATTGAAAGAGTATTTAAAATTTTTTCCGGAGATTTTATTGTAGAGTGTACTATATTTTCTTTTGGAAATTTAGGGTATGTTTTAGTGTATTTTTCTGTTTCTCAAAACTATTTTATAATATGATTTTTAAAATCTGAATTTTAGAAAAGAGTTAAAGAATGTGGCGGAAGAAGTTTGAGCAACATAAGAAGAACATGTATAATATAAATTGGAAAATAAAAATCAAAATAAACTTTTAGAATTTTTAATTTAGGAATGCATTAAATACTTGTTTAGAAAGTATTTTTCATTTTTAATTGCAAGAAAAAAATTCTCAAAAATCATATCCTAAAGTTTACGTGACACATTTTCATGAATCTATGTCCTCTATGAATCTTGGAGTCAAGAGAAAGCTGACCACAGATAGCTTGTAGTGGATACCTAGTTCAAATATGAGAATGTCATACATTGCCTAAGATATTGCCATTATGCACATCATATATCTAGAATATTATGGAGTTATTTTACTCTTTCCAACAACAAAGAAAGAGTTACTTTATTCTCCAAGCTTCACACATCTTCCATTGATTCTTGATATTGGATTCACCATTTCATTCAATGGAGGGCCAATTATAATATATATATATATATATATATATATGTGTGTGTGTGTGAGAGACTAGTTTGGTGAAAGATTTACATTCCATATCGTGAATTATGTTTCTCATTAATTGAGTATGTAAGTCGAGGAATCTAATCCCGGTATAAATCTTTCGTTGAGCTCATGAATTTGTATAATCTTCGAAGAATATGAATAAAAATCCTTATTACAAGGAAGTTATATATACATTGTGCACAAGTTATGTGGGCCTAGTCATTGTTATGTATTAGTTCGGCCTTGATCAAGCCGGCGTAACTATTTACTCATGGATGAATCATCGGTTATTTCGAAAGAATTACATCCGTTGATTAATGTTACGAAATACACTTAACAATTGCTAGGACAGGAACTCGGTTCCAAAAACAATATTCGAACTAATGATTCGATTGAAATAATACTTGGCCGATGGTGCCAAATTAATACTCGAGCAGGCAAAATATACTCAAGTCGGAAACAATAAAGCAAAATGAATATGATGAAAACGAGATGCATTAAATAAATTGTTCAAAGTATCGAAGCCGACGAAAGAAGTAATATTGTTCAGAGCAATAAAATATTACAAGTTAAACCGGCATTCTGGCCCTTCCTCTTCAAATTTGCTCGTCCACAGCTGCTTCAGGATCTTCAGCCGGGGAGACAACCTCGGGAGGGACATAGGGATGAATTTGCCATCCTCAATATAAGCCCGGCAATCAGTCCCCTCCAGATTCAAAGTTATTCCCGGATTCAAATGCTGAACTTGTTCTACAGCATTTGAAAAAGCATCCTTGGCAACTGTCCCCAGCGTTTCTTGAAGCTCGGCAGCTTCCTTCTTGGCGAGAATTGCCTCTTGTTGAGATTTCTCATAGATAACTCTCAAATCAGCGAGATCTCGGTCCAAGGAGGAAGCTTCTTTCTGAGCTTTGTTAGCTTCGACTGTGGCAGCATTGGAGGAAGCTTTGAAGAAATTAGCATTCCTATTCGCCGCCTGAAGCTCAGCGCGGAGAGAAGAGAGACCCTCATTCACAACTGCCAAATCTCGGTGAGAAATGACGAGCTCCTCCGTCAACTTTTTGTTCTCCTCAGATAACCTCTTGCTCTCTTCAGATAGCTTTTGGTTGTCATCCTTAATCTTAAGGCTATCATTATTAATCTTGATATACCGAGCCTTCAAAGACACTAGCCTCGGCACCAAAGTAGCGCACCTGAAAGCTTGAAGGTGTAGCTGGTCGAGTTCCTGAAGGTCGTCATCCGAAAAGGGGGTCGAGTCAGAGAAACGCTTGGGAGCCTTAGTATATGGGAAAAGGTCTTCAACCCCCTTTTCCCAAAGGCATCCCAGCGTTAGTGAAGAATCCTCGGGGGCGGCAATGGGAGCAACGGCAGAAGCAACATTAGCAGCAACGTTGGTAGGAGATTCTATTGATATGTCTCCAACCACAATAGGAGTAGGGGTAGCCGGGATCTCCTGGTTCCCTTGCCCAGCCAAAGATGAAGTCTCGAGTCCGACTACAGAAGTATTCTCGGCCGACCTCAAAGAGATTGTCTTCTGAAAACCACGGAAGGTCGGTGTCTCAACTCGGCGTTTCTTGGTTTTCCCCGCCGACATTTTAGCAATGTAGTCGCGGCGGCTGTCAGTTGCCTTCCTTGGAAGACGAGGTCTGAGATCAGCAGCAGGGTCTTCCATCTCGGCAGCTGCAAAATAAATAAGGTCAATAACCAGAAAAAGGTAAAACATGAAGACTTTTAGTATGAAGTTTTTATATTTAATAAACCTTGAGTTTCCCGATACATATGAATTTGAATGAGCGCCGATGCCTCAACATCGGAAAGGCTAGATTCGTCGACGCGATAAAATGAAGGGGGGTTGGAGTGATGATCTTGGGTCTAGTAGAGCGGAAATTTCCACTCAACACCAGGTGCTTCTGGACCCCGGAGAAAGAATGGTTGCTTGCCGGGTTCGACAGCAACCTTGAAGAAATTGTTTTTAAAAATTTTGAAAGAATTAGTGAAGATAGAAAAAAAGACGACGACCAGGTCGACTTCGAAGAGAAGTCCACCCTTTTCGAGTGGAAGTTTCTCGGCCAGTACGGCCGGTATGAACATTGAAGAAATAGAGAAAAAGAGGAACAGTGCAAGGTATGTACAATTCTACACACAAATCCTCGAAAGATTTTACAAAGGCCCAGCTATTGGGATGTAATTGGGAAGGGGCCAAATGAAGATAATTGAGTAGTTGCATTTCGAAATCCGACAAAGGAAACCGAATTCCGAGACGTGTAACCACATCTTTACAAAAGAAAAAATAGCTAGGCTCACCTTCCCCAGCGCATGAATAAATGGGCTCATCCGGGGTAGGAGGGCAGATTGAAAACCCGTCCTGGTTGCCTATGGGGAGTGCCGCTATGTTCCCCGGGGTCAAGATAGAAGAAGTACGAAGTACTTCGTATGTGACCCATGGAAATTTGGCAATTAGAAAGGAAGAAGGGATGTCGGGCTGAGATCCTGCCGAATGAGATTCATCTACCATTTCCACTGAAGGGGTATCCATAATGACCTACGACAAAATAAAAGAAGAAGATTAGTAAAATACCTGGAAGTGAAGGTGGAAGACGAAGAGGTGAAGGAATGGCCAGCGCTGAACTAATGCAAGAAGGAGTCGGCATTTTGGCCTCAGCATCAGGTAATATTGTCATAAGAACCCTAGTTACAGGAATGGCCCTTCGGACCGGGTTGTGGCGACATGATTCAAGAATCTCGCCGGTTCTTTCGTATTGTCCGATATGAGCATAGTAATGAAATTTATCCATGCACTTTGAACACGGTTCAAAACGGATTTCGTAAGCAGGTTCCAGGGATTCTGGGTTGACAAGATAAGAAGATTTTGTGCTAATTGCAGGAGAGGGACTTAGGGTTTTAGACACATTTTTAGAAGACCCTATATCTCTAGAAGATTGACATTCCTTCGAAGAATGTTTAACCCCAGATTTAATAGAGGAAGTCTATACAAGAGCCTTATCAGTCAAATTTTCTGGTGGGCTCATGGTATTGCTATATATTCCTAGATGAATGCCTCTGCGAGTAGGGGGAAGATTAGGATGGGACTTTTTTGAAACCCCAGAACCCCCAGAATTTCATAATAAATCTTTTTTCTTTTCCTCATCAGGAAGAGGAAGACCCCAAAGCCAAAATGCAGATTTGGGGGGAACGTTCTTTCGAAAGAAAGCTTCCTCCTCAGGAGTAAGCTCCATTTTAAATCAAAGAAGGGGAGAAGGGAAGGAGAAATATCCTGGAACAAAATACCTAGTCTAAGAAGAGAACAACTAAGGAAGCAGAAACTCAAAATAAGATTCGAAGAAATGCAAAGGAAGGAACAAAAGTTGAATAGAAAAAATTGAATACAATGTAATCAACAATGGGAAGGCAGTAAGTACCTGGAAGCTTCGAGGAGTTTGAGACTTCAGAGGGTGTTGAGGAAGAGGAGTTGACAGAGAGAGGAAGACACAGGAATGTAAATGACGCCAAAATGAAGCAAATGAGAGCAAATGAAGGAGATGAGAAAGTGGAAGTATCAATAACCGCTAAAAAACCGCTCGCGAAACGTTTCAAAAACGTACCCTCCAAGATATGATCAGACACTAAGGGTATAAACGATCTTTTCCATGCTACACAAGGGGCAAAATAGGAAGAAAATTTCGAGCTCATGATGGAAGCATGGGGAATAGAAACGGCGCATTAAATGATATAAACAAGAAGCGTCGTCAAGAAAAGAGATGAAAAGACAACCTTTTGTTTCTTCAAGCAGGAACCTCAGAACAAACTAGAAGATTTGAAGTCGAGATCTCTGACCATGATTATAAAATTCTCATCACAAGAAAGAACGTGTATCTCGGCCTTCTAATGGAGCTTGGATAGGTAGCGGTTATAAAATTTGTACAAGACAAAGAATGCTTCCCTACACTAAGATGATAAGTAATAGCTCGGCCATAGTTGGGAAATCGTTCCATACTGACGTCTGAAGAAAGGCTGCATATCTCGGTATTGAGCAAGTAAGAATAAGACATCTCGGCAGGAAATATAATATAATTCGGGCTCATCCATCAATACATCCCGGTCATCCAGAATGCTAGATAACCGGGCTAAGGGGCATCTGTTACGGATAAAGCCCAATTATCTTTATTTCAAACATTTAAATCCTCAACAGCCCAATATCTTATCCATCAGAAGATAAAAGATATAACAAACACTGCAACAAAAAGATAAAACAAATATTCAAATAATCAAGTATCTCAGCCAAAGATAATGGGCCTCAACCATCATTCCACCAGGATCCAAGTATCATTCTATAAATAAAGCATCCTCCATGAAGAAAGGTACACACAATCCTGACTCTCTCTTTTCCATTCACACAGCACACACAACACGTCACTCGTGTTGTATTCTGTAGTGATCATCTTCTTGGAGGTGTTTCATCTCCATAAGCATCTTCAGAGAGAGAGAGCTTGATCCCATAGCAAATTCCCAGCAAACCTTGCTGGACACATCTCTGTTTCTCACGAGCAGAACAGTCCTATTAAATGATATAGATCCCATTTTATATTTAGTGGGTTTAACAATTTTATAATTCTTAACAAATAATTGTTAAAATTTAATATATTAAAGAGTATTTTTTGTTAACTGAACTCATTGATTTAAACCTCATTTCTATTACTATTTTAACCAAAGGAAGTAGCACACACAAAAAAGAAGAGAATATGTTATTAGTCAAAGACAATATTATATATTTGGTATCGAACCAAAGATAATAATTACTTGTTTCATGCTTCGCACTGATAAGTTAAGTTCAACAACTGAACCCTCCGACCTCAGTCCCCATTTTGCAACTTGAGACACTTTATATTTGGGCTTTGCTATTTCTGCTCCAATTTCGCTAAGTTCACTCTCTTACCACTTTTATATTTCTTTTGACAAAAATATCCTTGATGGAAACACATTTTTGTTATTGGAAACATGTTTCCATTGTCTTAACTTTTTACGAAAAAACTAAGATTTGTTTTCGTTGTATCTTGTGACACAAGTCACAACAGAAATGTCTCTCTATTGGCTATTACAAAATTACACCCTATTATTGCAAAATACACCCCTATAATAGAATGAAAACACGTTTTTTACCAGAGTAATTTTATATAATTTTTTTTAATATATTGGTGAACTTAAAAAATTGGAGGTCGAAATAGCAAAGCACTTTATCTTTTATTAAGGTGCAAACTAGTTTTAGTTTTTCAATGCATTCTGGTGATTCCACTTTGGACCAAAGGGAAGAGCCGAAATGTTTGAAAACCCCAAATCAATTCAAAGGTCGGAACAGCGATGCATATCCCTCTAATAAAAAAATTTACTATTTCAAGCTAAAACTTGTATTTAAGTATATTTATTTTTAAACATATTTTTAAAATTAAATTTTTAAAAAGGAGTGAAGGAAGAAAATAAGATAACCTAATAAAGAGCATGAACAACAAAAAATTTAAAAGTAAAAAATAAAACAACTTTATATAATCATCAAATGTTTTTTGACGTAAGTAATTTGATACTTTCATCTTTTTATTTTATCAAGTACATCGATCCGTCTTTAAGTACTTCACCCCTTAGTGAAACACTGCGGTGTGGAGAAGGATTAACGATCAATATCAATTGGTTATAAATAAAAAAATTCAAAACAACTTAAAAGTTAAAGGTGATAAAGGAAAAAAAAAATTGAATCCAGTTTTTGATAAAGCTCTTTTTTCAATATTTTTCTAACTTTTTATGGACTAAGCTCTAAACGAGTCATAATCAAATTAGACTAAAAAGTCTGCAGTTAATTTTGATTTAAAATTAAAATCAAAATTTTTAGTCCTATTTCATCTAACAAATTCAAGTTGGTTCAACCTAGTTCGATACTTTAATTAATAATTAATAATGTTTAGTTTTTTATATTTTAGAATTTGGAAAACAGATGTTACTCGATCTTAATTATTTTTTTCAAATACTACTATTTTTAATTGATTTTTGTTTTTTGTTTTTTGTTTTCTTACTCTTAAAACATAAAATAATTTTTAAGAATAAGAAATAAAATAGTATTTTAGTTCGTGTATTGCATAGTATAAAATGTTATCTTTAATTTACAAGGATAGTGTATAAAATGCATATTCATAAAATATAATAAAATAAATATTAAAAATATTTAATTTAACGAGAACAATATTCTTCAAATTGTATATTTTAATTTATAATATAAGAGGGTATGATCCAATGTACTTAATTTTCCCTATATAAATATTTAAAACTTAAAAGTCATACAATTTTCCTTCTTAAAGAGAGTTTCTATTTTGGAAAAGAAAAAATGAAAGTGAAGGCGTAAAAGCATATTCTGTCCCTAAACATCTTGGTTTTTATCGTATCATATAGTAATCTTTATATATATATATAATTTATCATCGAATAATCTTAAAAGTTATAGGTGTTTTTATCGTTTGGTACTCCGTCAATTTTTGTAACTTCGAATGGTGATCATAGGATTTTGCACATTATTATATTCTAACAAGCTATTCGTATATTATACAAATTTTTTTAAAAATTTAAGTGAAATTTATACATCAAATTAAATTAAAGAGATATTATAAATTTTTATAATAAATAATAAATATTTTATTTTATTAAATTGAAATAATGTAAAGGGGTGAAATATTTAAAATAACTTACTTTGAATTAAGATGCATCGTATTTTTTTCTTGGGTCTTTGATTCTCGGTTTTAAAAAAATAATATCAGTATCAACATCAACAACACCTTTGACTTAAATTAATTGGGGTCGGTACTAGATGAACCCAATGATAGATCTGAAATAAGACACATAAAGAAAAAGGGAGATGAGAAGAAAAAGGGAAAATAAGATAAAAGAAATGAAAAAAAAAGCTAAAATAAAATAAGGGTGAAAAGAGGACGACAGAAATGAAAAGGAAAAGAACTAAAAAAATGGGAACGACTGGAATATAGACATATTAATGGGTTTAACCCTCCACCAAGTTTATAGTTTTTCTTCACTCTGTCCCAAGACATATCATTCGTCAATCTATATCTCACTCTATTAGGTCTTGTTTAACTACCTTTCCCTATGTGAGTTTCGGTCGACCTCTACCTCTATTTGTGTCGAGCTCTTGGTAACAAACTATTGTTTTAACGATAGCATCCAGTGGTCGTCTCATAACGCGCCCAAACCATCTTAATCTATACTCCCTCATCTTTTCACACACCAGAACTACTGCTATCTTTCATCAAATATCATCATTTCTTATCTTATCTATTTTTGTATAACCATACATCCACCTTAACATCCTCCTTTCTACTACCCCTATTTTGTGTTCATGTTACCTATGTGTTGGCCAACATTCCACTCCATATAACATTGTCGGTCTCACAGCTATTCTATAGAATTTTCCTTTTAGTTTAAGGGGAATTTTGCGGTCACACAGAAATCCAAATGCACTCCACCATTTCATCCACACTGCTCTGATTCTATGATTTACATCCTCATCAATCTCAACACCTTTTTGCAAAATTGATCCCAAGTATCTAAAAACATATTTGTTAGGTACCTCTTGGCCAAGTAGATGCACTGTGTCTTGACCATCATATCTTCCCCGCGAAAACTCACACTTCATATCTCCGTCTTGCTCTTGCTTATCGTGAATCCTTTAGCCACCAAAGTGTTTCTCCACACTTCCAGTTTCTTATTAACACCATCTTTGGTCTCATCAATAAGCACGATATCATCTGCAAAAAGCATACACCACGACACTTCCTCTTGAATATCTTTCGTTAGTTCATCCATCACTAAGGCAAAGAGATAATGACTAAGAGCTAAACATTGGTGAACACCTAGCGTGATAGGGAAGTACCTAGATGTTCCATTACAAGCTTTCACACATGTAGTAACCTCATCATACATATCCTTGATTGCATTAACATACTTTAACGCTACATTTTTCTTCTCAAGAGTCTACCATAAGACTTTTCTTGGGACCCTATCATATACTTTCTCAAGATTTATGAAAACCATATGTAAGTCTTTATTTTTTTTTCTCGATATCTTTCCATTAATTATCGCATCAAGAAAATAGCTTCCATGGTAAACCTTCCTAGCATAAATCTAAATTGATTTACGGAAACATTGGTCTCCCACCTTAGGCTCATGAGCTTGATGCCTCTATAGTTAGAACAATTATGGATATCTCCATTGTTTTTGTAAATGGGCATAAACATATTTTTCCTCCAAGCATCAATCATCTTATTTGTTTGAAGAATCTTATTGAAAAGATTAGTCAACTATTTTATTGCCACATCTCCTAAGCCTCCCCACACTTCAATAGGGACGTCATCGAGTCTCAAAGCTTTATTATTCTTCATCCTCTTTAAAGCCTCATTAACTTCATATGTCTTAATTCTGTGCACAAATATTATATTCAGATCATCAAAAACATCCTCCAACTCCACGTCACTTTTATCGCCATCCCCATTAAAAAGTTTATTAAAGTAGTTCATTCATCTTTCACTTACATCTTCATCTCTAACCAAAAGTTTTTTATTTTCATCATTGATAGATCTAACTTAAGTGAGGTCTTTACGCTTCTTATCCCTCATTTTAATAAGTTTGTAAATACTTTTTTCACCATCCTTACTCCCAAGATTTTTATACAAATTGTCAAAAACCTAGCCTCTAGCTTCCCGCAATGCTTTCTTTGTATTTTTTCACTTCTCTAAACTTTTTCAAATTTTTATCATTGGGACATTTATGCAAAGATCTAAAGCATTCCTACTTCTGTTTAATAACCTCTTACACCTCTCCATTGCACCACTATGTTTCCTTTGTAAGAACTTTGTTTCCTTTACTTTCACCTAGTACCCTCCTTCCCACATTTTGGACACACATGGTCATCTTATTCCATATTTCATTAGCTTTTCCAATAAACTCCCACGATCTTTCACGCAACATGTTTTCCTTAAACTCTATTTGTTTTTCCTCCTTTAGTTTTCATCATCTTATCCTTAGGTTTTGAGTCTTCTTCCTCAAATTAAGAACTTTGTTGAACGGAAACTTTAGAACTACCAACTTATGTTGTGTCGCCACACATTCTCTAGGGTAAACCTTGCAATCAAAACAAGAATTTCTATCTTCCCTTCTAGCCATAAAGAAATTAATTTGACTACAATTTTGGTCACTATGATAAGTGATAAGATGAGACTCCCTTTTTCGAAAAAATGTGATTGCTAGCATTTAATCATAGGCTAGTGCAATATTCAAGAGATCTTCTCCAGTCTCATTTCTCGTCCCATAGCCAAAACCTCCAGTGTTTTTAGCAACATGACCATTTAGATCTCCTCTTAGGAAAATCTTCTCCTCTCGGGGTATCCCTCTCAAGACCTCCTCCAAGTCTTCCCAAAATTGGTTCTTTTCATTTGATTGTAGTCCAACTTGTGGTGCATACACATTAAGGATATTTAAAATTAGATCCCCTACTACAAGCTTAATTATCACAATTCTATCGCCTTTCCTTTTGACGTCCACGACTTTATCTCTGAAACTTTTATCGATCATAATTCTAATTTCATTTTGACTATTGGATGTACCTGAATACCATAACTTGAAACTGGTGTCCTCCACTTCCTTGGCATTTTCTCCAACCCACTTAGTTTCTTGCAAGCACACAATATTCACTTTCCTTCTGGTAAAAACATTTGCTAACTCTCTTAGTTTACTCGTTAATGTTCCTATGTTCCAGCTTCCCAATTTCATCCTTAACCCTTGGGCGGTGTTTGCCCGCCACGACCGATGTAGCGTCTTGCCTTATGGCAAGGACCCTAGCCCATTTTTCGCTACACCCGGGGCCTGATGTAACGCGTCACTATGAAGGGTACGTCCCAACGAAATATCATAAAGATTCATCACATAAAAATAGCTGATTTTTACGGTTAGTTCACAACTCCTGACGCCAACCCTCCTCTTTTATCCTAGTTTGGGACAGACCATACATTAAAACACACATAGGCAGAGTTTTTTTTTTTTTTATAAATAATATGATGTATTAAAATTTAAAATGAAGAATTAAATTAAATTAAATTAATTAAAAATTTATTAATTTTCAAGTTTAGTTTATCTAAAAAGGAGACTTCTTAAAATACGTCAATATTCAAAATTTATAATTGAATTCAATTTAAATTGAAATTAAATTTAAGTAATAGTGTTTAAAAATATAAAATTATAAAAAATATATACAAAATACAAGAAAAGTCAAAGACATAATGAGAAAGATTTTTAGAAAAAAATTCTCTATTTTTAATATTTATATTATGTTATAATAAATATATTTCAATATATTATATATATTTTATATTTACAATTTTCAATTTAAATTAATCGTGATATTAACTATAGAAAATTATTTTAGAAAATCTATTAACATTCAACTTAGTGATAGATGTAAAGAAAGGTAGATTGTTTTAAATGTGATATAAGATTATTTTTAGTTATTGAAAATTTCTTTTAAAAAATAAATTGAAAATAAGAAATATTATTGAAAGAATTAAAAATAGCAATTTTTAATATATAGGATAGGATGAGACATGTGTTTCAATGCAAGTAAAAATAACTGTTGAAAATATTTTTATTCAAAAAAAATTATTTTCATTCAAGAATAACTTTTAAAAATACCTTCATTCGAGGACGAAGATTTAGAATATAAAGTTAATTAGTAGATAAGGTGAGAAAATGGAATAAAGTTTGTTTTGATACAAGTTAGAAGAGCTTTTGAGAGCTTATCTATTAGAAATATAGAACTTTTTTCTGTAGAAAAACTCTCAAAAGTACTTTTAGCCTTATATCAAAAAGTACAAGTTAGTAGTGACACGCTAGTGCTCTATTAGAGATTTTTGATTTAAATAGAAAGAATGAATGAAATGGCTTATTCCTTCTACATGTTTCTTTTCTTGTTTTTTAAATTACCGAATAATATTTACAAAAAATAAAATTTAATGTTTTAGTTAGGTGTCAATTTTTAAATCCAGGAGAGAGAAAGAGAGAGGAAAAGGTGATTTAATTGTGAATCAAACTGATTTAGACAGTGTTAGGTTTTGAATATTTCCACTAAGTAGTGGTCATAAGATTCAAGTGGAGTATTATTGAATTGGAAACAAGATTCTATTTTACTGCTCAACAGTCAACATACTCTAAATGGATTCCCCAACCAAAAAATATTTGTATACGGAACCTAGCATATGTATCCACATTCCAGTTTATTGTAAAATCTAAACAAAAGCAAAACAATTAAAATAGAAAAAATGTAAGAAATATGTTAACATGATACAAAATGATATATATTAGTTTATTACACTTTTTAGGGTTAGTTGATTACACAAATTTAAAAATAAACTATGACGGTAAAAAAAAGTATTTTTAATTAAGAGTCATCTATGTATATTATATATGAAAAACAATCATACAAAGATAAAAAATATTTATTAGGCTTGTCTTTATAATAAAACAGTTTTTGTTAAAAAAATTATTAATATAGACCTCATGTGCCTATGTTAATTAACAATATGATATTAATTATATTAACGGATAATTTTGTTGGTATTGATAAATTTATATATACCACTATTATAGTATATATGATATCATATTGGTAGTGTAAACTCACAGTATCTATTAAATTTATGTTAGTTAGAGATTATATCAATGACAATAAAACTTAACAATACTAACAGTTTATTTTTTGTAAGTATATGGCATTGTTTTATTGTCATATCAATCATGGTTTTTTTAATTGAATATTAGTTATAAACATTTCTAAAAGATAAATAAAAGGACAAAAAGAGAAGAAAGAATATTGTTGAATTCAATGCTAACGTTAGTTACACTAACCCAATGCAAATGTTCCAAGGCATGCGAGCTGTATACTGTGCAACATCACATAAAGAGAAATCTTACCTTATTGCTAAGATTTGTGGTGGCCAAGTTGCTTCCCACGCACTTGCAACATGCTTGTTTGATTCCTTTCATCTTCACCTTCTTGTTTGTCTCTTGAGAAAAAGAATTAACTAACGCATGCTTTATAATTATGGTCAAAAAGAAGAAATAAGGAAGTTAAGCATGGTTTGTCCATAATAGCCTCTAAAAACGACTTTTGAAACGCGTTATGATTGTACTTATAAAAATAATGTCACTAACTTGGGTCATAATCGTGATTATTTGGTCTGTGGATGAATGTTTTGGGTGAGCAAGTTGATCAATTGTCCCCTTGATAGATGCGACACTTACTACAATGTTTGGCAAATAATGAAATTTCCAAGGAGATAAGGGTATGGTTATTCGGTGAACCTCTGAAATACTAACAAATTTTCCTTTAAATCTTTCAAAATTCCAATCACCAAAATCCAAGAATGTGCCCTAATTATAGTAAAGATCTTGTATTGAGCTTCTTGTCGTTGATGCATGTTTTGGAGTATCACGTAGATATGGGTACCGGTGCGTGCATGATAGCAATGACTTCTCACCAATCCTGTTGGGGGGAACAGCAAAATAGATCTATATTAAAGTTAATTATGATAAAATATGTTTTTTATAAATAAAATACGTTTAAGTTTAAATATTTTAATTTTTTTAATATATTTTTAGTTTTTATATTTATTAAAAGGGGCTTAGTTTTAGTCCTCCACTGAAGACTAAAAAGTAAAAACACGTTTAATAAGTTTGAGTTTGACACTGTCTATAAATACAAATTTAAGTCTAACTTGTTTTAAAAGTTTAACCTAATTTAAAAGTTTACTTACATGATCTAGTCGATTTAAAGGATTAATGATAATGACACAGATTTTTTCGCTTCTCTAAATATTCACTATAGTGATGTTACATTTAACCCACCATCGATTGTGACTATCACCCAAAAAATTATAACAGTCAAGATCATATTACCCTTCTTCAAATCATGCTTGACTTATTTAAAAATTTAATGTCAAAGACTACTTAATAATTGTCATAGACTACATTTTAAGTATGACTTGATCATTCTTAAAGCCTAACTTAGTATATAAAATGACTTGTTATGAGTTGCACTTTCAAATAGAATAAATAGGATAAGTTACATAAGTAAACTTTCACTTTCACTTACTAGGAATCATATTGACCTTATTTTTTTCAATGTTGTCATTGTTACTATTATCACTAGCCTTATGACTACCCAACACTATTGTTGCCACTACTAATGTTATTACCACAATTATCGTTGACATCGTCATAATCATTGTCATCATTGTTAAAAATACTATTTATGTGATCATCATTGTTATTGTGACTATTACTATTATTGCATCACAAACATCATAATTATCATCAAAATAACATTGTTGTTGTTATCATTATCATTATTATCACCGCAAACAAACAAACACTTAAACTAAATTTAGCATGATAGAAACTTTAAAGTGAGTTTATTTTGAACTTAAAAATTGGAAGAGAAAATTAGAAAAATATTTGAAATGCACTATTTTGAACATATTCTCTTTTGGTTTAAATTTTTTGAAAATCACAAAATTTTATACATTCCAATCATATTTAATGAATATCTTTCTTAATTTTATAGTTTTAAATAAATTTCAAACAATAAAGACTGTGTATTAAAAATATTATGACAAAAAATGTGTTTCTAACACTACTCACAAAACTAAACTAATTTTAAAAAGCTAAAACCAATTGCATTTTTTTTTGTAATTGACAACTAACCCCCCTCCTCAAAACAACACATATTAAGTTTAAGTTAATGTGAATTATAAATGTACAAATACATCAAACATTAGACTCTCTTCTCCTTTATCTCTCTCTCAATCTCTTACCGTTATTGTATTTTTTCATTTCAATTTTGAGTTTAATGATTTTTAAAATATTCATAATTCATCATTAATCAACATCAACAGCACCTTTAACCTAAGTTAATTGGAATCGGTGGTAGATGAACCCAATGATAGATACGAAAAAGTTGGAAAAAAAAAGGAGAAATAAGACAAAAGAAAAGAAAGGTGAAAGAAGGACGAAAAAATGAAGAGGGAAAAAACTAAAAAGAGACCAATATAGAACATAGATAATAATGGATCTAACCCTCTATCAAGCTTATAGTTTTTTTCTATTTGTCCTAAGACACATCTTCCGTCAATCTATATCTCATTCCATTAAGTCTTGTTTAATTACATTTTTCCAGTTAAGTTTCAATCTACATCTACCTCTCTTTGTGATGAGCTTTTGGTAACAAATTCTTGTTCTGACAAAAGCATCCAGGGGTCGTCTTATTACGTGCCAAAACCACCTCAATCTATGTTCTCTCATCTTTTCACTACCGGTACTACTGCTACCTTTCATCGAATATCTTCATTTCTTATCTTATCCATATTCGTATAACCACACATTCACCTTAACATCCTCATTTCTGCTACCCCTATTTTATGTTCATGTTGTCTATGTGCTGACCAATACTCAGCTTCATAGAACATTGTAGGTCTTATAGTTGTCCTATAGAATTTTCCTTTTAGCTTAAGGGGAATTTTGTTGTCACACAAAAACTCAGATGCACTCCGTCATTTCATCCACTCTGCTTTGATTCTATAATTTACATCCTCATCAATCTCTCCACAATTTTGCAAAATTGATTCCAAGTATCTAAAATCATTTTCTTGGATACCTCTTGAGTAAGTAGATGTTCAATAACTCCCTCCTTAGGTGATGTTTAATAACTCTCTCCCACAACTTCATAGTATGACTCATGAGCTTAATGCCTTTATAGTTAGAACAATACTAGATATCTCCCTTGTTTTTGTAAATAGGTACCAGCATATTTTTCCTCCAAGCATCTGACATCTTATTTGTTTGAATAATCTTATTGAAAATATTGGTCAACCATTTTATTGTCACATCTCTCAGGCTTTTCCACACTTTAATAGGGACGTCATCGGGTCCTAAAGCTTTATTATTTTTCATCCTCTTTAAAGCATCCTTAATTTTATGTGTATTAATTATGGGCACAAATCTTTTATTCAAATAATCAAAAGCATCCTCTAAGTCGACCTCACTTTTATCGTCATCTCCATTAAAAAGTTTGTTAAAATAGTTTAGCCATTTTTCGTTTACGTCTCCATCTCTTACCAAAAGAGTTTGATTTTTATACTTGATGCATCTAACTTGGGTGAAGTCTTTACTCTTCTTATCCCTTATTTTTCCAAGTTTGTATTTACATTTTTTACCATTCTTGCTCCTAAGATTTTTATACAAATCATCAAAAATTTTGTCTCTAGCTTTCCGCACTGTTTTCTTTGCATTTTTTCTTGCTACTCTAAACTTTTGCAAGTTTTCTTCATTGGAACTCTTATGCAAAGATCTAAAGCATTCCTTCTTTTATTTAATTGTCTCTTGTACCTCTCCATTCCTCCACAATGTTTACTTTTTAAGAACTCTATTTCCTTTACTTTCTCCTAGCAACCTCCTACCCACATTTTGGACACACATAGCGATCTTATTTCATATTTCATTTGCTCCTTCAATAGACTCCCACGGTCCTTCACGCTACATGCTTTCCTTGAACTCAGTTTGTTTTTCCTCCTTTAGCTTCCACCATCTTATCCTTGGGTTTTGAGCTATATTCCTCATATTAAGTACTTTGTTGAATCGAACCTCTAGAACTACCAGCTTATGTTGCGTAGTGACACATTCTCCAAGATAGACCTTGCAGTCTATACAAGAATTTCTATCTTCTCTTTTAGCCATAAAGAAATCAATTTAACTACAATTTGTCCATTGTGATAAGTGATAAGATGAGACTCCATTTTTCGGTAAAATGTGTTCGCTAGCATCAAATCATAGGCTAGTGCAACATTCAAAATATCTTTTCCAGTCTCATTTCTCATCCCATAGCCAAAACCTCCATGAATTCTATTAAAACCTCCACTGCTTTTACCAACATGACCATTTAGATCTCCTCCAAGGAAAGTCTTCTTCTCTCGAGGTACCCCTCTCAAAACCTCCTCCAAGTATTTCCAAAATTGGTTCTTTTCACTTGAATATAGTCCAAATTGGGGTGCATACACGCTAAAGATATTTAAAATTAAATCACCCACTACAAGCTTAATTATCATAATCCTGTCACATTTCCTTTTAACGTCTATGACTTTATCTTTGAAACTTCTATTGATCATAATTTTGACCTCATTTCGACTCTTGGTTATACCTGTATACCACAACTTGAAATTGGTTTCATCCACTTCCTTAGCCTTTTCTCCAACCCACTTAATTTCTTGTAAACAAACAATATTCACTTTCCTCCTAGCAAAAATATTTGCTAACTCCCTCAGTTGACCTGTTAATGTTCCTATGTTCCAACTTCCCAATTGGATCCTTAACCCCTGGGCAGTATTTGTCCGCCACGCTTGCCCATCTGCATGTTGGGACCTTTGTATACTTGTCACAAAATCCGGGTGAAGACCTAGCACCTTGCCTTACGGCAAGGACCCTAGCTCACTTATCACTATATCCCGGGACTGATGTAGCACCTTGCATAATGGCAAGGACCCTAGCCCATTTTTCGCTATATCTAGGGTCTGATGTAACTCGTCGCTAAGAAGGATACGTCTCAACGAAATATCATAAAGGTTCATCTCATAAAAATAATTATTTTTTTACGATCGATTCACAACACCTGACATAAACCCTCCTCCTTTATACTGGCTTGGAACAGACCATACATGCACGCGGACATAAGCAAAATTATAATTCATCATCAATATGATTTTTAAAATAATTATCATAAAAGTGAATAAACTTATTATATATAATGAATTATAATTAGATAATAGTATGAATTTTTTTACACTTTTAATATATAACTCTTTTTCTCATCAAAATTTTGGTTGTTTTTATTTTTTCTTCTTCAAAACTTTGATTGTTTTAATTTCGATGTTTGTGCAATTTTTTCCGATTACACTTATATTATCAAGTAGTAAACTAAATACCGAAGTCAGGATTTATGATCGTAAAAAGGATTGATATGTTTAATGCAAAGTGTACTACTAGTACTATATACCATGATGTGACCACTTTACAGCCAAACAAACAAACAAGTATGGAGACATAGCAGACTAGAGGCCAATACAAACGTGGAAAACCCACAAACCATTGTTTAGGTAATGGCCGACCAGACACAAGTTAGTGGGAGACAATCAAAAAAACGTTACCTAATTCTCTTTCCCTCTCTCACACACTGACCTTCTTTGCCTTTCTTTTGCAAGATGTAGTTTACCTTTGTCTTGGCATATATAAATACTAAAAGACGTTTTTATAAAAGTGTAGTATTTAATTTTAATTTACTTTTTAATAGTACTATATCGTGATTTTAATAAATTTAAATTTAAATATATATTCTTATTTGTGCATTTTATATAATACATTAGCCTGGAGGTTATTAACTTGGTAGCAGTAATATTCAATTGTATTGAATCAAAAGTTTAAAATGCATCACAATATTAGTAATATCTTATTTTTATATGTGTAATTTGGCAATTGTCTGCACCTTAACTAATTCATAAAGCTATTTTCTTCTCACTCCTATCCTTCCATTTATAATTCATGTACTACATACCTTTTTATTTTTAGTTTACAGCATATATCCTATACAGAGATGGGTACGCTGTTTATACTTTATACTCCCAAGCTAGCGCATATTTTTTTCTTTTTTGTTTGTTATACTTTTGTAACTTTAATTTTTATACTTTATACATACACTTTTTTATTATTATTGATTCAAACAAAAGCTCAGAAGAACTCGTCAAAATTTGGATATGGATTCTCTATATAATTGAAAAGCAAAAAAGGAAGAATAAGTGAATATGTTGCATTTTCTGAAAAAAGTGAGTTAAATGTTCTCTTCTTTTCTCTAACTGACCGTCCTTGCAATTTACATCCAAACCTTAAAAATCTTGATAATTATTTATGTTTATATATGTGTTTGTCAAACTGAAATACTGAATATAGACTACCTGAATTATGTTCAAATCATGTATTAGAGGCTAGTAAATTTCCACCTTAAATAAATCATACACACACATTGCATATTTAATTAGGCTACATTTGGTGATTGAAAAACTAATTTATTTTTCTCCTATTCAAAACAAGAATTTAATTTTACTTATTATTAATTTAACTAATTTTTTACATTATGACCTTACACTTATTTGTTTTAAATAATTAAAACAAGTTGATTATTTCCATGGCTTCTCCAAATAAAATATTGTCTTCATACACAATGTAAGAGAATTAAACTCCTGTCAGTTATTTATCAACTGTATTGTATCTTGTTGGTGTTTTTACTTGAGAAGTTTGGAAATTGTATTTACTAAACTATAAATTTTCAGGTCGTACAAAATTTTAAAAATTCAATCTACCGTTAGTTAGAAACTAAAATTAATGAGACTTAACTGCAACTGTACCAAAAAAGAGACTTAATTACAAAATTTAAAAATTAGAAGAACCTCATTTTTTCCGGATATTTAACTTTTTAAAAAAAAATTATTGTTTTTAGCTTTGATAAAAAAAATTAAGCATTAGAAAAAAGCAAGATTAGTACACTCTTTTTAAGTGAGATATGGTAGTTAAATTATGTGAGGCGACCGAGTGTAGTGCTTCAAAACAATGATAAGAATTTTAATTATGATAACTAATAATTAAAACTATGTGGGGCATACGATACTAATGACATTCATAATGACGTAATTAAAGTTGTTTCTTAGTGCCTATTGACAAAAGCTTAAGCATTTTAACTTGTTCCTTAAAAGTGAGATTTGGATAAACAGGAATAATAAAATATATAATTAGTAACCAAGTAAAATGAGAAACATATCTAAAAGAAGAAAGTCAGGTTACACGTATGTGTTATTCTTCTGCATGGATAGATCACTAGCTAGCTTCAAAACCTTTGTCGTTTTCTCATCAAGCCATTATATATTTGGTCACGATATACAAATGCTAATGAAAAAGAAAAGTTATCTACCATTCTGGCTTTATGTGCACATTTTCTTTAGTTTTTGTCTTCCTTCACATCTAGTGCGTATAGTCAGTTCCCTTTAATTTCCCAAGTTTTAAGGTTTCTAATTAGTTCTGTTACATGTGGAATAATGGAAATAAATTTTATAATTATTTATGGGACACAGATTTTGAGTTCATTGCAAAATTAATAAACAAATATGTAGCTAGCCAAGGTTGTTAGGTTTAGTTTAGCTAGAGAGAAGATATGAAAGTGTTATCCAACATCCATTATGCTATATTATTTATTTGGCTATAGCCCACAATATCTTTGTTTGAAGGCATATAAATAATATATGATGATTCCAAAATAATGAAAGTCTCAATAAATTATAGAGAAAATGCCTTTTTGATCATACGAAACCATTAATTAGGAATACCCACTAAATATCAGGTGGACCACTACTCATCACTTTACTAATGACATCCTCACTATACGATGATATGACATGATTCACTGCCAAAGAAAAAAAAAATTATGTATAAAAGAAAAGATTTATGGAATTGAAGTGTGTATTTTGTTTTTTTGTTCCTTTTTGAAACGAATATGAGTAACTATAATTTTAAAAATAGTTATATAATATAAATTTTAAGAATTTTTATAAGCTTAAATTTATCACTTTTAAAAAACAAAAATATTTTTTAAATATTAAATTAATATATATATATATATATATATATATATAGTGTTTATCAGACATATTTCTAAAAATGAACCATCAATTAATTCAAGTGGTATATCTTTATTTTTTTAAAAAATAGGGCATTAATAAAAGATGGTGTTTAGGGTGAATCACTCAATCAAGTGGTATATCTTTATTTTTTTAAAATAAGCCATTCTCATTAGTAATTTTAAAAAAAAAAGTCTCACCACATTACGTTTTAATTAACAGTATCTGAAGTTTTGATAAAAAAAATATTTCTAATGTAATTTAGAAAAGAATAAAATTTCCTGAATTCACATATTATATGGATATGTCATGTATTACGATAAGCTGTATACAGTTGTATCTCATTGATAAATGATTGCTTCGATAATGCTGTTTTGCTGTGTAAACATCACATTCACATCTATACTTCTTTTGTTTGCCTTCCTTTGTCTGGGCATGATTTGCAAAACCCAAATAAAACAAAATTCGTAAATATTTTTGTTCACGTACAATACTGACATTGTGATTACAAAAATGTATAATGAGTGTCGTTGCTTAAAATTAGTAAATATTTTGTATATATGAAAAGAAATAGTTATGTACAGAGAGTTGTACTTAGATTTAATTTAATTTTTAGATAAAAAATAATCTAAATTAAATATAAAATAAATATATGATTCGAATTTAATATAATATCAAATTCAAACCAAACCAAACTAATCTTTTACAATTTGATTTGATTTATTAACTTTTTTTATAAACATACTATCATGTATGGACTAATTTTATATAATTATTATATTATATTATTTTAAAAATAAATTTATACTTTTATTAAATTTTGTTTAATATATTTTAATTAAAATTATTATTTTCACTTTTATTTAATATTAATATAAAATAATAGCACTAACTCTTTTTATAACATAATAATAATTTATATATCATTTGATCTTTAATACTATTTTTTAACACTAATAGTACATCATTTTTTAAAATAATTTAATACAAAGGAAAATATGTATCTTGATTATAAAATATAAAAAAAAATAATAAATTATTCAATGCTTATTACTAATTACTATAATAAAAAATAATATAATTAAAACATGAGGTTTGCTTCATTTTTTTATAATAAAATTTAAAAATCAATCTAAATTACAACAAATATATGATTTTTTATATTTTTTGTTTTAACAATTTTTTATTTTATTAGATCAATTTAACGGTTTATAAATAATTTAGTTGGATTTTGAATACCAGTATAGACACAACCTAACACGTCACTTTTTACACACATTGAACTCTTCTTTTTGCTTTTTCTATCTCTTCCACCCTCTTCTCTTTCTTGCACCTCCTACCATGGAAACTGAACAAACCACAACATCACTGCAAAACTCACCATTGTCGGTCCACCATGACAATATCCTTCATGCACAGCGGCTGCCTCCCTCCGGCCGCCACTATTCCAATAATTAAGGTCCCTTGCTGTGGCACCATCAAAATTGAAATATTAAATTTGAATTAAATAAGATTGAATAAAATTATACTAATCTTAAATTTTAATTTATTTGTAAAGAAAGCGATATTCAGTATAATCTGTTAAGATTCTAAATTTGAATTTACATTATTATATTTAAGTAGCAATGTTTAAGAGAATAAAAAATATATAAATAAAAAACAAAAATATTTAATATGGAAATTTCGTGTACTTTAATATGATAAAAACTAATTTCTAAAAACACACTTCTATCCAAGTGTGAGAGCCAGATTAAAGAGGTGAGTGTGTTTACCAAATATTCTAATGTAAAACCAATTATCCAAAATCCTGCAGAATTTCCTATTCAAACATGGTTTTAGTTATCAAAAATCATCAGAATAATATAAAGTAAGTTTTATAATCTTCAAATGTAAATTTGGTGTTCCAGATGTTATTGGTTTCATTGTGAAAATAAGGTCAACAAACAATATTAAAAAATTTATTTGTAGCAAACCTAAATTAAAACTTTTAACCAAGTTGCATTAAAACATGAGAGTATTTTGTCTACAGTGTGCACAGTATTCTTCTTAGCTTTCATTCAGTGCAGGGGAATGACAGGAGCAACTAATATATAATGCATTATTATTTTGGAATAGTTGATGGTCTAGACCTTGGATAATTTCTTTGAAATAATTATTAGTATCTACTATGTAGATTCTATAAACCTAACCATGGAATCAAAATATTCATGCATGTGTTTGTTATTTTCCATCCCGACACGTTGTGTCACTATATATCCAATACCTGGAGCAGACGTGTAACCATTGGAAGGCTCCATTGATTAATTTTATATCTTAAACTTGATTCTTATTTTGTTTTCTTACAAATTCGTCGAAGGAATCATTAATAGTGCGCACTGCATGCTTTTACATGTTTACATGCCTGTGAAAATGTAGACTACTCATAAAGTGACTGAATCTCGGGGTTATATGTCCAACTCAACAAAAATAAATTGCTTGTTTATGCATGTATGTGCAGTCGTAGGAAAATAAAATATATTTATATCTATACATTTAATAGCAGGAGTTTGGGGCAGTGTCTTTGAAATTTTTTTTAAAGAAAATTTAAATCAATGATTTATGTACAAGGATATCAACCTGTTTAAAATATAATTATTTTTATAACAAGATACATATAATAGTTTGATCAATCATTTAATTCTTTAAATTTTTTTCAATTCTCCAAAATAAATATGAAAATATACTCTATCCATACATCATCATTTTATTTATAACGGTGAATAAAAAAGTCAACATTAAATATACAGAAGGTGAGCAAAATCACATTAAAGATCTCATATCTAAATATTAATTTTTTGAAAATGTCAAACTTGACATCAAATCTTTTCTTTTTAAGACAGAGTATGACACATAACTTAAAAGAAACCTCCAATTAAAAAAAAGATCACACAGAAAGTAGGACAAATCTCATTAAAACTCACATTTAAGAAACAAAGGAAAATCTTATAAGTAAAAAAATATTCTCTAAGAACAATATTCCTTTAATACATGCAAAAGCAACAAATTTCTCCGCAAATGAAGTGAAAGTGTAGTCCATACATTACAAGAAGTATTAGAAAGTCATATCTATATTACCTTTGGAAAAAAAACATATTACCTTTGAAAAAAAAAAAAAAAGCCACAACTTTTATGTTCGCACTTACGGACAGTAACAACAACGTAAGTCCGTCACTGTATATGTGCAATGGCGAATTCACGTTGATCATAAAAATTATAGAGTTAAAATTAGTTTCTGTTTATCTTTTCTGTCATACTCATAAAAAAAATTATAGAGTTCATATACAGAATATATTTTGTACTTGGTCATAAAAAACCGTCATGTAGCTCTCTGTTTTTTGCAACAGAAGAAGAGAAACAAGTTTAGAAAGAATCCCAATAGCCCACACCATAAACCCACCGACGAGCCTTTGTTTTTTCCCAGCAGAAGAAGTTGTGGTGAGTTTCCTACAAGAGAAGAAGATGTGGCGACTTTTCCCAAGTGTAGAGCAGAAAACTCTTTTTGACTCTGAATACGATAGGAGAAAAGAAGAGGAAAAAAAGATTTTTTTCTGCAGTACGAGAAAATAAGATTTTTGGCCTTTTCTCTTCCTCTTCTTCCTAAAACCTTAGAGCACCAAACAAAAAATGATTAAAAGATAAAATAGCCTTTAAAATGAACAGGTCTCATGAAATTAAAAGGAATAGGACAGGAATTTCCGCAGCCTAAATTTGGCATAGAAATATGTTAGGAAAAAAATTGATTCTTAAATAATTAATAATGTAAGTGTTATATGGATCAAACAATAAAATAAAATAAATAAATAAATAAAATAAATAATAAAATAAATTTTATAAAAGATAATGATTAAACTAAAGAACAAAAATAGTTTAAAAATAAATAATTAAATTAAATCAAAATATAAAATTATAGAATTCATGACCTTGTATATAAAACATTAATTTTTTTTAAAAAAAATTCATAAGTCCACCACTAAATGTGTAGATATAAATAAAATTTTTCTGCATCCGCGGCTGTGTATGTGTGTACGTGTGTATATGTGCTGCGCCATATCTACCGGTACTCATTTGATGGAAGATTTTAAACATTAATTGATGTGATTTTTATTTTAATTAGAAAGAATCTACCATATTATATCTTATATGAATCTTAATTTCTCTTTCCAAATATTGTTTTCTTATTAAATAAAATCTCATCAGACTTGGATTAATCAATTGTAAGATTTTACAAATAGAGAATTTCATTTACTATGTGAAAAATTTGTTTATATTAAATTGATCCTCACCTTTTTTTTATAAAAATAAAATAAAATTGATCCTCACATATGTACAGTTATTTAAGAAAGAGTACTTTATTAATGTTAGAAACAAAAATAACGAATATTCATCATTTGACCTTATGTGATAATTAAGATTAAAATGCAAATCTACATAATTTTTAAATGATCATACTAATTAATTAACTATATATGTATATTATAATATTATTTTATTATAATATTTTTTTGTCAAGACTACAAAATACTCCATTTTTTAAGGAAAAAAAAAACTGGGACAACATCAAAATAAAGAAAAACATTCCAACAAGGTTGAGATTCTCCCCTCTAATTAATCATGTGTTCTACCATACCTGAATTTATAAGATGAACACAAACATCATGGTTAGGGATGAAAATGGACTATACCATTTATCATAGGCCTTTAATTTGACCTACCTTATTTATTATAAATGTCAGGTTAAGACTTTTTGAATAGTCTATTTAAATAAAAAGGTCAAGCTCAAACTTTGAAAAAAACTTGTTAGGTCTATCATGCTGACCTATTTAATATATATATTTTTGTAAAAAAAAAACTTGTTAAGTCTATTAGGTTAAAATTTAAAAATAATATATTTATTTTTGTTAAAAATATTTTTCCTTATTACGAAGGTGGATGATCAACCACTTCAAAAAATCACTTTGAAAATCTTATAAAATGATTATTACTTATTTAGAAATATAAGTAAGATGTTGAGACATTTTATTGTTTAAAAATTGTTTCTTTAACTTTCCTAAATTGATTTAAAGTGTTTTGTAAATTAAATTTCCTAAAAAAGTATTTCTTCATGTTTGGAAGATGGCTTGGAAATTAAAAATTTTATTCGTCTTTGTATTTAACTTACCTTAGTTCTTATTTATTATTTATTTTAGTATTTGACATTAAGACTAGATTACTGAATGAAACTTATGATATTTTATTTAGTTTACTTATTTTGTTTATAATATTTTGTTGAATACTTAAAATTACTCTAATTAATTTTAACTTATTTTTTCACGCACAAATTAAAAGTAAAATATATGTCTTAATTTATATTAAATTTTAAAAAATATTATACAAATTTTTAAAGTTTTACTATATAATCATTAGATTTTCTTTATATATAATATTTATTATAAAATAAATTTTTTAATAGAATCCTAGATCAAACCATACTTTTAAATAGATAAGACCAAATAAATTAAATCAAACTTTATATTTTTAAATCAGAAAAAAATCATACTTAACTAATGTAACATGACCTATTTTCACTCATAATCAAATCAAGGTGGAGGGACTAAGTCGTCAAAACCTATGTCAATAAGAGGTAAATCTATGCTGAGATAAACATAAACGTTTACATCGGGAATGATTTGAGAAAAAGAATTAACGAAGTCCTACCAAAAAGATTGTCTGTTATGCACATCAAAGTTAATAAAGACATATACACGTTAGTTGTCTTCTCTGTATATGATGACATATACACAAATATTCATCTCTAACAAAAGACAAACATATTTAAGTTAAATAAGATTAATATAGATGATAATAATTTTCTTTAAAATATTTAATGTAAACGCATGTATGAATTCAAATTCAATACATTATACTAACATTTTTCTAGTAAATATTTTTATAGCACAGTAGTTAACAAAAACTACTCTTGTTGTTTTGAAAATCTTTAACAAATATCTTGTGAATAATTAGTTGATTAAGATTTAGGTAATTGAATTGAAATTATGGAATGGCAATGGAGAGGAGTCTTGACTTGATCGAATGGGAATATATTTGAGGAGATATGGTTGGGGTGAAGCAAAGGGACAAAAACAAATAATGCACTGACAAATGCACAATGGAGGGGTGACAAGGTTATGGTGTTCCACTGCACTCTTTGGCTAAAACCCATGCTATTGGCAGACGAGTCATCACCCCCATGAAAGAAGCTTCCATGTCTCTCCCAGTGGGGACTATATTCGCCATTCAATTCAACATCTCCTCAGCCTCAGGCATGCACCACCTAACATAGCATAACATTAACAGCCACCAACTCATCAACACCATCCATCTCTCTCTCTCTCTCACTGTGACATTAACTTCGATAAGACAGGTATAAATCCCATATATTTGGCCATCATCCCGGTCAAAAAAAGAGAGAATAAATGACCCATTAATGTATCATTGTCATTTATTAATCTACTTTAATTATATACTGTATTCCTATAGTCTCTAGACTTGATAGTTAGAAAGGCATCCATTATCGTGTTATTAAGATATTAGTTTAAAAAAAATTTAAAAAATTATAAGAAAAACGCAAAAGAAAAATACCAATGACACCATTTTACACATTTCTATAAAAGAAATTCTCATTTTAGTCCTTAATCAACATTCTTAGAACATCTTTAGTGTTAGATTTTGAGTAAAAATCTTGAGTTTAAGATCTGATCTTCACTAGATCTCCCAATAAAAAAAGTGAAGAGATTTCCAACATGAAGAATGAGTTCTTGTAGAAGAACTCTCAAGATCTGCACATAGTTTAAAAAAGAATAAATTTTTTATTTCTTTATTAAAATAAGATTTACCACTAAAGAAAAATTAGAGAGATCAGAAGAGATCTTCAATCCTATGTGATTCTATAGAGACTACCAAAAAGTGATCTAAGATCTCAATTTAAGATCTACCACTAAAGATACTCTACATTATTTATTTAGCATTTTCCATTCAAAAATTAGAACATCATCGCTTATAAATCTTTTCCTTTATCAATTCTTTTTTGGGTGGGTAGATATTTTTAGTGGAAAGTTAGAGATTAATTTTTTAAATTGTAGAAATTCTTTAATGAATTGATTTTTTACACACATATATATAAATTAAACTTTTTACCATATATTTAAGAGATATAATAATATCTCAATTAATTACACAATATCAATATCTTTTCCTTTACCAAGTTTGCAAATTGCAATAAGCTAATTTCAGCGAGGTTTTAAAGATTAGACCTCTAAATGAAAGTGCGTAGTGTGTGTACTGTAATATATATATATATATATATATATATATATATATATATATATATATTGAAAAAACAAGTCATTTTTATTATATAAAAAACATAAAAGTCGTTTAAAACATGTTTTCTTAAATAATTTAAAACATTTAACACTAGGTTTATATCATGTGTTCATAAGCACGTAAAAGAATTGTTCTTTATATGATAAAAAACAATAGAAGTGAATAAAGTGGATTTTCTTTTTAATTTCATTAATTTTAGAAATTAAGGTGACATCGAGTTAGAATTTCAAAAATTAAGATAATACCATGTCATAATTAATTTTGAAAACTAAAATGATATCTCATTAATTATAATTTTTGGAATTCATATAACAAAGTGATACACCCATATAACATGTGTCATATAAATGTGTCACATAATACATAAATGTGTCATGTAGACACTTTTAATATAAAAAAATAATCTTACTTTAGATTTGATGATCAACATGAGTGATGTATTATAGTTTTAGTAATTTTTCTTCTTTTTAATTTTGTTAATTTTTTAGATCTGTCACTTCAAAAATTGGTCTAAAAAGTTTGAATTCCTATGTCACATAACATTGACGGTATAACTGATCTAAAAAATCTTTTATATAACAGTGAATGTGTAATAATTTTAGGATTAAATTAACCATTTATTATAAACTTAACAAAAAAGAAAGATAAATGATTAATAAATTTAAGGAAAAAAAAGATAAATGATTAATATGATCAGTAATGTGATGTATATAAAGAGAAAGATGAACAGAAATATACTGGTGAATGTGATTTATTTCATCTTCTTGTTTTATTAATGCTCCCTAATTTGGCTTAACTAAAATATTAAAAGATAAAAAGAATGATCAATGTCATATTGATTTTCTAATTGTAACAAAATAAATTATTTTCTAAAAAATTACTAATGGGTATCTTTAAGTCGCTTATTAAGGATGTAAAATAAAATTAAAAGTAATTTTTAAGTTCTTAATACTGAATATTGTAATTTTATTAAATTAAATAATTTTTTTTAATTCTTTGATAGTACCTTTAAATATATTCATTAGTAAGATTCATATTTCATTGAGAAAACTAATTTAAAATGAAATAAAACTTTTAAATTGACAATTATTTTAACAGTGAGGGACTATTTATTGATATTAAGTAGACTTTAAATTTGTTGTGTTTTTAATATACAACATCGTGATGAATGTTATCAATAATAATATTAACATACTCTTTTAGTAATTCAAAATAAATAAAACTCTTCAAATGATAATTACTTTAAAGTAAGGGGGTACTTATAGATAATAATTAAGTAGAGTATAAATTTTCTGTACTTTTAATTTACAGTTTTTTTTACCTTATGATGAATATTATCAATAATATTAACATACTCTTTTTTTATCGTTTTCGATCACACTATTCATTATTAGAAATGTCAATGCATGTGTTCAATGATTAAGAAAATATTGTTTTTGAAAAAATGATTTTTATGCTTGAAATGCGACTCAATGCGTGGAAAACGTTATTAAAGAACTATATTATTAATGTCTCGCTTTACACTATCATTTAAAAGAGTGGCGGTGATATTCTTTTTTTGGAGGATGGTGGTGATACATTATTAAAAATAAAAGAAAACTAACTTACTAAAGTAGCGATCAAAGTAAAACTTTTTCAATGATTAGACCATATAATATGATAATGTAAAAAAAAAACTTTATACTTATAAAATGTATAAAAATTGAATCTAAAAATCAATATTTGAAAAATGTCATTACTTACTTAATTAGCAAACCAAGCTTTGTACTCTATTGGTTAGACTTTTTATTAATTATCATTACTCTATTGGTTAGATTAGACTCCTCGTTCAATTAAATCCCATATTTAAACTCAATCGTAATACTTTGATAACTTTAGTTTTTTTTTACCAAACAATTTGAATTGCTTTTTATATTATTATTTTTCCCTGTATTCTTGCTTTGCTTTCCTTTTATATCTCATTTTACAACTGCCCTAGGTCCTAGCAAAACCATGTTATAAAGTAATAACAACTCTTTACAATTCCCATTTTAAAGGATAACTCACCCTCTTGACATTACCTTGTACAAGTATTATACCAACTAGAATTAGTAGAAATTTGTTGAAATATATTAACTGAATTACGGGGGGCAGGGATTGCTTGGGATACCCCCTCCTAGGCTTCCATTTACAGGGCTAAAAAAGATGTCATGTAAAGGAAGCAAACAGAAACGATCAGTGAAAAGAAAGGGGTGACAAAAAGGCAATATGTGTACAGCTAAAATAAATATTAGATGAAGAAAGGAGCAAGAAGAAGAGAACGAGAGAAAAGGAGAAACTTTGGATTATGAACGTTGTCCCCCTATATTCCAAAGCTGTCCATATCACATCAAACCCTTATCTTTTTAACCAGGGGTTCCTTCTTGAACTACATCAATGTTTTTATAAAAAAACACAAGATATTTATCTTAAGTTTCATTCTCATTTTGTTAATTTCAGATTTATTTAGATCGAATTTACTATAGTAAACTCTCAATTTGGTCTTAAAAAAATATTATTTGATCTAATTTGGTCTTTACATAAAAATGTTATACCAAATAATTCTTTTCTATTTTCAATATATAATTAGTTTCTTAAAAAGTAAATGTGTATCAATTTAGTCCCAAAAATTGATGATCTAAAAATATTATTTGAAATGAATGAAATATGCAATCATTTTTCTTTTATAAAATAAATAGTTCAAGTAATTTTTTTCACAGATCAAATGAAATATTTATTCCTAACTAATTAAATCTGTTAATTATATCGAATTATATCAAATATGCATTCTAAAATCATTTATAAGATTAGAAGTTAGATTCCATTAAGTCAATTCCAAGAAACATTAAAGCTTCCTAGAGTCTTTTTGTTTAGATGTGAGTAGTTTTTATTTTCGTAAACATGTCTAATTCATCAAATCTTTCTTTGAGATAGTGTCCCGATCACCTTTAGGATATGTCAAAGCATCTTTAATGTTGGATCTTGGAGATATATCTTCAATTGAAGATCTAACCTTTCCCAGATTCAGTAATAAAGAAGTAATCAAGATCTTTATGTTGGAGATCCAATTCTTTTACAATAACTATGAAGATTTGCACAAATTTAAAAAAAAAATATTCATCTCCTGCAAACTAAAACGCGTGCGGAGGCAATAAACCAAGTGGAAAAAAATAGTGAAAAAAAACATATCAAGGGGAGGAAGGAGAGAGGGAGGAGAAAAAAAGAAAAAAAAAAGTTCTGGAAGGAAGATGAAGGTGAGAGGAAGGAGTGAAAAAAAACAAAAGAAGTAGTCTAAGATCTCAAAATGAGATTTACCATTAAAAAAATGTAAGAGATCTAGAGATCTTCAATCTTAAGTGGTATTATAAGGTCCACAAAAAATGGTTTAAGATTCCAATTTAAAATTTATCACTAAAGATGTTTTAAAAAACTTTGCTACCTTAGGATATTATTGTTATGACCACGATTTATTGGACTTTTGATGATTGATTCACATTCCATCAACTTCTTTAGCCTTTTGACATTCAAAGCATGTTTGATTTTCTATTTAACTTGATGTGCACGAATTCTTATGTTAAATCCAATAATCCACCGCAAACTAAACGCAACAGAAATGAAATTAACAGAGTAAAGATACATTTACAAACTTCATTTTGTCATCAACATTAAGGAATACCCAAACATACCCTAGGCAGTTGTCATCCTCTAGATGATCTTACAACTTTAAGCTAAACGCAAAAGAAAGAGTAAAGATACATTTGCAAACATTATTTTGTCATCAACATTAATGAATACCCAAACATATATACCCTAGTCCCTAGACAATTGTCAGCCTCCATACATGGTAGATTATCTTATAACTTTAAGGAGATTTGTATTATTATTTTTTTGAACAATCACCCAAGCCAACAGAAAAAAGGGGAACTAATTTTATGAATACCATTTTTTCCTTTCTTCTATCCTTTAAATAATCTATCACTCAAATTTAGCGAAAAACATCATTCACTGACTTGAATCAACTTTGTCATTAGAATCACCCTCTTTTATTTAATTAGCAATATATTATAATTTTTCTATTAATTCTTCTAATACTTATATTATACTATCAACAAGATTAGCTGTTGTTGTTTGTTTTTAGTTATATAAATTGATATTTTTGAATTTTAAGGTTTGGAGTTTAGCAAAACGTTTTTCCTTTCCACCGTAACTTAGATGTTAATTGGTAAATAGGGAAAGATAAAAGCAATAGGAAGGTTATATTATATTAGGGAAAATGATCATACCGCTACCATTTTCATCAATAAGTTCCCCATGCATTCTTATCCTTCAATTGATGAGTGATACGGAATCCGAGGACATTATAATATAAAATTTTAACGAGATAATCATTTTGTAAATTAGCTACATCATGATTTTACACTAATTTTCACTAACAAAGGACAATTCATTAAAAAAAGAAAAGAAAACAAATAAATAAATTAAAAAAAAAACTGATCCTGGGGTTCTTCCTATCCAAATTCTCGTGATGCTTCTTTTCTATTGTTGCTTTATGACCCCTTTTTTTCTGATGCTCAACAAGCCTCAACCGAGCTTTGCATGGATGCCACACGTGAATCTTCTGTATCATCCATTATTTCTTTCATTCACAACCCCAACAAGATGTAGTACACTAGAGTTATGGGCAAAGCAATCAACATCCCAAAAATAACACTGCATTGGGTTAAAGAAGGTCCATTGGTTAGGATTAAAAGAGAAAGTAATTGAATGAAAATGAAAAAGGAATGGTGGGGAGAGAAAGTCCTAATTGAGCCATATAAGATTAGATTTGAATACTCACGCTGTGCTGAGAATATCAGGATGTACATTATATTCCTTAGCAAAGACAAATGGGACAATTCCTTGGGGAAGAGCTGCCTATAATTTTTTGACATTTAGATGCCAAACAAGACAAAGCAAACAAAACATGTCAACTGCAGTTTCAAATCTTTGTTGTACAATCACAAACATAATCATATGAATCCTCACTATTAGTACTAAGATCTTCAGTTTTCATATTATTCTTTTCAAACAGGACTTCTTGTTTGTTAATTCTTACTATCATTCTTTTGGGGTTTGATCTTTCAGTGTCCATAACTAATTAATGTTACTTTTTCCACTCTAGTATAAGACAACTATTCTATGAAACATTTTTATGTTATAGTTGTACTAGAGTAAACTTAAATTCAAGCAATTAGAATTTAGTTAGATCAATTATTTATCATCAGATACCATCTTTAACAATGATGATTTATAATTAAATGACATGAGTACAAAAGACTATCTTGGGCCCTAGACACAGGTGGATGTAAATGGTGTTGTAAAATTAAAATAAAGTAGTTTTGGAGCTTATACAATGAATGTTGTATTGTACTATTGGCTCTGTGAGGAGGGAGCAGAAGAGAGAGAGATACCTGAACAATGGCAACATGTAGGAGAACACCTTTGAGTCCAACAGCAATGGAAGCAGCTGCCATGACAGCTGGACCTGTAAGGAATCTCACAGCCATGGCAAAAGATGCTGTGGAATTTCCACATGCTATGACCCTCGGTTGCAAAGCCATGAAGAGACCTGTCACAAATTCATATAAAAAAAGAAGAAAAGCAAAGCATGTCCATCAGTATCACCACCACCACCACTACTACTCTCTCAGTCAATCACCCCCTTTGTGATGAATGACCCTTCATCATCACCACCACCACCAACCCCACATCATCACAAACTTGGCAAAATAAATTATCATAAAAAGAGTGCACACATTATCATAACATTATACTGTTTGCTTTCTTTACTTTTTCTCTAGTTATCACGCCTCCTCCTTGTTGCTTGTTTAATTTAAAATAAATAATCATTAATCAAAGTAAACATCAACATGGAATCAGAAAAGATTTTCTGCTTTTTTCTTTTTTCTCTCTCAAGGAAAGCAAAGACGATGTCAGAACAAGTTATTTTCTGATCTAAAAATATCTATATTTTGTTGTAAGGTAACAAGGAGAGAATTTTCCTGACCAAGACTAAACATGGCCATGCCAAGCCCTGCATCTGACAATATGGAGATAGACTTTGCTATTATGGCAGGCATCTCCACATTCCACCTGCAGGGAACAGCACAACACTCAACCAAAATCAATCTAAATGGAAAGGCAAAAGGAAACAAGAATGAGTGGTACAACTACATATGAAATGTTCATAATAAACACATGGAGAAAGAAAATTTTTTTCCCTACTTGAATGAAACAAGAGACCAAGTGAGGCCAATTAGGCTAGAGTAGGTGTTGGGGTTTCTGATGAGTTTTCTCCACACCATAATCAATATAAGCCTTGTCATCACACTTGCTGGAGGCATGGTTTTTGGCTTCCCATCTCCAACCTTTTCACCTTCAAGCTGATTCATCTCCCTATCCATTCCTCTATTCCCAAAGCTGAACTCATCTTTCTCTAGGTAGTCTTCTTGAGTGTCCCTGTGATTCTCCACTGGTTACCAAACACCACACGTTAACACCCACATAAGGAAAACAAACAAACAAGCAAATAAAAGACTAATATTATTGTGTTTGGCTCTGCATCTTAAATATAAAATTTCCACATTGACTAAGAAGCTAGTAGTTTTAACTTCCACATGCCAGATGTAATTTCTTGCTTCTGAACATAATTTCAAACACGTATTATGACAAACAAAAATCCAACTTGGAAAGAACAAAACAAAAATAAGACCTTTTCCTGGAGATACATTCAATTTGACTTCTTTCTGATCATGACCTCCATACTCATGGGCACCAAACACGTCAGAGACTGGTGAAGCACTTGAACTCCAAACAAACATATGAAGGTCCCTATTCCCATCCTCAGGCTTCAGCTGAGCCTGCCCATTAGGCCTCTTGGCATTAGCATTAGCAGCAGCAACACTTTTGGACCCATTTGAGGGAGAGAACATGCCAGGGTTTGGTGCAGGGTAGTGTCCAGCTCCACCAGCATGGTAATGGAACTTTGGCTTCCCACCATCTTCATCATAGTTAGAAGGCCTTGGAGTTGGCCCTCTTGAGGCTGAAAGGCCATAAACATCAGAGGCACCAAAGTTGGAGTTCCTGCCACCAGCAGCCATCATAGAGTAGAAATCAGTGTGGTTGAAGCTGGAACCTCTCGGTGTAGGGTTCCTAGAGGATTGCAAAGAGTATATCTCAGCATTGGTGAGGTTAGAAGGGCGTGGAGTGGTGGAAGAGAGACCCTGAGACCTTCTAGAGAAGATGTCTGATCTTGAGGCATTGGACTTCCTCACAGTGACATGGAGTTTACCATCTTCCTTGATCTCAGCTTCAGTCTCAAGTGGTTGCCTTCCATCCAATGACATGACATCAGAGTCAACATGGATGGAGACAATGGAGCCAGCAGTGTCAGGGAACTGCTCAGAGATAAGCATTCTGGCACCTCTAAACTCAAACAAGAACAGCATCAAGGTATACCAAATGATGCACTGGAGGACCACAATTTGCACCATAAGGGACCCTGAGAAGTCACCATACATCCCTTTGAGCAAAGGGATGCCCATGACCAAAGTGTTTGGGAGGGTGGAGAGAGAGAACAAGGTTATGGCCCATTCCAAGCAACCCCTTTTGGTGATGTTGCTCCAAACTGCAAGGAGGACTAGTATTATGATCTTTTGAAGGGTGTCAGCAGCTAGGAACCTGAGGTTCATTTCGTAAGGGTTGTTGGAGGCTATGAAGTGGAAGGAGAGAAGAGGCACTGCAAAGAGTGCCACAAAACGGTTGATGCCAGAGCATTGGTCAGGGGAGAAAATCTTCCACCACTTCACTGAGCCATAGGCTAGTATCATGGCCACATAGAGTGGCACCATTGCAGTCATGACATGGTAGAAGTCTGTTAAGGTGATCATTTTTGTGGGTTTGTGAGGTCTCTCAGAAAGATAGCAGAAGAAGTGAGGAAAGAGAGTGGAGGAAGGAATATATAGGAAGGTTGAAGTGGCAGGTTTTGGAGAGTTGGAGTTGGTGGTGATGATGAAGAAGATTGAAAAGATATATAGGGATGTGGAAGAGCATGTGTTTTTGGGGCAGTGAGTGAGTGGGTGGTGGTAATATGCTACAGAATACAGCAAATATTTTTTCAGCTTTGCGAGCTGCAAGCAAGGTTGCACTCGCAGTCTCCAAAGCACAAGGCAGAGTTTGGGGGGGGGGGGGGGGGGGGGTGTTGTTGCCTTTTTATTAAGGTTTTTTTTGTTTTTTGTATTGCCACTTTGTTGTTTTGCTTTTTGTTTTGAAGTGTGTTTGGCTTGGTTTGGATTTGGGGTTTGGGAAGGGATGGGGGTATTTGATGATGGCTTTGGAAACTTGGGTGGGTGGGTTTGAGGCTCTCCCTCCCTACCTTCTATTCTATGGGTCCTAAATTTGTCACAAAAAGCTTAGGAAAAGCATTTTGGGTTGAGGTGGGAATGTCTACAAGTACTTGTTTTGGGGGAGTGCTTTAGGCTTTGTAAAGGGACTCTTTCTCTCTGGATCCACGGTTTCTTTATGAAGGGTTTTAAGAAAAAAGAAACATCTATAAAAAAAAATGTGTTGTTTAATCATACTAGTTGAGCAAACCATTGTGAGCATAACAGAATGTGTTGTTTAATCATACTAGTTGAGCAAACCATTGTGAGCATAACATGTCTGTTTGAATAATTATGTCTAGTTGAAAGATTCAAATTTGTTGTTTATTTTTAGTTTGTTTTTCTAGTTACGCAAAAAAAAAAGATTTGGAATTTGAAATTTGCAATGTTGATATATATTTTCAATGATGAAATTTGGAATTAAAAAAATAGATTTGTTTTGCATGTCTATTAAATAAGTTTAATTTTGATATATTCTCAGTATAAAGATCATTATATTGCTAACTAATTAAAAATCAATCACGACTCTCAAAATCATTATTATAAAAGTCTACATTTTTTTATTTATATGACAATTTATTATTTTATGATAGTGTAAATTTTCTTATGAAATATTATAATAATATTCTTATTAAATTTTAGATTTAACAACTAAGCAACATAATATATGTACGGACAATGTAACAAAGTCGTTTACAACATTCTTCAATTACAGACTATATTTATGGTAAGTTAATTTCTTCATTTTACAATAACTAAATTTCGTATAAAAATGATTTCTAATGGATTGACAATATAATTTTTTGGCATGACAATTAAAAATAATTGGTTTATTCCTATCAAATATTAAATACTAGCATCATATCATTACCAAAAAAAATACCAGCATCATATTATTAAAATCAAATAAGTGGTTAGAGAAGCATTTGAAGAGTTAGATGAATTAAGATGTGAGACTCCTCGATCCAAGATAGAGAGATAGATAAGGCTATACATGACTTCCAAAGAGTGGGGGATACAGAAAACAGAGGACAAATAGAAGAGATGCAGAGGGTAAAAACCATCACATAGACATAAATTGTCCTTTTTCCCAACGATATCTAATTATGCTTGCACTTGCAAGAGCTTCGGGTTCATTTTGTTCGGTGGGATCACACCACAATGCTATTGCTAGGTTTAGTTAAAATAAAACAAATCAATTGAAATACAGACGAACTAAACTGTGTACCATGCTCCAGGAGAAAGTAGAAACAATCAATTCAATACTAGTATGCTGTAGGAAAAGGTATACATGGAAAATAAAGCAGATGAAGACAAGGCATCACTATCTTCTTGATTGCGAAAATTTAAAGATAGGAAGGTGTGCAGTAAAATCTCCAAAATAAAAATTGCAATTTTTATTATCCAAAATTTCTCATATATTTCGATTATATTCCTAAACTATTTTTAGCATGTTACTCCAATTTTGATTACGTGTACAAGATGAATGAATTGTGCTAATTAGGAAGTCACAAACTAGAGTTTCACTTATTAAGGGACAAATTTAAGCAGTAAAGTCCATGCATTTCATTCAGAACCAAAGAATGTTCTAATTGATAAAATGTTCAAACTCATAGAATAAGGAATTGAAACAACTTCCAATAATTTTTTTTATTTTGGTGAAAATTCTAAAATTGTTTAGTTGTTGAACATTGATCAAATCCATACAAATTAAATTTTGTCCTAGTTGTCACTCTAGTCATCATATCTGCTACATTTTCTGTTGTATTTATCTTCTCAAATAGAACCATTCTGCATTAGTAACATCTTTGAGACCGATAAAATGGTAATACACATCATGTTTTGTCCTAGCATATTTTTCTTGATTCTATTTTGCAACTTGTTATTTTATAGAATTATGCACACATTAACTACCCATAATTAGGACTAGAGGTTAGTATATGTTATATTGTCCAGAAACTGACCTGATTAATCTGTCGTCTATACGGACCTATGTCGATCTTGTGAAAGTTAGTCCATATAAAAGCAAGTTCATATGCTTGATCTATTTAACTTATTTTATATTATTTTAAGTTTGCAGATTAGGTCGTCAACTTGTAGTCAATGTAAAGCAACCATTATTCATGTTGGCTCATTTATTTTGCATGTTAATCTAGTTCAACTCTTTTATTTGTAGACCTGTGCAAACTAAGTTGACCCATATATCTATTTATAATCAAGACAAACTTAATGCATAACATGACATATGTTAAGCTCCCAACTAAATTTGTTTGTGGAAATTGAATCATGTATTCTCATTTGTCCTAGGAGGCAGAGACATGGAAGCACTTAGCTTGAAATGTGGAGCAAGAGGTGTACCCACAATAAGTTTTTCATAATTGACCTTTTCAATCTGTATAATCTTCAGTTGCTTTCTCTTGTTCGCATATCTATGTAATTTTCAAATTTTATTTGTATCCTTTAACATTTTTTTGTTCACTCTTTTGTCTCAACGATTATTCACAACAAATAGAAAATAAAGGAATTTAAATTATGAAAGTAAATTCAACAATTGTTCAGTGTTCAACTCGGAATCTGTTTTTGATTTTTTTCGCGTTGTGCTACGTTTATATAGCCTTTAAATGTGTAGGATTTATATATATATATATATATATATAGAAAAATCTAACCTAGATAAGGTTTCTAGCTATGCGACTAGCGTCTTTTTCTCAGAGGGGTAATTTTTTTTTAGGATACTATATATTAATTCTTATCACATTTGGAACAAATATACATTTAAAATATTAATCATAAATTGGAATATAAAAAAACAGAAGAGGGGAAATGCTTAAAAAACATGCACTATTGTGTCACTGTCAAGTCTGTATTAGACAGTATGTAAAAAGTAAGACGTTATTAGTTATAATTAAATGATAAAAATATAAAAATATAAAATAATTAATATGTATAAAAATATGCACATGTACTCATGTAGCATTATTAAAAAAATAATTCTGCTAACAAATTTTTTAATACGGTATAAAGTTAAACAAAAAGGTTCACATTCCCCTCATAGTTGTTTACTTGAACCAATAAAGCTGTGAACACTGAACCGCATTGATAGTAATTTTATAACAGTACAAAACATTTTTTTTGCTATGCATGGCGTGGCTTCTCAATTAATCAAATGGTAAAATATCAAGCATTTGCAAATTGCAGAACCTTGGAACCAGTAAATTGATTGTTACTTCTGCTACGGAGTCTTAGGTGACGCCATATAGTAAGCAAGATTTTATGTTAAATTAACCCATCCAAACGCTCAAACCAATAAGATCAGATACTTTGGATAAATTAAGCTATAAACTTGCTAAAACTTTTAATTAGAAAATGTACTAGGGCTAGCCAGTGGGCTGAACATTTGGACCTAGTTACGTCACATTAGTTTTAACAAGTGACTAAGGTTTTATTATTTAAAGATATGAATATGAAACAACTGATGTTGTCGCCGTTGTCAAATGATAATGTTTAAGTACGGAAAGTATTTGGGGAGAATATTGGTCTGAAGCAGCATATGCTGAGTTACCATCATTGTGTTTCATGGTCTTTCTCCAAAGATCATCACGGTAAAAAAAAATAATTACATCACTTGATCACAGTTCATCCGAATATTTACACAAAGATGCCTATGTGCAAAATTAGAATTTACAAATTCCATTAACTGTATTAGGTTAGGTTAAGATATGAAGCAATTGATTAATAAATAGTCATTTAATCAATTAAAAAGGGTAGGATTGACAGAGACTGAAAACATTAATGCTAAAATAATAAGGAATTAAAAGAAACAAAGAATCAAGAGAAAGTAAAATTAAAAACTCATAAAAAAGAGACTAAATATATATTTAAACTGAAAAGGTTAATCTTTTACTTTGGTTCATTTTACATATATCTCATGCCCCAAAAGAGAGTATTATAGGTTAGTATGGGAATGAATAATATCAAATGGAGTGTTGTCTATAATCAAGGTAATTTATCTCAATTGATTTAGTAAGATGTATAAATTATAATAATTTTTTTTATATATATCTTTAATTTTTATGAATAAAAAAATAATTTTTATGTACTCCCTCTTGGGGTGCTTTAGCTTTCAAAACTTTGGATGCTTAGAACTTTAATATCTAATTGTACGAATTTTAAGTTTTACAAGGTATTTATGGTGGAACATTAATATTATTTTTTAGTAAAATTTGCATTATTGAAAATAAAATAGTTGGAAATATTATAGAAAATTGTAAAACAATAAATGAAAGTAATTTGTCTAAATTTATATAAGTTAAATATTTCTTGACTTGTGTAAAACCTTTAACAACTAAAGTTTTTTTTTGGGGTAGTTAAACAACTAAAGTTTTGGAATGAAGGAGGTAGTATCAAATTAAGTTTCGGACCATTGAATGACAGGTGTGTTTATTTTGTAGGGTGTCCTTTTTTTCTCTTCTAATTTTTAATTGAGATAGTTTATTGAGGTCCGTTTTATAAACTGATATCAAGTATAATTAGAAATAGTACGAAAGTAGAATTAACATTGTGTTAGACCAAATAAGGCCATAAACGAGAACATAAATTATCATAAATTCGTAATAAAAAGCATCATAGTTGTAAAAGGAAAATGTTACCGAAAAAAAGGGTACCCTTTACTCTGTATTTCATTGCTCTGTTTTTTATGAGTGTTCAAACAAATGAATCAGCATTAACTAAAAGGAACTAATATAAAAAAGAACCAACAGTACCTTTCATGGTTCTCGTGGGTAAGGTGCTTAATATGGTTTTTCCTACCACAATTTCGTGAGTGGACCGATCTAAGCCTCCTTAGACCATTGACCCGTTTATTATTCTGCTTAGCAATAACTTCTATATTAGCAAACTATATGACACACAAAATTAAGATAACATAGAAATAGGGGTGTGATAAAAATGGTAAAGAAACTTTTATCTTTTAATCTTCTAGGACTAACTTGTGTGGTAAACAAATTTGAGCGAAGACATTGAAAGGCTTACGCAACTTTATTGTTATGTTTAGATGAGAAGGAATAATTCAATAAAAAATATAGATAATTATGTAATTGTTTTGTTTTATTAAAGAAAAATTTTAAAAAGTCAAGATTCTTATATTTTCATGTCAATGAAATTTTTCTTTGAATAATATTTGGATTTTGTCTTAGTTGATTATTTATGAAAATAAAATATTTAAAAATTAGGAACTAATTCACATATATTTTAAAATTCGAGGATTAAATTTATTAATATAAAAATAAAAAATCCTAAAAGCATTGATAAAAAAATATAATTTTCTCAAATTTATATTTTATTGTTATCAGTCATTATTATATATATATAATCCAATTCTTTACTTTTTTTACTTTAAACTTTTTCCCTCCTTGCTAAAGTCATGTCATGCGGTCTAAAATTAAGAGACTCATTAAACAGGTGATCGGTGATCGGTGATCGGACATAACTTATTAATATATTTAAGTTAAAATTAAATCATTTAAATAATATTTAAATTTAATTTTGATGAAAATATATTTTTATTAGATTTTATTTATTTATTTTACCGAATTTTTGATTGATAAAAAAAAATTCAATGAACCGATGGATTAAAAAAAATTAACGGACATAGCATATTTATTTCAATTGAAATGCAATTTTAATTTCTACTAAAAAGAAAAGAGTAGAGAGAAATTAAATTTCTGATATAGAAATGATAACAAAAGGATCACGCGTTGAAGTCAATGATGGTGGGCACTTAGATGAGCAGAGAATGAACCTAAAAGGAGCTGGGAAACACTGATTGACATATCAGTCAGTCATAAATAAAATTCAAAACCCCAAACACCATGCTTAGTTGCACGCACTGCAACGGGTTTTTCTGTTTGCTAAGACCTTTAAAAAATGGAATGCACGCATTTCATTTCTTTATTTCACCCTACTATAAACTCCTCTCTCTTACTCCCCCAAAAATCAAGAAAGAATTAAATAAATATTTAATTAACCTTCTCTTTTCTTTAATAAAAATAAGATAAATATTAATTAATATTTTTAGAATATTGATCAAGAAATTAAAAGAATTTTTTTTATTAAGATATACAAAATCATATTGTTCATGACTTTTTTTTATATACTTTATTATAAACTTCGTAATAAATACTTTTACCTTTTAATTTCTCAATCAATTTTCTAAAAATACATTTTTATAATCTTCATAATAAATTCTTTTACCCTTTAATTTCTTAATCAATTTTCTAAAAATATTCTTTTTTAGCAAGACCCTAAAAGCAATTCACCTGTTTCCAAAAATTTCGGGACCTTCAATACTTTAATTGGCTAATAACACGAATGGTTACCTAACACACCACGTTTACACTAGAATAACGACATTCCCGTAGTATCCCTTCTTGGAGCTTGTGATGGATATGAAGAAGAGAAAGAAAAGAAAATGAGAAATATAACAAGTGATAATAAGAAAGAAAAATTTTAAAAGTAGACGTAAATAAAATGTGAAAATGGGAGATACTTATTTCAGATGAAATTATTACTTAAGTTGACCGAGGCTTAAAATGGCCAGCAAATACATATATACAATTAAAAAAACTAAGCACACATCTTTCATGTATGTAGATGAAACCACATGCTCTGAACCGTGGAATATACAGATATTTTGCAGACACGAGTAAATTATATTTGCAATATAGATATAGTTGGTTATTATTATTATTATCATGATTATCATCAGCTGCTTTTCCCAAGTTCTTTAATTAATCACATTTAAGAAATAGGGAGTGAATTAAAATCAGAGACAAATAATCAAGGAAGCATATTTGTAGACATGTTTTTGCTGTGGTTGTTAGGGAGATTCGGTTGTAGATAAGGAAACCAACTTTTTGGGAAAGAGAGAAGCAAAGATAAAATGCCACACCAAAAGCTCCTTTCATACGACCAAAGGTTGAAAATGGCATAGGCATAGAAAGATGATTAAAGCATATTTGCGTGGATTCACAAAGGATTTCAAACACATTATTCGATGCAGATTTTGTAAAAGATGCTTTAGAACTGCCAATTCAATTTTATCTAAGAACAAAAACTTAACTAAGTTCCTTTTATAATTAGAAGTATATTTAGTTAACCTTGAATTCTAAGGTGAAGTTGGTTATTTTAAAGTACACCGGTGAAACATTTAAATTTATTTGTAATAATAGGTTATTTTCTGGAAGAAAAAAATAATAAAAAAATAAACAACACAAAAAAAAGATAAATTATATTCTAATGGAGAAATATTACCGGTTTATTAGGTATCAGGTATAAAATTAAAGAAGGACTACTTGTTTAATCGGTTATTTTTTTTAATTGATTTGAATTTTTTTTCTTATGATAATTTTTTTCCCCTAATCTTGTCAACTCCTTCACCATCGTTCGTTTTCTGCCGGTGACTTCTTTCGTTGTTGCAAATCTCACATTTCGTTTATTCCAAATTAACAATCAAAATTATTTAAAGTATATAATTACTAAAATGGGTTTTACAAAATTTTGCTCCGAATGAAGGTTTCTTAAGTTTCTAGGCTATGCTCAAAATAATGAATGATTGGAACATGAATCAGTTTTGCTTTTAAAAACTTTGAGGCTTAGTGCTGGCAAACGCCAACCATATGATGGTACCAATCACATAGAAGAAGATCGATGGTGCAAATAGTGATATCTACATGTTATAGAAATGGAATATAAATCAAATAAACAGAATGATACACATCATACAATAAGGGGGAAAATTAACATTAACAGCTACTTACACTCCTATGAATGAGTTGAATCCAGGAGATAACCAGTGAGGGCTACACCCACAGTATTAGGTTTGAAATCAAAGAAGGTTACCACCTTTCTTTCATTCCAAATACCAATTCAGAATTTCAAAACCTCAAATTTCTAATTTAAAATTAACAAATCTCACAAAAATAAACAACCAATTCATCCCAAATCTCAGATCTAGAAAAAGAAACATTATTGCAGGGAGAGAGAAAATGAAAGAAGTAGAAGAGTGGCAGCGACGCAGGGAGGTTGTTGGCGTGGTGGTGGTGGTGGTGGGAGTTGACGCCAGCGAGGAGGCAGAGAAGCAGCAACTACCGTCATCGCCGGAGTGGATCTGCAAAAAAATCTAGAAAACCCAAAAATGGTGATTGACTCGGCGAGTAATGGCCTTGGAGTAGAGACCGGTGTCGAGGGCTATGAGTGCAGCGCGACGACGGCGGAGGAGGAACTTAATGTGGCCGAGGAGTTGGGCCACGTTTTCGGAGTCTGGGAGAAGGGGAGAGGCTGGACTCGGTGAAGTCCGCGAGCTTGACTGGGGAGGAGTGATTGGAGACGATGGAGACGCACCAGAAGGGATGAGTTGGTGACGGCGGGTGAAGGTGTCGGCGTGGTGGTGGGTGGTGCCGGTGTGGTGGTGGGTGTGTCAAATGAAAAAAAAACCTAAAGGAAACGCAAGAGAGAGAGAGAGAGAAAATAACATAAAAATAAAAATATTTTTATTTTTTATTTTTTCTTCCGGTAAATGACCTATTATCACATGTCATTCTACTTCATATTAGACTTCGCCTTAGTTAATAACTTAATTAAATGTCTCCTAAAAAAAACTTAATTAAATATTCATTTATCACATGAGAATATATGTATTGAGATAAACTAAAAAAAACTATTCAACTATAATAAAGTATTTAGTGAAATATGTTGAAAAGAACTTTCAAGTATCATAAGTTATTTTTATAAAATTAAATAAGATTTTTCATAATCTCAAAAGCTTACGGAAGAGATGTGTAAGCAAAAATAAAATAAAAATCTAAAACTAATAACAAAAAGGAAAAGGGAGAGGCAGGAAACAAAAAGACAAAGAACAAAGTTTTAAATTACCTTCATATCTTGGGTTAATCCCAAACTTTTGCTTTCTCATCATAAACATGATTACTTGATTTAATGCACTTTTACTTTAATTTTAACCCGTATTGAACATTTAATCGTTGACTAAGAAAAATGTACAACATCATTTATAGAATATCTTTAGTCCTTTTTTTACTATTCAGTGGGCTATTTTTTTTTTTTAATCTTGCCTCTTTGTTTCCTTTTTCTTTTCATAGTACCCAAAAAAACTAAAAGAACATCTTTTTCGTATCTTTGATTCAACGTAAAGAAGTTTTCTCCGTGTGCAAGATTATCTATTTGTATTTATTTCATTATTTAAAAGGGACTTCTGTGTGTGTGGGTAGGGTGGGAGCGTCTATAATCTTCACTACTCATTGTTATTGTTATATTAATAAAATCGAAATAGTAATGTTATTTTTATAATAATTATTATACACTTCATTTTTTCTTTATCTTCTATATATCATGTTATTTATCTTATTATATTTTTTTTCTTTCCTTCTTATCTCTTTATTTAAAAATCATTGCAAAAAAGTTGTTGTAAAAATAGTACTAGTATTATTCAAACCGAATTGCTTAGATGTAAATTAAACTGACATGCTTGCTACTATTTTCTTTCGGTTCTTTTTTTGCGTTCACAATGAGTACTATTATTCATTAGACATGATTAGTTTGTGATAAGATTTGAATCTTCTAATGAAGGAAATACTATAAAAATATAGTTCAATTTAGCTACATTATGAGTCTGAAATTTTTAGATTAGCTATCAACTAATTAGACAATTGTCTAACATTTTATACAGTAATTATTACAAAATTAACATTTATTATTTATTATTCTGGTGATTGTATTTCACAAAAATCTATAACATTTCTAACTACTAATATTTGGGTTTGTGGTTGTTTAGTATAACTTCCTCTCTAAAACACACTTTATCATTATTTTTACTAAAATACATGAAACGAGACTATTATTTCACCTATAAAAATCATACTATTTTATCATATCAAATCATGATAAATAAAATTTATTTTAATTTTTATATGAAATGGAACACGTACCAATCCTACCATGTCATTTTCATTATTTTTAATTTTAGAAACTCTGTCGGAAATTAAGAAATTTCTTACCCAAACTTTTCCGTTGGAAATTCAAAAATTTTCCCACAGAATTTTTTTACCGTCGGAAATACACATCTTTTTTGTGGTGACCTATGTACATATTAGAAAACAAAAAAACAAAAAAAGATCTCCCACAAAGAAAAAAGGACTTAACAAACTACTGACAAGATAGGAATTGAATAATTGAGAATTCATGAACAGATAATTGAAGAACTTTGGTCCTCTCATAACATAATAGGCTTTTGGCAATCAATCATGGCCCTGCTAACAAAATTTAGAGAATAGTTACAATAGGCTTTTGACAATCATTTCATAGAGGAGTTTCTCTGCCTTATCATTCTCATCTTTTTAAAAGAATGCATAAATCAATGTTTGAAAAGTTATAGGATTAGGGATGCAACCATCGTTTTCAATATTTGACAACAAGGCCAATGCATCATCAAGCAACCCCTCTTTACAATGCCCATTGATGATAATGTTATATGTGTAGAGATCTCGATGGAAGCCTTTAATCAAAAGATCTTGTGCATCCTTAAATCTCCCCCATTTACACACTGCATCAATAAGTATATTTAATGTGTACTTATCCCGTTGAATTCCTTGATCTTTCATTTTGTTGAACACAACAATTGCCCTATCAAGATGACCAATTTTGCATAAACGGTCTATAAAGGAATTGTAGGTGATAGCATCTCCATGTTGACGTCTATCAATCCTATCATCAATAGGATCCCAAGCATGAGACATTTTACCACAAACCATCATTGATATAATTGTAAATGACTATATCAGGAACCATATCTTTCTCCTGCATTTCTTTATAGAGATCCATGACCTCATCCACCCTTTTAATCTTACATAATCCGTTAATTGGCCAACTATAAATTTCCCAAAAAAAAATACCTCTAACTAATGGATTTAAGATTCAATCACCCAAATTTTTATTTTTATTATTATAGAACTAGAAATGGATGAATTGATATTCACAAACCTTGCTTGGAAAAAGCATCCATCTTTCTTTACTGGGTATTTAGAGGTTTAGTGAACACCACTCCACCATATATTATGACACTAAAATTCATCTATTAACACATGAAACTTACATGCCAAATACTTAACTAGATCATTATTAAAAACTCGAGAACCATTTTTTTCTTTCAAGAAACTAAAGATAAAGGAGGGTATATGGATAAATGTTGTGGGTTTTAATTATACAATCCATATTTGAACTAATAACTAAATAAGTTTGCACAAATCAAGCAAAGAAAAAAAGAGAAAGAAAACTCATTGATTACAATAACACTAATTAAAACTCTTAATGTTTTTAGGATATCGTAGAATTCCTTAATTATATCATTATATCCATTATAAGAAATAATGGATTTAATTATTAGTATTAAATTTATTTATAATTATAATAATCATATTATTTTATCAAATCAAATCATGATAAATAAATTTTATTTTAATTTTTATATGAAATGGAACACGTACCAATCCTACCATGTCATTTTTATTATTTTTTAATTTTAGAAAATCCATCGAAAATTAAGAAATTTCTTAAACTTTTCTGTCGGAAATTCAAAAATTTTCCCACAGAATTTTTTTACCATCGAAAATACGCATTTTTTTGTGGTGACCTATGTACAGATTAGAAAACAAAAAAAAATCTCTCACAAAGAAAAAGGGACTTAACAAACTACTGACAAGACAAGAATTGAATAATTGAGAATTCATGAATAGATAATTGAAGAACTTTGGTCCTCTCATAACATAATAGGCTTTTGGCAATCAATCATGGCTCTGCTAACATAATTTAGAGAATAGTTACAATAGGCCTTTCACAATCATTTCATAGAGGAGTTTCTCTGCCTTATCATTCTCATCTTTTTCAAAGAAGGCATAAATTGTAACACCCTTCTAATTACTATATTATGCCTAGGTCATAATATGTAACTAGAAAATGTTAACTTTTCTAACGTAAATTTTTTAACCAAATCCGATTAAGAAAAACTTATTTCAATATTAGAAATTATCAGTGTTATGAAAATTTCGATTATATAGAGCCTGTTGAGACATGTTGGTCTCTTTAATAAATTACAAACTTAGTACTAACTTGTAAATAATATTTCATACAATAATATTAATGTCCATATATTACAAAGCATATAGGAAAATACTACAAATCTGCAACATTAAAAGAAGTCTTCTAGTTTGTCCCCAATTTGTAGTTGCTCCTCCCGAATTACCTGTCTGGAATGATACGGAAACACACTAAAACAGTGAGAATTCCAAAGAATTCCCAGTAGGTGAAAAATGACTCATCATACAAGGTCATTGTCATCATTCCAGCTACTTCGGTTTATTAAGAAAACATGTGAACAATAATAGTTGATTTTAATTTCATAAACATATAATCCCGAAGTAGTTTCATTTTATTTACAAACACTTAAAAATAATCTCATGCTTCTTCAATAGTGCAAGCATAAAACATGACAATGCATAGCTTTTCTTTAATAATCTCTCCTTTAATACCCTAAACTAGACAATGAGCTCATTACTAGACTTAGGTTGCTCCCGCAAGGTCGTGCTCAGCTTAACTGTATCACCCTTCAGGTCTTATCTTTTTATCTTTCTTAATGCACATGACATGCACAATGACATGCAAAGCTACATAACTCATGTCATGCAATTATGCCTCAAAACATCAAGATTTCATCATTATACAAAAACATTTTTCAAGATCATAACAACAAGATTTCTCTCAAGTATTTGAACCATTTACCTACATACCATTCAACCTCTACTTCTAAAAAATTAAATTAAAAAAGTCCCATAAAAAAAATATGAACAAACATCCCAAACATTATCAAAATCACTTCCAAAGATCATCAAATATAATTCCTAACATCACTAATAGTTCAGCCTATACTTCAAGCTTTGCAATTGACTTATTGTTTTTGTGCATGCTTTGTCTTATTGGAGGATCCTAGTGCACGTGGCATGTCTTGGTCTGAGGCAACCTCTGATTTTGTCACCTTTTGGACTGAATATTTGATTCCTTGGGCCAAAATCCAAGAGTTACAAGTTGTGCCCAATTCAAAAGGTCCAAAAGGCTAGAAACACTTAACCGGATGAGGTTTGCTCATTGTTTATTATGTACGAATCTACTTGTCCAAAATTTTTCACCTTTTAGTATGTTAAACTAGACTTCCTAAGCTTTCTAGAAAGGTATCACATGCCTTATTTGGAATTATAAAACTCAAGATATAGAGTTTTTAAACTAGACTCCAAAGCTGCCAGCAAATTCAACTTAGGACAATGGCATATATTATTGTTTTCACGACTGCAAGCATTAAAAACTCAAATTTTGGCTAAATTTTTAATATGTTATAGTTAAAATCTAGATCTTTAATTCCATACATCATACACCTAATTTGAATGAGAAATGAGAGAGATATAAATTTTTTTAATACATGTGGCAGTGGCTGTTTTAAGTATGCACAGTTTTGGACATCTTGGTTTTAAATAAATTCTGGGCAAGATTCACTGATTAGTTTGGTCCCATATTTTAGGAAAACCTAGAGGACATCCTAAGCTTTAAAATGAGTGGTCAAACACCTCTTTTGGTTAAGTACAAAGGGAGATATAGAATTTTAAAAACAGTCCAAAATTCAGCTTAGCCATACGAATAATCTCAAGAATCAAATGATAAATAAACCTAACTTTCACCTACCTCAAACAAGTTTGCTTCCAATTCCTCCAAGTATTTGGATGCACCTCAAGGTCTTGAAAGAATGAAAGTCTTGTCTAGTATTTGATGTTTTGAAAAGGTGAAGGAGGCAATAGAAGTGATAGGCTATGATTGGAAGTTAAGAAAGAAGTGAGAAGAATGAAACAAAGTAAAGATGCCTAAGGAGAAAGTGAATGTGAGATTTGAGAGTGAGAGGATAAGGTGCATATTTGTTTTCAATCAAGGGGTATTTATGGTAGAAAATTTAGTTAGGATGTAAAAGGATTAGTTAGGTTGTAATCTAGTTAGTCCTTGGTTTGGTTCTAATGCAACCAAGTAATCATGGCTCAAAGAAATTACCTTAGATTTTTGTCTTGATTCATTAATGCACCTTATCACTTAATAAAGTGAAGATTCTCCTTATTTATGGCTGTCCCAACGTGGAATGCTTGCTGGACATACTATATTTTTCTTTGTTTTTATACATGGCTACACAATTGGATTAAGTATACAAATTCTACGTGCACACACACATGATTTTGCACTTCCATTTCAATTATTTTGTTCCAATTTTCACGTATGATGAATGCTTTGGCTTATGTTTTTGTTTCTTTTAATTTAAACCAAGTATACTTCATGTAGTTTTCAAATTGATGTGATAGTTACTAAGGTGTCATTACTTATTAATTTTCTTTGGTCATTCATCTAAAGTTTTATGTCTATATCAAATATTCCACATTGCTAGATCCCTTTATGTTACTAAAATTTTTTGCTCCTATTAAGTTAGTTAATCATAACTAAATCTATTCCAAGTACTTCTAAACTTGCCACTTGGATCCCTTAGCTTCTATCATATCCTTCTTGTATCACACACATGTGTTCCTCATGTGATAATTTTTCTCATAACACCATAGATATTATTTAGATATTCTAAAATTTTATCAGATACCTAAGATTTTTGTACTTAATGTGTTCACATGGTCTAAAATTCTAAATTATGATAGCTTTAGATATTAATCATAAATTTTTGGTCAGTATGGGTACTCCTAGTTTTCTTGTGAATTTTATTTGTTACTAAGGGTAATTTGGTAATTTGTCATTCTAGGGGTATTTTTGTAATTTCATTAAGTCTCTAAAATATCTTAGGCAAAATATCTAAGGGTATGTTGGTAATTTAATCTCAAGGGCATTTTGGTAATTTGTTACTCATTTCAGGGGTATTATTGTAATTTTCACTTCAAAATATTTAAGGATATTTTGGTAATTTTTACCTTAAGGGTATTTTGGTAATTTTATCTTCAAGGAAAGGGTAATATGGTTAATATTTTTCAAACATTTTTGTACTTTCTCTTTTTATCTCTAATTGACATAAGCAAAGTTTTGGGATGTTACATAAATCAATGTTTGAAAAGTTATAGGATTAGGGATGCAACCATCATTTTCCATATTTGACAACAAAGCCCATCATCAAGCAACCCCTCTTTACAAAGCCCATTGATGATAATGTTATATGTGTAGAGATCTCGATGGTAGCCTTTAATCAAAATCTCTTGTGCATCCTTAGATCTCCCCCCTTAATTAAACTTGGTATCCAACGTAATTGTATTGAGTAAACTGAGCTGCTTTTATAGGCATTACAAGGAGCAAAACAATAATATGTTACAAACTAATCTACAAATATCAAAACAACCATTATCCTTTCATTATCCTTTCTAACACTCCTCCTCAAGTTGGAGCATGTAAGTATGAAATGCCCAACTTGGGAAGTAATGTAAGGAAAGAGGACTTGCCCAAAGCTTTAGTGAAGATGTTGGCAAGTTGTGAATGAGATCGAATGTAGGCTGTGCGAATAGTGTTGGCTAGGAGATGCTCACGCACAAAGTGACAATCCAACTCAATATGTTTGGCCCGTTTATGGAAGACAGGGTTGGCAGCTATATGCAACGCTGCTTGACTATCATAGAATAATTCCATTGGGTCAGTTTGAGCAACACCCAAGGAGACAAGAAAGGACTTTAACCATATGAGTTTTGCTGTAATTGCAGCCATAGACATGTACTCTGCTTCTGCAGAAGAGCATGACACAGTTAATTATTTCTTTGTCTTCCATGATATAGGTGAGTTGCCTAGCATAATAAAGAAACCAGAAATAGATCGACGTGTTATAGGGCAACTTGCCCAATCCGAATCACAATATGCATGGATTTTAAGGTCACTTGTGCTAGGTAGAAGAATACCTTGCCCAGGGTTGAGCTTGAGATACCGTAATACTCTGATAGCAGCTTCATAGTGTGCTTCTTTCGGTGCCTGCATGAATTGAGAGAGGATGTGCACGACATAGCTGAGATCTAGACGCGTTATAGTGAGGTAAACAATTTTCCAACAATTCTGCGATAATGCGCGGGGTCACCAAACTCAGGACCATCATCAAGAGCTAGACGATGGTTCTGCTCCATAGGAAAGTGAGTTGGTCTACAATCGGTTAAGCTTGTTTCACTCAAAATGTCTAACAATACTTCATTTGACACAGAAAAATCCCATCCTTATTCCTTGTCATCTCTATTCCCAGAAAATATTTTAACGAGCCCAAGTCCTTGATTTTGAAACATTTACTAAGATAAGTCTTCACCTCTTGGCACGCCTGGTGATTGTTTCCAGCTAAAACGAGATCATCAACATAAACAAGCAATGCAAGAAACATGGAGCCCCGTTGTAATATGAATAACGTATAAAGATTTTTGAAGACGACAAACTTTATTCTTATAACCTAAATGGAAGCCTGGTGGAAGTCGCATATACACTTCTTCATTAAGATCACCATTAAGGAATGCATTGTGGACATCCATTTGATGAAGTTCCCATCCCTTCACTACATCAACTGCCAAGAGAGTTCTAACACTCACCATTTTTGCCACAGGAGCGAAAGTTTCAGTAAAATCTTCTCCAGGAACTTGACGATTTCCAGCAATGACCAGCCGCGCCTTATACCTCTCAATACTACCATTGGAATGATATTTGATATTATAGACCCACTTACATGGAAGTGCATGTTTACCTAGTGGCAAGTCAGTGATACGCCAAGTTTTATTTTCTTCAAGGGCAAATATTTCAGTGCGCATGGCCTCCATCCATTCCTTACTCATTATGGCTTCCTTAAAAGAACAAGGTTCTGATCCTACATCAATTGCTACAACAAAGGCTTGATGTTGATTAGAGAATTTAGCTAAGGAGGTATACTTATGTATTGGATAATGCATACTGAAAAACACAATGAATATACTGCAAATAAACCAAGAGGGGGGGGGGGGGTGAATTGGTTCAAAACGATATTTAAAATTTTTTTAAAACAACTTGCGGAATTTGAAATCTGGACCGTATCACTCTTTCACCTTTTGTGAAACCAGAACTTTTCTTTCAATCAAGATCCTCCTTGCTATGCATGCAATGACAGAAATATTTTCTTTTGCTGATAATATTTTGATTATCCAAATACAAGTAATGAAAGAAACACAGAATCAGAATAAAAGACTCAGCAATTTATACTGGTTCACCTCACTAACATGGAGGCTACATCTAGTGTCTTCCAACCAACCAGGTTAGAGTTTTCACTATATCAAAATATCCTTTACAAGCAATTTACAAGTGATTATCTTTATCAACCCTAGATAAAGAATCTGAATTCTAAAACACTATTAGAAAACAAATCACAAAGATCCTGAGAACCCTACTCAGATCTTCAACCCTAGAGAACCCTACTCTAGAAAGCTTGAAAGAATCACTTTGATATATTACAATACAACAAAAATATTAGAACATCTAAAAAGAAGAGTTTCAAGATAAACACAACATGTGATCCTTCATGTATGAATGAATGAAATGAATTGAGATTACCAATCAATCAGGTTGTACGAAATTCAATGCTTAGAATCAAACTCTTGATAAACCTTCTTTTCTTTAACACATCTTTTCAAAAAACTCAGAAATCTTGATCTTACAAGATGTGTTTCAAACTCAGAAACAAATCAGAATCTTGATCACTTAGAAAGCTTAGTATCTTTTGGGTAAAACTATAATATTTTTAAATGATTTGTTCGATCTCTATTTATAGAAAACAGACTCACCAAGCTTTATATAAAACTAATTTAACTGACAATAATCGATTAAAACGACAACGTAATCAATTATTTACTCATATATAATTAATTAAATTATCACATAATCGATTAATATGTTCTTGAGCCTTCTGGAAATGTTTTCATGAACAAGATAATCAATTAAACCGATACTTAATCGATTAAAGCAGTCTTAGCATTTTTAACATATGAAGAAATAATCGATTACATAAGATTGGTAATCGATTAAACCAGTAAAGCTCATAACAAGAACTCGGCATGTGCAACACGAGCCTGACCTTTGTAACATGAACCCGGCCTTTGTGTAACACGAACTCGGTCTTTGTATAACAAGAACTCGGCCTTTGTAATCGATTACTGAAAATGGTAATCAATTATTCCAATGATGCATGTTTTTTCACATATAACTATGTAATCGATTACAAAAGCTGGTAATCGATTAAACTGTTCTTCAAGGCTTATTCAGAAATAGTATGAATATATTTAATCGAGTAAAATCCTTGTGTAATCGATTAAAGCAGTAAGATTTTATTTTCCAAAAACCTTAACCATGACTGAATAGTTTCTTTTAGAAAAATATGAATAGCTTTAATACTTTAATGAAAACATGTATGCATGTTAATGATCATATTCATGCAATGCAAGGATCACAAGATTATCCTCTCATACACTTAATCAAATTATAATTTTCTTGGCATGTGAAAAGCTCAAAAATTTCTTCTAAGGTACAAGCTTCTTCTTTAGCTTCATCTTCTTACTGCTCCCTTTAATCAACAATCTTCCCTCAGAATCAACACATACCTGAGATGGGAGTGGGCGAGGTGACATTGTGACTTTTTACATGTGTTTCAGCTAAGTTACATTGATATCCATAAGATACTGAGGTGGCTTACGAATATGTGTAAGACGTGAGATCTTCCTTTGCTCATGAGCTGCAACTTCAAGTGTTGTGGTTGGCACTTCATCAAGGGAACTGGATTCTGATGTCCCTTCGCTCTCCAGCACTTGTTCTCTCCCAGCTGCTGTATTATTTTCAAGAGAATGAATGCCTTGTTCAAGAGGGGATGAAGGGACTGCATTGTCCTCATTGTCAACAACAAAACTAGCCTCTGGTGTGTCATAAGTCGGCATTGTCACAGGAAGTTGAGGATGTTAGATAGTGTCTAGTGCTACAGAAAAAGGGAATTCAGTTTCATAAAATTGCACATCTCTTGATACAAAGTATTCATGTGTCTCAAGATCGAAGACTTTCCACCCCTTTTGTGCATAAGGATATCTGACAAAAACACATTTCCTTGAACGTGGACTAAACTTATTTGTTGGCTTGGGCTGTGTAGTTGCAAAACATAAACAACCAAATACTTTTAAGTTGCTATAATTCGGTACATTACCATGAAGGAGCTCATGAGGAGTCTTACCACCAAGGACCTTAGAGGGCGTTTTGTTTATAAGATTAAGATGTGTTGCAGTTAGAACGCTTTCTCCCCAAAATTCAATTGGCATATGAGCTTGGAACAACAAAGCTCGTGATACATTTAATATATGTCTATGTTTGCGTTCAACTCTCACGTTTTGCTGAGGAATATACACACATGAAGTTTGATGGAGAATACTTTTCTCATGTAACAAGTCAAGTTTAACGACCCAGATTATAAGTTGCTAATTCGGATGCTAGATGTGTGTATTATATTAATTAAATTACATGTGTTATGTTGATTGATTAATTGTTTTAATTATAACTTGTTGGTGGAATGCTTTTGTCTTGGTATGCGTGCTTGATGGGTTGGACATAGGTCAACTCTGCTGTGTTGTGGTTGTCGACTATCGGAATGGGTAGGCCGAGTTGAACGGGTTACGTCGCATACATGCAGGCATGCAGGACGTAACTTAGTCCTTATTGGCGAACATCAGTAGATCGGGTTCCCTACCCGGGGTCATTTCCTTAGAGTCATTAAGACTCGCTTCCCTCTCTATATGGTATACCGGGTTTCTTACCCGGGTAATATGTTAGAGCTATTGGACTCAAGTTACCTCACCAAAAAGAGGGCTACCGGGTTGCCAACTCGGATGAGCTCATTTTCTCTCGGGAAAAGAGCCACCGGGTTCCCCTACTCGGTTGAGCTTGTGTTCCTTCTTCTAGGGCGACCGAGTTCCATACACGTGTATTCTCTAGAAGCTCATCCTTCCCTTTCTTTAGAGAGGTCGGGTTCCTTACCCAGGGTGGGCAGTTCCCTTTAGAATTACCAGGCCCAAACCCCTTATCTTTGAGAACTGTCGGGTTCCTTACTCGGCAGAGCTTGTCTGCTCTTGGGAAATGAGCTATCGGGTTCCCTTACACCCTTGTGTGGGTTGGTGAAATACAAACCCGGGGTCTTACAAGCGCTATCTGTTGTAATCGATTACATAGTGCAGTACCCATCCTTGGAACTTCACAAGAAACATAAGGGCCTCTTGACCGCCTTTGGCAAATCCTTAGCAAACCCAACCGACCTCGACCGAGTTCTTTCGACCTCATCCATTTTTGCTACCCTTGCCTTCTCTTACCCAAACTTTACCCCTCTGACCGACCCCTACCGACCTTGTCCAAGTTCTACCGGCCTTGACCGACCTTGTCCGTCTTCGTCCGACTTTGTTCGGATTCTTACCTTGAAATAGTATGTCTTAGTGCCAGCCCGGACACCTTGTACTTCACACCGGTTCACCTGTTTGTATGTGTTTGTGATGACGTATATGATTACGCTGGTGGCATTCGAACTCGGCCTATGTGATGGTTCGAGATGAGGAATGCGTTTGGATATACATAAATACCCACAGGGGTGTATGGCGTTATCCTAGTCAGGTCGGGTTGAGCCTGGTTCTGGGTCTTACATTGATGGTGCCGTGGTGATATTCTATGTATAGCCGTGAGATGTCGGGACTAGGTGGTGGTAAATCTTGCGAGGACCACGGTCAATGCATCCGTGAGTTGCCGGGACTGGGTGGTGGTAAACTCTGCAAGGACCACCGTCAATGCATCGTTGGGCCCTTGTGTGGGCGGTATATTACATAGGGGGTGTATGACGGATTACCCTTGTAAGGAATGATTGTGTTCCTAGCCAGGTCATACATTGATGGTGCCTATGTAACATATGACATTTGCATGGCAGAAATAGGATGGTTGACTGCATGGTACGAGAAGTACTGGGGGGCCACATTTGTAGGGAGATCCTTTTGACACCCATTTTGGTTGATCACCATGGGGGGGTGAGTCCTGTGCACAACAGAGTGACCCTGACATATTGCAGTAATCATTCGTACCATGGATTTGGCCTATTTTCGGGATGGTACCACATTGCATAATGAGAATTGAGTCAGGAGCATGCATCATGCAAGATATTATGAGTTGATTTATGAGATGGTTGTGGATGTCCATATATGTCAGCATTTGATGGATGCTTGGAATGTTTGTATTGATATGTTGATGACCGTGTTGTTTTTGATCGGGTTGTGCTCCTTTCTTGTTGTATGTATTATTGTTATTTAATATGATGAACTCACCTTTGTTTTGTTGTACCTTGTGGCTTGATACCTGTGATGATTGCGAACCAGGTTCGTGTGAGCAGATGGGCAGCAGTAGGTGCTTTTGGGAGAGGATCGGGTTGTTTGGAGACGTCGTGTTTTGCCGGGATGTCGATGGACATGATCCCGGGTAGGAGTTGCACTTTGCTAGATGCACCTCTAGTTTTTAATGGATGCACTCCTTGTTTTGCTAATTACACCCCTGACTTTTATTTATCTTCTATTTGTAAAACACTTGATGTATATTTTGAGACATAATTTTTTGTACTTGTAATTAAATCATGTCTGGTATGTGCACACATATATTCGAAACGTCTTATGAGCACCTTTAATTACGTGTATTTTCCACGATGATGGTCGTCATATGCTCGCGAAAAATTTATCATCGTTTTCACAAGAACAAAATGGGTGTTCTTTTTATTAAAATAAATTTATATCATGGTTATGAGTTAGTAATACAGTAGCGACATGGCAGGTCGTTGCATCAAGCATCATTTTAGATTTGAATTCAATTTCGTTATCTGATTGAATAATCTTTACTGATTTACGATATTGATTATGCACCATAAGAAGAAACCTACGTATTCTTTCCTACGTTTCACTTTTCTCGCTCATTAAACACACCCATATTGAACCGCTAAAATCATCAACTATCGTTAAAAAATAATGAGCACCAGAATGAGAAGTACGGTAAGGTCCTATCACAATGAAGAAGTTCAAAACATTCATTACTACGATGATTACTAACAGAAAATATAGTTCTAGTTTGTTTGGCTCGACAACACACATCACAAGCCTTATTATTATCAAATTTAAATTTTGCAACAAAAGGAATCGTTGAAACAACTTCAAAAGAGGCATGACCCAGCCGTTTATGCCATAGCTCTAGAGACTCAGGTGATCAAACTACAAATGCTGCTGCTTGGTTTTTCCGAAACACATACATGTCGTCTTTGAGATCACCCAACCCAATCACCATCTTCAGGTTGCAGTCTTACAAAACACATCTTTTATTATTAAATAACACACCCCCTTGTTGTTGTTGCACCCATTGAGATACGGAGATAAGGTTGCATCTCAGATTGGGCACAAATAATACATCAAACAATAGAAGATGTGGATTGAGTGCAACAGTTCCTTTCTTTATAGCATGTGTTACAAAACCATTAGGTAACCCTACTGCAAGTGTTTCAATATTTTCAACATTCTCTAATAGTTCAAGTGAGCCAGTCATTTGACGAGATGCGCCACTATCAATGAGCCAATCATAAAAAACAACATTACCAAATAATTTTTCAGCAGGAGATTTATCCACCATTGAAAGCAGGTGTTTTACCACACCTGTCATGACTTCTGGAGTTAAAGTAGAGAGGGCAACAACAGGTTCCAAGACCTCCTCAGTTTTTGCAGCATTGGCACTATTTTGTGGAGGATGAAAGTTGTTGTAGCTCGAATGGCTTCGTCCTCCTCCAAAACGACCATGTCCTCGCCTCCTACTACCTCCACGATTCGGGTAGCCAAAGGTTTATCAACATTTAGAGGATTCATTATTGGTCTTTCCACAATGATGACAAGGCACCCGTTCAACGAATTTCTCCATTCCTGCAAAAACTCCTGCAGGAGGTATGGTCTGAGCAGCACAACCTATGACAACAGCTCTTTCATTCTGTGTATGGATGACGGAACAATGTGTCTCCTCCTGTGTGACAATGGCATAAATCTTGTTCAGTGATGGGAGTGGTGTGGTATTTAGTATCTGTGTGCATAAGTGAACGAATGTAGCTTCATCCAGCCCCATAAGAATTTGATACACTATGTCGTTCTCCTTCTCCTCCTCGACTTCTTTTGCATATGCACATGCATCACCACAATCACATGCCTTGTAAACTTTGCTCCCCACAAGCTCATCCCACACAGCTTACAGTTTTATATAACATTCTCCTACACTACTACCATGTTGTTTAATGGTAGATAGGCTTGCTTTAAGCTGATATATGCGTGGAGCATTTACTACAGAGTAACGCTCTTTCAAATCCTCCCAGAGATCCTTCACATTATCGAAACACTTGATGAACGACTAAAGTGTAGGGTCAATGGTGTTATGTATCCAACCATTGATCATTGAATTACACATCTCCCATGCACTCCATTTGTCATCATCCTTTTTTGACTCCTTCACATCTCTTGTAATGAATCATAGCTTGTTTTTGGCCTTGAGCGCATTTTTCATGAGCTTTGCCCAATTTTCGTAATTGGTTCCACCTTTTAGCATCACCGTTGTCAACAAAATCCCTGGATTATCAGACCCCCCCAAATAGAAAGGAGAGCCAGGATCCATGATCACTTTCGTTCTGCTAGTTCCTTCTTTAGCTATTGTTAGATGACCAAATCACTCAGAGGTTTAATTTTGCGGAAGTGTTAAAGATCACACTCTGATACCAAATTAAACTTGGTATCCAACGTAATTGTATTGAGTAAACTGAGCTGCCTTTATAGGCATTATAAGGAGCAAAACAATAATTTGTTACAAACTAATCTACAAATATCAAAACAACCATTATCCTTTCACTATCCTTTTAACCACCCTTTACACATTCCATCAATAAATATATTTAATGTGTACTTATCCCGTTGGATCCCTTGATCTTTCATTTTGTTGAACACTACAATTGCCCTGTCAAGATGACCATTTTTGCATAAACGGTCTATAAAGTATTTGTAGGTGACAACATCTGCATGTTGACCTCTATCAATCATATCATCAATAGGATCCCAAGCATGAGACATTCTACCAGACTTGCACAAACCATCAATGACAGAATTGTAAATGACTATATCAAGAACTATATCTTTCTCCTGCATTTCTTTATAGAGATCCATGGCCTCATCCACCCTTTTAATCTTACATAATCCGTTAATTGGTCAACTATTTTTTCCAAAAAAAATACCTCTAACTAACTAAAAATTTGGATTTAAGATTCAATCACCCAAATTTTTCTTTTTATTTTTATAGAACTAGAAATGGATGAATTGATATTCACAAACCTTGCTTGGAAAAAAGCATCCATCTTTCTTTACTAGGTATTTAGAGGTTTAGTGAACACCACTCCACCATATATTATGACACTAAAATTCATCTATTAACACATGAAACTTACACGCCAAATACTTAACTAGATCATTATTAAAAACTAAAATACGAGAACCTTTTTTTTCTTTCAAGAAACTAAAGATAAAGGAGGGTATATGGATAAATGTTGTGGGTTTTCATTATACAATCCATTTTTGAACTAATAACTAAATAAGTTTGCACAAATCAAGCAAAGATAAAAAGAGAAAGAAAACTCATCGATAACAATAATACTAATTAAAACTCTTAATGTTTTTAGGATATCGTAGAATTCCTTAATTATATCATTATGTCCATTAATTATTAGTATTAAATTTATTTATAATTATAATAATCATACTATTACGAGAGGCTATGCTATTATAAGGTCATCATGTCAAAAACCCTACCAAAAACTTATAGATGGAGACATGGAGTCATTAGTACATTGTAATAACCAGTATTTTTAGATTACTAGTGATCTACATATTTTAATGTTTGTTTTATGATTTTCAAATTGTACAAATAATTAATAACTAATTTTTATAAAACTACATTATGATCATCTTACCAAGTTTGAGAACATAAACCTAAATGTGATATCTAGAACACATTTTAGTGGCTCTCCACAAACCTTGTCCTAAAAGGCTTTGTTTGGATTGATGGTAGGAAATGGAATGAAATGAGATAGAAGTGGAAAGGTAAGTCATTCTATTGTTTAAATCTTATATATTAAAATGGAACACATTTAAAAAGAATGGAATGAGATCCATTCTACTCCATTATTTATAGTCATTTTTCTTCTCCTCAATTTGGAAAGAATGTGGTAGAGAAAAAAAAACTTTATATATATTATTTTATTCTTATTATATTTGCTCAAACACTACATAGTTTTGGATTGATAGGCTTCATCCTTCACTATCAAAATGGATACACTCACAGCTATGTGGTGACGATGCACTAACAAAACCTATTCTCTTTAGCATAAAACCACACACGTATGTTTTAAACACACATGCCCATGTATCGCTTGTCTTCAAAGAATAATAGTGTACAAAACATATTTTGAGTATAAAAAATCAAGTATATCTACAACAAAATAAAGATAATTTTTGCTATAAAAGGAGGTTAGAACTAGGCAAATATATCCGTAAAGGTATATTCATGAGAATCATGGAACACCTTAATTTGGCAATATGAGAAAGGGAGGGAAAAGATTTTGCCAATTGATGCCTATTCGTGTATTTCCTTAGAAGCAACAAATATTTTTTTAAAAATTCTTACATAATATTATTTTAAATGTATGACATAAGATAAATAAAAATACAAACTATTTTAAAAGCAAGGGTAATATGAGAATTAAAGTTATAACTCATTTTTTTAAAACAATGAAATAAAATATTTGTTCTATTTTATCATAATGACATTTTTATTCATTCCATTTAAATTCATTTTGTTCTATTATGTTCTGATCCACCTTTTTTTTATCACCAATTCAAACATAAACTAAATATAGTTGTTCTAGGAGTATGGGTAAAGCTTCATACACCATTCAAATTTCTTCTACACCATTAGTGTAATAGTGCATTTCCCATTTTACCCATGTCTATTTAATTTTAAAACTGCTCATTTTCTCTTCTCCTCTGTTGCTTCGTCTCCGCCGTGCCTGTGCTTGTTGCATTTCTTCATCCTTTCATTCTCCCTTTGGTCTGTGGTAGCATTGCTTGGTGGTGTGTTCTGTGGTTGGTGGCGGTGCTGGTGAGGTAAGTTATGTGGTCCCATACTGTGTTTTGTGCTTGGTCCGTGAAAGGGAGAAGGCAACACTATAGGGATTCGGATTTGATAATCCGTGAACCTAATATGGATTGCCCAATCTGTATTAGGCTTTTTTTTTTAAAAAAATGTTTTTTAAATAATTAGGAACATGATTTTTCAATTGTTATCCATATATTGATGATGATATGCTATTGATTGTGTGTGCTTCTTTACATGTGATTTTCAACAACAAAGAACTCTCAAATACAGAGAGTATGCTTGTGAATGAAACTTGGTTGGTGAGTATGGTTGTGAATGAAACTTGTTCAACCGATTGTAGGATGCTTTTGTTAGAATTGGACTTAATTGGTGAGTATGCTTGTGATTCAAACTTGTCTAACCTGGTATGGGATGCTTTTGTTAGAATTGGACTTTATTGGTGAGTATGCTTGTGAATCAAACTTTTCTAACCCGGTATGTGATGCTTTTGTTAGAATTTGACTTTATTGGTGAGTATGCTTGTGAATCAAACTTGTCTAACTCAGTATGGGATGCTTTTGTTAGAATTGGACTTGATTGGTGAGTATGATTGTGAATGAAACTTGTCTAACCCGGTATGGGATGCTTTTGTTAGAATTGGACTTTATTGTTGAGTATGCTTGTGAATCAAACTTGTTCAACCTTGTGAATCAAACTATGTATGTGGTTTGGTTTGAAGTGATAATCTAACATGTAAACAAATGTTGTACAGATTATGGCTAGGACTAGAGGAGGAATGCATCGGCCTGGCGGAAGAGTTGATGAAGCCCCTGAGCGGCGTAGGCTGACAGCATCCGTTCGTCGAGAAAGGACGGGTGTTAGTGTTTCTGAGGATCCTCCAGTTGAGAAACCACATCTAGAGACTGATGTACCTACGATGGAGGATGTAGGTACTTCATCTTTTCCAGGAGGTCCAGAAGACTGTTCGATCTTGACTGATTACGCCGATCATGTGGATGTTAAAGTCTGGGTAGGAGAGGTGTTTATATCATGAATTACATCTAGTTTAGGATAATATGTTTGCTTCTGAGTCATTGTAAACCATGTCTTCATGTATTTATTACAGGAACATGCAGAGCTAAAGTTGGCTTCCCATGAACGTAAGGTTATTAAATTCGGGAAGCCTGCTGCTGAGATTGAAGGCTTAGTGGCTGCTACTGGCCTTAGTCCATTGATACATTGCTCAGTGGAGACTGGAGATCGGGGATTGTTGTCTGCATTTGTACGCTGAGACTTTCAATTTTCATCTGCCTATGGGTGAATTCACACTTACATTGGATGATGCCGCATCCCTTTTGCATATCCCTGTCATGGGAGTGTTCCACTCCTATGAGCAGATTGACATCAACGAGGCTATTACATTGTTGGTGGAGCTGCTGGGAGTCACTGTCGATCAAGCTGAAGCGGAGACGACACAGTGCCACGGGGCATATGTTCGATTGTCCTGGCTGCGAGAGTTGTATTTTGGGATGTGTGAGTCTAGGCAGTGGATATTAGCAGCCAGGGCATATCTGTTGCATCTTGTTGGCTGCACTTTGTTTGCTAACAAGAGTGCGACACATATAGGTGATCAGTTCTTAGAAGCTTTTTGCGACATCGATCAATCTGCAGGATTTGCTTGGGGTGCGGGTGCTCTGGTGCATATGTATGAAAATTTGAATTACGCATCTAAACACCACGAAAAACATTTGGCTGGATACATTACTATATTACAGGTAATCTTGTGTGTGTATGTGTGTGTCTGTGTGTGTGGGTTTGTTATGTTTTGAATTATTGCTGACTTTAATCATTTCAATTTGTAGTGCTGGATATATGAGCATTTTCCCACTGTAGGCAATGTGGTTGCAGACGATGACTATGAAGAGACGCAACCGCATGCCTGCCACTGGAAGAGTGCGAAGGCCTTACCATTTAACTACTTATCGTGACTGTATAGATAGGTTGAGAGCTGATGACATCTATTGGACACCATATGCAGAGCATCATGCCCACATGGATTTTGAGGCAATTAGTTTATTTTCTGGTTTCATTAGATGGGGTCCTAACATTGTTAGGTATTTTCCAGAGAGGGTAGTTAGGCAGTTTGGCCAAATTCAACAGATTCCAGAGATGCCTATGTCAGAAGTCCCCTCCACTGAAGATGTTGATGATCGATGGGTCCACTTCTCGAAATACCTTATACGGACCGGTGACTTGGTACATTATCCAAGTCACTGTGTTGCTGGATATATGGAGTGGTTCTATCGGATCTCACATCCATTTATGACTCCGACACAGTATGCACAAGTCCGTACACATGTTCCACCTAGGCCCATTACTGATCCAGTTCCTCCCCCTTCACCAGATGTTCATCCCCCTGAACCAGATGTGCCTCCTTATGCATCAGATGTTACTCTGGAAGACCAGTCGCCGGCACATGCAGTGGTAAAATGATTACTATTTGTTTGTGCATTGCGTTATAAGATTTTATTACATTGGGTAATGCATTTTTTTGTTTTATTGTAATTTCAGTCTGTTTGCCAACGGCTGGCTGAGGGCTTGCAAGCCTTCATCGATGAGGGGCTCGTTACAGAGGACACCGATGCAAACTCTAGGGCACAACAGCTGTTGCTTCTAGCTTGTAGTGTCAGGAACCTCGACATTGTCTATACTCGAGGAAGACGACCTAGAGATTCACAGCGGAGGCGACTTTGAGTAGCCCATCACTCATTTATGTACTGAAAACCGCATTATTGTTTTATGTTTTTTCATGTTGGACAAACTTGGTTATTTATAATTATATATTGATACAGTTATGCAATTAAATAGTTTATGCATTGTTCATATATTTCTACACATCTCGTAAGTCAACATGTTGAGTGCGCAACTTCATACATTTAGTATACATTTGCATTCTACCAATGTAATGATTGGGCCAGTCTTGTGCTTTGTTGGTACAGTGAGTAGCCCACAAGAACACGATCAATGGCAAAGGATAATTGTCTATTAAAAAAAACCTGTTTCATACAATAAAATAACACAATTCATGAGTTTCAAAGATTTATATACATCCATAAAATAAAATAATTAATGTTTTACTTGAACAAAGTGGTTACCAAAAACATGACCAATGCACAGAATACGATGAACTTGGGCATCTCTAGAAGGTTGGCTTCTTAGAGGGAAGAATGTTATACTTTGCTGAAATGAAAGAGAGACTACAATGATGTTATATCTTGATGCAATTACATGACCCATATTCGTAATATCCATCCACTTATCCATAGTAACCTCTAAATAAACAGTTAATCAAATTCATTTAATGCATATTGGTTTGTTAGTAAAGTCATATGATGATTAAACCCAACGATGTTTTACCTTCGACAATCCATCAACCAGTAAGGACCGCTTTAAGGTTTCAAATTTATGTATCCCACCAAACAAGGCTATATATCCATCAGTCCATTCTGCAAGTTCTTTGAGCAAATGATTACATACCAGGGACCAAGATTCTTCACCATAACCTAATAAGGCAGCAATTACATGATATCCACAGTTACCATCAGCTTTGATATCGGTGATATTGAAGATAGACTTTTGCATAAATGGATGAAATTGATCTAGCATTGGAACCATCCCATGTTGCATCAGAACATCAGATGAGGAAATGGACTGTTTTGGAGTGGAGCAACTATTTTGCACTGAATGTAACTCATTTACATACTCAAAGTAAGACGGGCCCCTTCTCGTTGACATTTCGTGCTTTGTCATCTTCTTCTTTGGAGCACCTTTAGTTTTTACCTTATCAGGGGGAGGGCACATGGAATTTAAATTAGGGTACGCAATTTCTCTAAGCTTACTATTTAGTGTCATTTTCCCACACAAATCAAGCTTTTCAAAATGGTTGGATATGGTTTCCATCTCTTTAGTTATGATCACTTCAGATTCATGCATACCTTCATCTGAAAAGTTTAATCTCTGCCAAAAAATATGAACGATGTTAATTGGAATGCTCCCAAGCACATACTTAACTAGCTCACATGCACAAGGCAAAGCATGCGTTGTTCTCATAACACATCCACAACGATAAGGGTTTTTTCCATGCATAATGAACTCGCTCATTGATACGCTTCTAGCATATAGTCTTTTTCAAGCTAAAAGAATCAAGAAATTAATAATAATTGAGCAATACATGCTAATATAAGTGAAAGTTTTCATTATTTTATCTTTATCACTTATTCTTTGAATTTTTATAGCAGGAAACCAAGAAAAGAAGAAAAGAAAGCAAAATGAAGAAGCCTCTGGATTTCAAGATTTTGATTAAAGATTTCACAAATATAGAAGATAAGAGAAGATTTTGATTAAAGATTTCACAAAGATAAAAGATAAGAGAAGATTTTGATTAAAGATTTCACAAATATAGAAGATAAGAGAAGATTTTCACACCCTAATTATAAATAGGGACTTAGGAGGCCAAAAGAAACACATTGAGACACAGAGGCACATACCTCTGAACTGCTACACATTGAGGAAGGGAGAACGAGAGCAAGAAAAGATATCTTGGAGGGATTTACATTAAGGCAAGAAGATTAATATTCAAGATTGAAGGAGTTAATTCTTCTTCTTCTTATTTTAATATTCTTGATTCAATTCCCTTATTTTTATTAAAGTTAGACATGACAATGTCTAGCTAATTCTCTTTATTGTAGTTAGGGCCATGAACCTTATGTGAACTCCTTTGTAATTGATTGATTCTATGATTTTTTTTATGCTGTAGTTATTTTATTTTATCTTGTGTTGAAAGAATATATCTTTGTTGGACTTGATCGCTCTAATAAAGAACTGAGAATTAGGGTTTACAATAGGAATATTGGGGCTCTAATTTCTAACTAAGGTTAAATAACAATTGGTACATTACCTAGGGATAGAGATGTATGATTGTAGATAATTCAATGTATCCATCGTAATGCTTAATCTAAGAAAGATTACTAAGGAATCAGGGTTTTTGCTTGGGTTAAAGGGTTAAATGTACTAAGGAATTAGAGTTTAACTATTTATATGAAAAGATACATTATCTGAATATAGGTTAAAAGAATTTAGTAATCAATTCAAGTAAAGAAGGTTGGGATCATAAGTTAGATGTGCTTTGACTACAATTATTCCTCATAATTTCATAAAATCTTATATTCTTTAATTCTCATTAATTCTTAGTTTTTATTCTTTAATTTTCCTTGCATCAAATTACAAACACTCATTCCTATTAAACTTTTATTCATCCAATTTTAAGATAATAAGTTGTAATAATTTTGGTGCCTCAATCCTCGTGGAGACGATACTCCATTTATCACTTTATTACTTGGAACGATCGGTGCACTTGCCGAATCCGCAACACTCATACTCAGTAGCAGTTTGGTTTAACGCATACCTGGACACCATGCCAACAAGTCTCTTGTATAAAGTGACTTTAAAAACATGCCTTACCACATGTGTAATTTTCTCCAAAGATGCCTTGATGTCAGTATGTTGCAAGGTGATCATATTGTTCATGGCATCCCAAACAGTGCATAAGTCTCCAATACTATTCTGCAGTAGGCACTTTAAGGTATAATGGGCAGACTCTACCCTGCAGTTATGATATCATCAATTAATTTCAAAGACAATAAACTTATGGAAATGTCAATTTAAGCAATGTCAAATAACAAACTTACCTATTTGTTGTTATATTTCCAATATGCATGACTTTGTTTGTCCATGCTGTGACAAAGTTTTCCTTGTGGGGATTTAACCAAGTGTCCTTCACGTAATCAACAAATGTAGGCCACGGTGCACATGCAACATCAAACTTCATAAGACAATCATCATATTGCTTCTCAGTAGCACAGTCAACAAGACTTCCCCATGCTTCCATCACATAATCCCATGCATGATGTTGCCTAACATAAGTCTTACATTTTGCCTTCACATTCTTGTCAATGTGAAATCGACACAATAAATTCGTTGATTCTAGAAAAACAGTTTTCATAGCACTCATCAATGCTGAATCTCTATCGGTAACAATCACCTTTGGAAAAAATTCACTTTTCAAAAAAATCCCTAAGGGCCCAGACAACATTGTTTATGCGTTCAGCATCTAAATTGGCAAATGCAACTAAAAATGTCATCCCAGTAGGTGTCACACCAACAATGTCAAGTATAGGAAGTTTGTACCTGTTTGTTTTGTAGGTACTGTCTATTAAGAACACCATATGATATGCATTGCTTAGTTGTACTGCACCTGGATGTGCCCAAAACAAGTCACGTACAACATTTTCATCCTTCAATCGATGCCAATGAATATACATGTCGCGTTTAAGAAGTTTCATTAGCTGTTGCATTTCAGTATTATTGCCTCTTGTATGCGTCCGGTATGCATATCTTGCATTGTATACTTGTTTCAAACTTGTGACATTATCGGTATTGTGCTCCTTCAAAGTTAAAATATTTTTTGGTTTCACCATCGACCTTGTCATATCAGCAACACTGATCTTCTCCTCCTCATTTATTCGACCAGCATATGGGTGTCCACAGAATGACTTAGCCAAAACATGATTATGATTGCCACATATTAGCTTCACCATCCACCTTTGACCTCCCGGGATTGGTTTGCCCTGCAGCTTAAAAGGACACTCATATTTTCTAGTGCTAGTGGTTGAAGGTGTCAAACCTTTTTTCCATGGTCTATACTTTTCACTCCTTTCACAACCAATTAACACAAATGACATCCTTCCTATTTTTCCAGTTTTTATGTCACTCCTCATTATAACCGCTACAAAATCATTCTCAAATGCAACCGTACAAGCCCATTTCAATACCACATCACGGGATTCAAACACCTACACAAATGGATAATTCATATTTAATCTTCTAAATTCAATCATTTAACAACTTTAACTACATTCAAATTCACATAATTACCTCATTCGTTTGGAATGCTACAGAACAATCAATTAAACAATCATTTTTTTCAAATGCATCCGGGTCTGCTCCAATGTCTTCATTCTTATTAATTTCTTCAAACACTATAATGTCATACATCCACTCATCATTGTCCATCCTAACCAATAAAAATTTAATTTAACATAGACAGAACCATATGGAAGGCTATAATAATAGCATTTACTAACATTAAATTCATAACATAGAAAAAAATATTCATTGAAGTATGCTATAAAAACCATAAAGAATGCTATAAAAACACTTTGTGGTCCTTCATACAATGGCCAATAAATTTTATAGAACGCATGTCTGATACACCATGTGGAAGGGTAAAATGACATTGACAACACTATGGCGAATGCTACAAAAACACTTTGTGGTCCTTGGTATGGTGGCCAATAAATTTGATAGAACACATGCCTGCTACACCATGTGGAAGGGTAATATCTCAATCGAAATTGACAACACTATGCACCATATCGATAAAAGAGAAATTTGAATAATGACATGTCTCAATCAACATTGGATTCCAAACAAGCCTTTATCAGAAAGACAACCACACAACTATAAATAACACAAAACACTATCACACAACATACCTCCGCAAACGAAATTCAATCAATTAAATACCAAATTAATCGATTAAGCCAGAACACAGCTAAAACATAGCAAAGCATATATAATTGATTACAATCATATGGTAATCGATTAAATCAGATGAATATGTTGTGTACCATTATGCAAAAGCTTATGTAATCGATTATTTTCCAAGATAATCGATTATCCCAGTGAATTCCTAATTCTTTGTAAAGCATATTTAATCGATTACTAACCAGTGTTGAAACTAAATTACAAATGCCATCATAGTGAGTGGGCATGTAAAATATCAAAACACAATTGCTTCCTTCATCTTTGAATCTAACAATCTCCCCCTTTTTGATTTTGAGCATGCCAAATACTTCAGTTATGAATCATACTCTTTGTCTTCAATAAGGAGATGTATGATCTGAAAAATTTCTCAGCTTTTGCAAAAACCAAGTATTATCATATCTTGATTCAAAACAAAACAGTCAAGCATTCATTTACAAGTGTTTTAGGCATATTATACAAGCTCCCCCTGAATTGAATAATCACTTATATTTCATGCAACTCATTATTTTATTTTATTCTACTTCATTTACCTATACTACTCCCCTTATTTGGTATATCAAATTCAAAAACATGAAAAATAAAGCATACAAAATAGAGAAATACTTCATTAATCAAATTAACTAAACCAAATACAAACATACTGAAACAAAAGCTTAAAACAAGTGGAAACAAATCATAGCAAAACACACTGAAAATAAACAAACTAAAACAAGACCTAAGAGACTAATCCAACTCCCTAGATTCATCCCTAAACATCTTGGCTTCCATGTTCTTCACTCTAGTCTTAAGTTCCTCCAATGAAGAATTAACTTCATCCCTATGTTCATGATGTAAAGAAAACAAAGCATCCATCTTTTGGATCAATAGAGACTCGAATTATGAATATGGAGGTACAGATGGTCCAGTTTCTTCTTGAGCTTCTTCAACATCACCAAGTTGGTTACCCTCTTCATCTCCTTCCTCACCTTCCTCTTCAGCCAAGGGAATAGGTTGGCCTGCCATTTGCCATCCATATGGTGTCTTCACCATCCCAAGCTTAGTGAGGTGCTTCTCCTTTATTTGACTATTGCTTGCATTTGTGTTATCCACCACTTCATTGGATACATCTACTTGAAAATAGTCAATGAATCTTGAAATTAATACAGCATAAGGAAAAGGATAGTTTACCAATCTCTTAGATTTCTGCATAGTCTCTTGAAGTATATAAATCCAATTCAACTTGATTCCATTCTTCAACCCATACACAACTTGGAGATCATCATCAATGGCTTATGCATGGTTGGTGAATCTTGGAGTGAGAATGTATGTAATGATGTAGTGTAGAAGCCTGTCCTCATGAGTCATAGGTCCAGTGCTCAATCTTAGCCTAAGATTCATGTGAGGATCAATAAGCATGCCTTTGTAGGTTTCCATTTTGTTGTAACCATCAGCTTCTTCATCAAACCTCATTTCTCCATCAAAGGATATTCCAACCACTTCATGCCAGATTTCTGGTGTAATCTCCATAGCAACACCATTCACTTGAGTTAGGATGGTTCCATGCATAGTTATTTTGGAACAGGTGTAAAAGACTTTTACCAAGTCTGGGTAAAAAGTCCCTTTCAACTCAACAAATTTTTGGAGACCTTGCTGTTCAAGCATTTGAGGAAAGTTAAATCCTTCACTAATGAACCAACCAAGGTTTAGGTATTTTGGAGGGCAGAGAAGTTTGGTGGCATTGAATTGAAGGTAATTCATTCTGTCAACCTCATTGGTGAACCACTGATCAAGTCTATTGGTTACTGGATTTGAGGGTTGAGCTTGAGCTTTTCTCTTTGAGGTTTTGGGAGAGTGAGGGAGAACAAATTTGAGAGATGAGTAGTGAAGAAAAGATGGTTTCAGAATTTAAGAAGCAAGGAGATTTCAGAGCAAGAATATAAAATTTCAAAGCTTGAGGTTGTGATTTTTCAAGTCACACAGGCCACTATTTATTGGCTAATTTCATGTAATGGGCAGTTGTAAATTCGAAAATATAGCTGTTGTGACCCATAATCACTACCATTAAGGCTTAGATTTTATCAAATCATGGTTTATTGCAGTTGGGCAGTTTCAAAACTGTCAAATTTTTGCAGTAACCACTCAAATAATCGATTATTTCGCTGTGTAATCGATTATTTCATTCAAAATTTTAGTTTTTAGAAAATGAAGTAATCAATTATAATACAGGGTAATCGATTATAGCAGCTCAGATATCTTGTTGAAGAAGAAGTGTAATCGATTACAATTGGAGGTAATCGATTATGACAGTGTGAAATAGAGTTTTCAGACATCCATGACTCAAATAATCAATTAATTTGATCAAGTAATTGATTATTCCAGTCTTGTTTCAAAATCTAAAAACATCCTGAGATACATGTAATCGATTATTTCATCGATGTAATCGATTATTCCAGTGTGAACATGATTTTCCAGAAATTCGAGTAGTGAATAATCGATTATCTCGATGGTTTAATCGATTACAACAGCCTTGATTCCTTTTATAGAAGCATCAGATGAACAAATAATAGATTGAGGTTTTATGGTAATCGATTATCTCATTCTTTTAACACAAATAACAATCAGATTCAACAACATTTAGCAGGTATTCAATTTCCAATTTAATTAAAGTCTTTCATGCAATATTTAAACCAGTCAATTACAAAGTAAATAGCACAGGAATTTCAATCAACATATACTAGATTCATCTAATATACCAAGCATGTTTCTCAAGGTGAAGAACCTATCTCTATCCAAAGGTTTGATAAAAATATCAGCCAATTGTTTGTTACTTTCAACAAACTCAATTTCAATGACCTTTTTGTACATGATCTCTGATGAAGTGATGTCTTATCTCTATGTGTTTTGTTCTGGAATGCATGATTGGATTCTTGGAGATATTTATAGCACTTGTATTATCACATAGAAGTGGAATGTTTTGAAGCTCCACACCAAAGTCCTGGAGTTGTTGCTTCAGCCATAAGCTTTGAGCACAGCAACTTCCTACTGATATGTACTCTGCTTCAGCTGTTGACAAGGCTACACATGATTGCTTTTTGCAATGCTAAGAAATTAAAGAGCTCCCCAATAGATGGTAAGTACCACTTGTGCTCTTTCTATCCAACTTGCATCCTGCAAAATCAGAGTCAGAGAATCCTATTAAGCTGATTGTTGTACCTTTTGGATACCAAAGCCCCACTTTTGGTGTAGACTTTAGATACTTGAAGATCCTTTTTACTGCAGTTAGATGAGATTCCTTAGATTGGCTTGATATCTAGCACACAAGCAAACACTTAACATAATGTCAGGCCTGCTTGCTGTAAGATAAAGCAATTATCCTATCATTCCTCTATATCTGGACTCATCAACTCTTTTCCCTTTTTCATCTGAATCTAGATATGTAGAAGTTGCCATTGGTGTTGCTGCAGCTTTGCAATTTTCCAAGTCAAACTTCTTTAACATTTCCATGCAATATTTTGATTGGCTAAAGAAAGTTTCATTCTTCATTTGCTTAACTTGTAGTCCTAGGAAGAATGTGAGTTCTCCCATCATAGACATTTCAAACTCTTTCTGCATGCTAGCTGAAAATTCCTTACACAAAAAATGGTTAGTAGAACCAAAAATGATATCATCAACATAAATTTGTACTAAGAGTATATCTTTGTCTTTTCTTTTGATGAACAGGGTTTTATCCACTTCTCCTCTTGTGAATGATTGATCAAGTAGAAACTTGCTCAACCTCTCATACCAAGATCTTGGAGCTTGTTTCAATCCATGTAAAGCTTTTCTCAATCTGTAAACATGATTAGGATATTGATGATCTACAAAACCAGGAGGTTGGTCAACATATATCTCTTCATCAATATAACCATTGAGAAATGCACTTTTTACATCCATTTGAAACAATTTAAAATTCAATATACATGCATATGCAAGAAGTAACCTTATGGCCTCTGATCTGGCAACTGGAGCATAAGTTTCATCATAATCAATGCCTTCCTCTTGGTTGTAACCCTTTGCAACCAATCTAGCTTTGTTTCTTATTATGATGCTACTTTCATCTAGCTTGTTCCTAAAGACCCACTTAGTGCCAATAGGTGTGTGAGTGGAAGGTCTAGGGACAAGTTCCCAAACATTATTCCTTTTTCAACTCACCATGCATAGCAATTAACCAATGTTCATCTAATAAGGCTTGTCCAATATTATTAGGTTCAATTTATGATACAAAAGCCATAGTACAACACAGATTTCTTAGCGAAGATCTAGTAGTAACTCCCTTTGATACTTCACCAATTATGTTGTCTAATGATAAATCTCTTGTGGTCCTCTAATCTTTGTGTTTAGGTGTGGTTGCTTCTTGATTGGACTCTAGTTATGCTTCATCTTCTTCTTGTTTATTGTCTTCAATAGGCTACTATTTTTCCTCTTTAGTTTCTGCATCATTATCACTTAAAACTTCTTCTAAAGAAGGGTTAGCCTCATCACATACAACATGTACAGATTCTTCAACACACAAGGTTCTCTTGTTAAAGATTCTATAGGCCTTACTTTGCAAGGAATATCCTAGAAAGATGGCTCCATTAGCTTTTGAATCAAACTTAACAAGACTGTCTTTACCATTATTTAAAACAAAACACTTACAGCCAAATACTTTAAAGTGAGAAATGTTTGGTTTCCTTCCTTTATAGATTTCATAAGGAGTTTTCTTCAAAATAGGCCTTATGAGAATTCTATTCAAGGTATAACAAACAATGCTCACAGCATCTGCCCAAAAGTGTTTAGGTAATTTTGTTTCATTTAGAAGAGTTCTTGTTCCTTCTTCAAGTGATCTGTTTTTCCTCTCCACAACACCATTTTGTTGAGGTGTTCTTGGAGCTGAAAAATTGTGATTAATTCCAAAATCTTCACAAAACTTTTCAAAATGTTCATTTTGGAATTCACCACCATGGTCACTTCTAATTGAAGCAATATTACACCCTTTTTCATTTTGAATTAATTTGGCTAGTTTCTTAAAAGTTGTGAATGCTTGGGTTTTAGATCTAATGAACAATGTCCAAATGTATTTAGAATAGTCATCTACAATAACAAGACCATAATAATTTCTTCCTATGCTCATAGTTCTTGAAGGGCCAAATAAGTCAATGTGAAGCAATTCAAGAGGTCTAGAAGTAGAGATCCAGTTCTTACTTTGAAAAGAATTTTTAGTTTGTTTTCCTCTTTGACATGCTTCACAAAGTTTATCCTTCTCAAACTTAAGCTTAGGTAGACCAATTACTAAGTCCTTTCTTATAAACTTGTTAAGATGATGCATGTTTATGTGAGATGTTCTTCTATGCCATAACCATGTCTCATTTACTTTACTCATCAAGCAATCAGTTTTATGTATGAATGCATGGTCAATAGATAGAACATATGTAATGCCCCGTACGCGTCCGATTTGTTAACATTCCATTATATCCATTTACGCAGCAAATATCAATTTAAACAGTTTGATTTGGAAGCAAAATAAAATATGACGTCATTATAACATCAGTTGTACATTATACATGGTGAAGTATCAAAATATATATCCTCTGTACACAAATGTACATATAATCCCCTCAGGGTACAAAACCTCAAAACAATAGGCATAAATAACAAAAGAATGGAGCCAACATGCTCTCATCAACTATGCCTAGGGTTTATATACAATCTACCCCTGCATGGGTCTCTTGCCCTGGGATCTCTCAGCTTCTCCCTGCGTCTCACCTGCAAACATAATCCCCACACACGGGGTGAGATAAAAATCTCAATAAACTCAGGGTCCTTGGAGGTCTTTCCTCCCCCTGGTTCACTAACATGCATAATATATCACAATCAACATTTCATAAGCTAGCCCTCATGGCTCTCAAACCATATCATTAAACAGATACAATATATATATATATAACTTAACGGATAATCACCCCTACTCAGCCATCACGGCCTTCATTAGCTCACAGCACATCATATAGATATCTCTATTCGGATACAGCAACATATATATGGAGATATAGATATAGATATATCATATTCCTTGAGAACGTTCATTTGCAGTCAGGTACATTCTCTAAGGATTTAATCACACATATATCTATATTATACTTCCTGAGAAAAGCTCATCTGCAATCAGGTACTTTATCTCAGGACTCTGAGAAAAGCTCATCTGCAATCAGGTACTTATCTCAGAACACCCTCGGACAGATATGGCACTTCCAAGAGATGCTCATCTGCAATCAGGTGCATACTCTCAGGTTTTATCACATACTACTTATTGACCACTTAGAGTTGTTCCATATCAAATCCATTCTACTGGCCAGAGAATTCTCTACAATCACAAGATACTATCACAGCATATACCTTATAGAGGTTCTCACTAACACAGTACACTATCCTAGTGTATATCTCATTCATCATCATCTCAATCGCCCACAATATATCATTTACTCAGATGTCTACACATATATGCATCATATACATGCCTCAATCACAATCAGTAAGATTCAATTTCAATATTCATGCAACATGTTATTCAGTAACCAATACTCCCTCGGAGTATGGTGGAACACAAAGGAAGGAACCACTCCCAAGAACAAGGAGCTTACCTGCTCTCAGCACTGTACCGGCTCTCCCGGATCCGTGGTCACCACCACCAGTGATGTCAGAATCACGCCCTACACAAGAGCATGTAAACATCAATACGGTCCTCAATCGTTAGAACGACAAGACAAGGCTAATCAAGGCACTAGAGTCCCTACAAGACTCTGTATGAGCCAATTCAAAGGATTCACTGGCCTTAACCAGGCCAAATATTCATACTGGTCAAGTTTATCAGAATGGCTATTTCAACACATTTTCACCGTTTATTTAGCCTCCTGAACATCTTTTGTAAAGGTACCTAGGCTCAAACTCATCATTATATCAACATTCTTCCTACTCATTTAGAGGTCAGAGTCAAAACTAAACTTTATCAATACTCAAGATTCAAGACTTAACATTCATCTAAACAGCCTCCTGAGCATATATCTCTAAAGAATCCAAGCCTAGTTTCGACCCTAACTCATTCATTTATCCAAAAGTTCATCAGAACTCATCCAGAATCATTTCCACAATTCAATCGGTTAAAGATCGAGTTTCTCACCTCTAGACAGTTGAGGAAGGTCAGAGGATAGCTTTTCCAAGCTTGAACACCTCTGAAAAGACTCCTTTCTTCTCAAAATCCAAACTCTGAGGATATTCCCTAGAGAACGGGATTTCTCCGATTGGTTATCTTTTTGAGAGATTGAAACTAGAATCTAGCTCATCTCGAGGTTTTAATCGATTTCCTAGTTGGGTAGGAAGTGTTTAGATGAAGTATGGAGTAGATATGAAGCTTCCTACTTCGTTAATGGCGGAAAGAGGCGTGGGGAAGAAGAAGAACTCACTTTTGGCCCAAAATTTCGTAAAAATGGCCTTTTATAGGCCCCCAGCCCGCATTCCCACGCTAACCGCGCCATTCCCACGCTATCCGCGCCAAAAATGCGCAAGAAATGGCTTTCTGGAGCATTCCCACGCTAACCGCGCCATATCTGACGCTAATCGCGCCAGATGAGCGAACCTGGGGGTCTCCAGGGCCATTCTGGCGCTAACCGCGCCATAATCCACGCTAATCGCGTCACATGGCCGCGTAATGGCGCTAATGGCGCTGGATCTCACGCTAATCGCGCGGCACTATTCACAGGCCAAATTTTTTTTTTTTTTTTTTTTTACAAAACTTGGGTTATTATAACATAGATGTTACCCTTCCTTTTGCCAATGTGTGCAATTTTTCCAGTTTTGCCTTCATGTATCAAACAAGTCTCATTGTTGAAGGTAACTTTGAACCCCTTGTCACACAATTGACTAATACTTAGTAGATTGTGCTTTAGCCCTTCAACATATAGCACATCCTTGATCTTAGTAGTTAAACTGTCTCCTATGTTGCCTTGCCCAATAATTCTGCCTTTATTGTTCTCCATAGGTAACATATCCTCCTTCTTTAAGTACAACATCTGTGAGCATGGATATGTCCCCTGTCATGTGTCTAAAGCATCTACTATCTAGGTACCATTTTGATGATTTTGCTCTAAGACACATCTGCACAAATCAAATTAAGAAGAGAAAAATGGTACCCAATTTGAGTTGGGTCCAAAGGGGTTAGTTACTTCCTTTCTTTTCTCAACCCATATGCATTCTCCATTTGGAACATAAAACCTTCTAGCAAAGCACTTATATGATGTATGACCTTTTAACATACAATAATTGCAAGTATGAGATTTAGATGAGTTTGCATGAGAAAATCTATGATAATCATTTGGTTGATAGTGCTGCCTATGGTACTTATGTCTTGGAGGTACAAACACAGTTTTACCTTTATTCTTAGCTCCATGTTTATATCCCAAACCATAAGTATCACCATCATGTTTTTGGACACTTAGCAATTCATCTAAGTTACATTTGCCTTTGTAAAATTTCCTTAACAAATCAACCAAATCACTGATTTCAGTTTGCAACATCAGATTTTCTTTTTATTTACTAAGCTTGTACTCATCAAATTCTTTCTGCAATTCATTGCATTTATCAACCTTAGAGATGGCTAAGGTGCATGTACATCCATTTTCCTTGTAACTTGAAAGAATCTTGTTATGTTCTTCATTCAATTTACAAAGTTCTTCTTGCAATTCAGCAAGCTTGGATACATGCCATCTTAAGTCACCCTTAAGTTTATTGTTTGCCTTAGCTAGTTTTTGAGCTTCACAATGCATCTCATGAAAATCATCAACTACATTTTCATAATCAGGATGTACCTCAAATTTCGTACTTGATGTTTCTTCTTCTTCTTCACAAATGGTAGATGTAAGGCATAGATGAGCTTCAACCTCTTTTTCTGAAGAGGATTCAGAACTTGTGGATTCATTGTCCTCCCAAGCAATGTAGGCATTTCTAGCCTTTCCATCTCTTTTTGATCTCTTCTCAACTTGTGGCTTCTTTGCTAATAAGGGACATTCAGACTTTATGTGACCTTGCTTTCCACATTCAAAGCAAGTGATGGAAGAGGAGTTGTAGTTCTTATTTGTGCTGTCACTTCTTTTCCTTTGTTGTGGTTGCCTTCTGTTTTTATTCTTCCTCAAAAACTTGGTAAACTTCCTTACAATGAGATTCATATTATCATCATCATCATCTTCACTTGAATCTTCCTCTCTTTCAATCTTTGAAGGTGCAGCTTTTAATACAATACTCTTATGTCTTTTATCTGCATCTTCACCATGAGTTAATTGAGACAATTCAAGTTCATATTCAAGGAGCTTACCAAACATTGTTGCCATCGACATCTTTGATAAATCCTTTGATGGTTGTGACTTTAGGCTGCCATTCCCTTGTTAGCCATTTGAGGATCTTGATGTTCAGCTCTTCTACATCAAAGGTCTTCCCTAGCCCAAGCAAGTGATTCACTATGTGGGTGAACCTAGTTTGAAGCTGTGAGATGTTCTCATCATCTCTCATCTTGAACATTTCATATTCATGAATTAGAGTGTGTTTTCTTGATCTTCTCACATCATTCGTACCTTTATGCGTTACTTCAAGTAGTTCCCACATTTCTTTGGCGCTTGTACACCTAACAATCCTGAAAAATTCATCAGAAGATAATGCAGAAGTTATCATGTTCTTTGCCTTGAAATCATATTGAGTTAATTTCTTTTCTATTTCAGACAATTCATCCCATTCTTTTGGTATTGATTGTTGGATTCAGGGGGAGCTACTTAAAGAATGCAAAGGAACTTTGATTCAAGCATTGGTTTTGAGCTTTCAACATGCAATGGATGCCTTGAAGATAATTTAGTGTGAGATGTGTAAAAGAAAAGCAATTCTGGTGATCCAAGTGCATTGCATTCATTTAATCCATAATTAACTTAATTGGTTTCATAAAAATCACAAGGCTTTGATAATTCAACTAAGTTTTTAAACTGATTCAATTGTTTTTGGAAAAATGCAAAGTGCACTGTAATAATCGATTACTTAACGTAATAATCGATTATCTGCTTCATTTTCAAAACTGGAAAAAGCTTTCATGAACACTTTAATAGATTACTAAGTAATGTAATCGATTACATAAGCCTTTTAGAAAACACAGTTCTACTGCAATAATCGATTACCAGTATTCATAATCGATTACACAACGTTTTAAGAAAATCATGTTGCACTGGAATAATCGATTACCAGGAATTGTAATCGATTATATAATGCATCAAGAAAAACATGTTGCACTGCAATAATCGATTACCATTTCTCATAATCGATTACACAAGCTTTTATGAAATGCAGTTCTACTGGAATAATCGATTACAGCTCGTATTAATCGATTAATTTGCTCGTTGCTCAAACCCAGAAAATTCATGAACACTTTAATCGATTAAAGTGGTGACTTAATCGATTACTTAAGAGTTTTAATCGATTATATGGCGCATTTAATCGATTACAGACAGTTACAACATTCTGTTATAAATAGAATTGATGCTCAGCTGCTTTAATAACTTTGTGGAACATTACCCATACGTATTTTCTGAGCTTAAACAGTCTTGTGAGCATTCTAAAGTGTTTTCTAAGGGTTTAATTGTGTCTTGCTCCATTGTGCTTTGATCATATGTGTTTAAGTCATTCTTGGAGCTTGAAACCATTTCAAGATTAAGGAAAGTTGTGCTTAGTGTCTTTTAATCATTCAACCTGATCTAGTAACTTCATTCTGCATTGCATACTTTGGATCATCAGGTTGTTTCTCTCCTTAATCTGATTGTAATTTTCATTTTAATCTTTCTTTGTAATTTGGCTATTGTAATTGGGTTCTTGCTCGTAACTAGAGAAGGGGTTCTCTAGGTGGAAGAACTGAATAGTGTTCTCAGGTTCTTGTCTCTTAGAATCTAATAGGGTTTTAGATTTCTGCACTTTATCTAGAGTTGATAAAGGGGGACATTGTAATTGATTGTAAGAACTGAAAATTATAATAGTGGAACTCTAACCTAGTGTTGGTTGGAAGAAACTGGATGTAGCTTCATGGTTTTGAAGTGAACCAATGTAAATTGTTTGTGTATTGATTTTCAATCTTTATCCTCTTCATTTTAATTGTTATTGATTCAGTTGCTTGACCAACAAAGTCAGTTTTGCTTCATTGGATTCCTTAGGGCTGAGCTACTTGATTGAATAAGATTTCTTGATTTTGAAAAGTGATAAAGATCCTAGAAACTCTGACTTTGATTAAAGAAATTTTTAATATACCAAGATTTAACCAATTCACCCCCCCTCTTGGTTAAGTGTGAAGTATTCATATCATTTTCATTGATTTGTCATCAACAACTTTGGTAGGAATGAAAGGACCTTTCTCAATACAATTCCAAGCACCCGAGTCATTTGATTGGATGAAGGTTTGCATTTTGTTTTTCCAAAAACTAAAATGTTCTCCTTCAAACAAAGGTGGTCTATTCAATGAGGTTCCCTCCTTGAATGTTATTTGATTAGCATTCATTGTTAAAGATTTGAAAAAGATCTTGAACAAATTACAAGAACCTGCTCTGATACCAATTGAAAATACAATGAACACTTATGCAAACAAACCAAGAGGGGGGTGAATTGGTTTTACATCAGAATTTTAAAATTTCCTTTCAAAATATGTAACAGCGGAAGATTTCAAATGGATCATATCTTATTTAAAACCAATTGCAAGTCACTTTACTTCATCAACCAAATAACACTTGTGCTAAAACCAAATTTATATGACAAACAATTCCATACTTTAAGAATTCAATGAAACATAGACTGAAATATAAATGCACACAAGATTTATACTGGTTCACCTCTCTACCCCGGAGGCTACATCCAGTTTCCTTCCAACCCAATCTAGGTTAGAGTTCCACTATAACAAATATTTTTTCTTTACAAGCTTACAACAATGGTCTCTCTTACCTACCCTAGGTAAAATTCAAACTCTACTTCCTATAGACCTTTCAAAAGACCAAGAACCAGAGATCCCTTCTCTGTTCTTCCCCCTAGAAAACCCTTTCTAGAAAAGTTTTAAGGAACTCAAATGTTATATGGAAATACACCACAAAATACAACAAAATATCAAAACAACACAAGCTTTAGGTTCAAGAAAGATATCACCTCATGTTCCTCAGCAACTACAATGATATGAATGATTCATTCAACTTGAGAGGATGACTACAATGCTTTCTTGACACTTCTTTAAGCACTAGCTTGCATAGATGCTCACACACAAATGAGTATTAAGGCTCAACACATAATGAGATCTTAACACATTTGATTATCTCACTTATTTCAGGCTTTGAACAATAGAAAGCTCTTAGAGAATGAAAACTCAAGGGGTATGCACGAATATCTCTCCTTTTGGTTGTTCTTCCATTCAGACACAACTTTCCTATTTATAAAAAAACTGTTTCAACCAACTGTAATCGATTAATTCGTCACAATAATCGATTATTTTACTCATGGTAATCGATTATTTTACCCATATAATCGATTAAATTGTTCATAAGAAATCTGGAAATTTGAAACGAACAGAATAATCGATTATATCACCATGTAATCAATTAAGCCAGAAAAACATAGTTTTATAATGCACTCAGTAATCGATTAAGCCATAACACAGCTAAAACATAGCAAAGCATATATAATCGATTACAATCATATGGTAATCGATTAAATCAGATGAATATGCTGTGTACCATTATGCAAAAGCTTATGTAATCGATTATTTCCCAAGATAATCGAGTATCCCAGTGAATTCCTAATTCTTTGTAAAGCTTATTTAATCGATTACTAACCAGTGGTAATCGATTAAACCGGTAAAAAAATGTTTTATGCAACTTCTAAAAGCCTTTATGAAATTATATAAATTTGCTATTTACTACTTGATTAATTCCTTTTAAATGAATGTGTGGATGCATGATTAATCAGCAGCTAATGAGAATTAGAGGGTTTTATCTCATGAACCAAGCTTGAAACTAAATTACAAATGCCATCATAGTGAGTGGGCATGTAAAATATCAAAACACAATTGCTTCCTTCATCTTTGAATCTAACATTTTCATATTTCAAATGTTATTGTTAGAACGTTCTGTTATTTTCATTTTATTAAGTTGTGTTTTTTTAAGTTTGTCTCTATGTCTCTTATCTCAATTATCGATATTCACAATGTTTTTAATTATTATTATGTGCAAGTACATGTGCTTAAATACTACTTATAATTAATTTGTCCTTATTTATATTCTCTTTGAATTTTATTTATTATTATGTGCAAGTACATGTTTTAATTTTGAATTACCCCTAATAGAGTATCAGACCGATCTTTGTACAAATAAAATAACATATCAAGTGCATTAAAAAACGCGGATATAGTCGGTCAAATTTCTCTTTGCCAACGACAACATGCGGGTTCAATTCCTACTATCTGCCCCTACTTAGTTATTTAACTATGTATTTAATAGTCATAGTAAGAAAAATGCTAAAAAATTGACTGTGTATAATGCCCATTTTTATTTATTTAGTGAACCCTTTTATTTATTATTATCTTTAATTTTTATATTTACTCAATCAAATAATTTATAAAATTTTCAATTTTAATTAAATACATATTTTTACCAAATATTTAAATTTTTAAAGGAAAATTTGTGAATTTCAATCTCCATGGATCAGGCAATCCGTATGGTTCTTACAAATTATCCTATCTGTAATAACCATACGGATTGACTAATCCGTACCATCTTTACGGATTACCGAATCTGTACACCACAGAAACACGATGCCACTAACCTTTGAAACTAACACGACGCACTCCACGACTTAGACGGCCACCACGACGCCACCAACTACAACTAATGCACAGCCAATGCCAACAGTAAAACTCAACCAAAATGAAGCAAAAAACAAAGCAACCGTAAACTGATACTGCTATTAATAAGGAAGCAAACCTTCAGGGGTATTTTTGGGTTTTCAAAAAATAAAATGGTGTAGAAGAAATTTGAATGGTGTATGAAGAACACCCCTAAGAGTATATGGTTAGGCCCAGTCTGGTGAAGCCACTCATTGGGCTAAAGAGCTATTCAATATCGGCTTTTGCTTCCTACACCATTCATTTTTCTAATACACCATTTTTGTAATATTGAAATTCCCAAAATATCCTTCACTATTTTACGCGTTTTGCTTCATACGGATCCGCATAATTCATACGGATTAGCGAATCCGTAAGAACCTTACGAATTCGGCAATCCGTATGAGTTTTTTTTTTATGGATTCAGCAATTCGTATTATGGATTTAAGTTTTTTTTTCTTTTACGGATTTGGTAATCCGTAGGTGTGTTTTTTTTAAGTTTTTTTCTTTTACGGATTGGGCCCAATCCATATATTTTTTTCTTTTACGGATTACCCAATCCGTAAGCTAATAGGCTAATTACGTTAAAAAATAATTAATGTTGATATATATAACACTAAATTTTTTAATGTATATTTAATACACATAATTTTAGATAATAAATTTTGTAACAATTAATTTTGATCTAATAATTAATTTATCGTTTAATTTATCTAATAATTTATAGTTTTATTTATCAAACATGCGAATTCATATGTTACAAAACAAAATTTATAGATAAATTCACATGTTTGATAAATTAAAATATAAATTATTAGATAAATTAAACTATAAATTAATTATTAGATCAAAATTAATTGTTACAAAATTTATTATGTAAAATTATATGTGTATCAAATATACATCAAAAAATTTAGTGTTATATATATCAACATTAATTATTTTTAAACATAATTGGCCTATTACCTTAGTTGGTTGGAGTAGTGTATTAATAATGCGAAGGTTGCAGGTTCAAGACTTGTCTACATCATTATGTTAAATTATTTCGTAAAATATATTTTAACGTAAAGAAAACAAAACAAAAAAACACACTCACACTTACGGATTGGGTAATCCGTAAAAGAAAAAAAAAATACGGCCCAATCCGTAAGAGAAAAAAACTAAGAAAAAAAACACACTTACGGATTACCCAATCAGTAAAAGAAAAAAAAACTTACGGATTGGCCCAATCCGTAAGGTTACGGATTCGCCAATCCGTAAAAAAAAAAAAACTCATACAGATTGCCAATCCGTAAGGTTCTTACGGATTCGCCAATCCGTATGAATTATGCAGATCTGTATGAAGCAAAATGCGTAAAATAGCAAAGGATATTTTGGGAATTTTACTGTTACGAAAATGGTGTATTAGAAAAGCGAATGATGTATGAAGAAGAAGCCTTCAATATCCGCTAGAGTCACCTGACCCTACACCGTACAGTATTCCATAGGCCTCAAAGTAAAAGATTTCACCTTAGTATCATGCAATGCTCCAGAAAATTATGGACCATTTTCCGCCAAGAGATGAACCCTCCTACTGAATCCATATCCAGAAAATATAATGTTTAATGTAAGGGGTTTCTTAAGCATATTGACAGTTCCTGATCGAGTATAGGAAAAATTTTATGAGGAAAAATTATACCCATTTTAGATATCTCCCTGCCTCAAAATCGATTTTTAGTGTTCACCTTGTATATGGCACTAAAGTTTAGGACTATAATTAAAATGAAAGATAACAATGATTCACATTAAGTAACATATATTCAATGCTGTAAGAGCAAGGGCAATTTCATGTTCATGAAATTAGGTTTATTACATTCACACATTAACAAAGGAGAATGAGGAGGCCACATCAAAATATCAAATAACCCTCCATATGTACATTTAAAGTTCTCTTGCGTGCCATTCCAAGTTCTATTGGAAGATATTTTCCAAACTTACCAAGTTTATTTATTGGTGTTAACCGAAGAAATGCTGGTGAGAAGCAAATTTGTTTTTGAGCTGATATTATCAGTAAAATAGTTGCTGTACCATCACCATGCAGGTGCCAACTGTTTGAAAGCTTCTTGGATGTCTTCGGAAAGGTTAAAGATATGGAGTAGAGAAAGAGGCTTGTGACACAAACAGAACATTTCACACATGGTTTTTCTTTCCCTTGAAAATCCTAGATAATAATTGAATCACCACATTTTTTTTTAAAATAGCAAAGATTGCTCATACCTACCAAAATTGATGTAAGATAATTTTTATCTATACTGGTTAGACGGGGAAAACAATTAAGAATGAGAAATTTGAATATTAGTTGAAATTATAGGCACGTGTAAAATTGTGTATATCATCAATTAATCAGATATCGTGATAAGTGCAACTTTTTCATCAAAAAGTCAATAACCTTATCAAATATAGCAATTTATGAATAGATGACATTATAAAAATCCTTTACACCATCAATAAATAGATTGTTAACTCTTTAAAGATTTGTGAAAGGTATGGTGCAAACTGCAGACTCAGTTAAAAGTAGCACTCAATGGAAATCATTTGTCTCTCCTCTTTAAATGCATATAATTCCTTACTCATGATAATAGCTTTATACAGTACATTATTGTTGTAGTTTTATCTTTCATCCCATTTACAAATCAAATACAACATGAAATTAAAACTTAAATCAAGATGCAAACCACTGTCCTTTTAATTTTTATTAGGAAAGTAATATGTACACCTTATTCATAATTCATATGTGGGAGAGAATAATTTAAACCACTTAAATTAAATGCAGTTTCAAGTGAAACAAATTTACAATCAAATGATGACAAAGATGATGCAGTTACAGTTTGATCCAGAGTGGAAGTATGCAGACATTATTCTTTTTATCATCTTAACAAGCGTAGGTGACATGCATATTTCACCCAGGATATGAGACCAAATCAATGCCTCAATCCCTTTCCAAAACACACCGAGACCAGAAGATAAATTTTTAAACATGAAAAAATTAAAAGTTCTAAACTGTACTAATGCATCACAAACCGGGTATAAATACAAGTTCATTTTGTTCCTCAATAAGTCTTAGATAAACCTGACCTTAGTAGTACAAGGCAAAAGCCAGCTTATATGCATGAAGTTGTTAATACACAAGCACCCCATAAGATCATATACCCTTACAACCAGGAAGATCAATCCACTGCAATTGGATTTCCACTTCACCACATTCCACATTTTGCAATCTAAGGATCATATCTTGGACAACCTTGCCATTGCTATAAGTTATGCAGCTCTCGTCTGCCAGGCAATTATGCTTGCTTGGTTGTATTCTTGTGAGAACAGTACCATTTGCAAGGCCAGTTAAGTTCATCTTCAAGGCTTCTATAAAGGGCAAGATGTCAAATTCTGCATCTCCCATTTTGTCATCTTTGCTAAAAGTGTCATGGTCATACACAGTCTGCAATAAAAAAGGATCATCAACCAATGAGCAGTCTAATTATGATGAGCCAAAATTGATATGTCCTAACATCATATATTAGAGAAAAAATTACCTACCTTTGAGGATTGCAAACAGGATTTTACTTTCCAAGGCATGGCAAATGAAATCATAAAATGCAATACATCATCACAACAGAGCAATTGAAGTTTACCACTATTACTACTAAATCACAGATAGTCCAAAAATGTTCAGGTGTGTTGTATAGATTGTGAACTCATTCTCACTTTTGTTCTCATGAAAATAACTTGTTTTCCCAAGTATAGAGGCAAGAAAAAACATGATTAACTTCTAATATTAACAACTTGTCTCACCAACCCTAAACAGAAAGGGAAAAAAATCTACATCAGCCTCTTTTAACAACTAAAGTTTTACAAACTAGAAAAAGACATTAACCAATTCAGTCACTTACCAGTTTAACTTTGTGATTTGGATTTATAACAGAAAGAGTAAGGTCTTCATTCCACTCAGGATTCACATCCTTTTTAATCACACGAGTCTTTAGTTTCTGCAACAAAAAAAAGTTGGGGGGGTTCATCAATCATCATTTTTCATAATTAGACAAGATCTACCAGGACATAAATATTGCATTTAAAATGCTTCAATCACTATAATTAAGAACTAGTGATGACAATAACACGTATCCCCATCTCATCATCATCATCATGCAAGTCAAACATCAATTAAAACATGACATAAATTAAGGACTTTTCATCCACCCCAACCCTATAATTAAAACATGATAATAAAAAATATTACATTTTTAAAATAAAAATAGAAAGATGAAGAAGGAAACCTGGTTGTACATCTTGATGACAACATAGGGGTCGCTGCTTCGAACATCACGAACGGCAAGGTTGACACCACGCTTCACGCGAACCCTCAAAAGGCCAAGCAGGTTCTCCATCAGAGACTTTGGTGTTGAATCCGATTCCTCCATTTCTTCTGTTTAAACACTTTCTGCAAAATAACCAACACATCCAAATATATTAAATTAAATTAAAAATTAATTTAATCTGTGGTCATATGTTGTTAATTCTAAAATGAAATGGCAAGAAGAAAAAGGGAAACGTGGAAGTGGGCCCCACCAGAAATGGGATGTTGGTTCTGGAAGAAGAAAGAGAAACCTTAGTAACGTAGGTACAAGGAGAAGGAGAATGTGATCTTTGAATTGTGTTTTTGTTTTGTTTTTGTTGTTTTTGTTGTGTTTGTGTGTTTGTTTTTTTTTTTTTTTTTTTT
>QARZ01041110.1:0-26922 GCA_013407115.1 Glycine latifolia | reverse complement strand
AGCTATTACGTTTTGAATTTTTTATAGTATTTTTTTTGGTTCTTTGTTTTTTTTTTTTTTTTTTTTTTTTTTTTTGCATGTGGGAATGAGAGGTAACGGTTGCTTTGGTTTGGTTTTCTTTGACTTTCAAACAGTTCGATTGGAGGCTGGATATGACATCATATCAACCAACGTGTCCTGCATTAACCGTTTAGTTTATTTTAGGTTTAAGTACTGTTTTTATTAATATAATTTAGTATTTTTTATTTTTTTCTTAAAAAGATTATTTTAATCATTCTGTTTTATTTTTTTCTTAAAATATTTTAGATAGTATTTTTCTTACTATTCAGAATATTTTTTATTGTTAAAAGTATTATTTAAAATATTTTAAGAATAAAAAATAAAACAAACATATTTTGTAAAAACTAAAACAATTTTTTTAAGGATAAAAATGAAAAAAATTAAATTACATAGATGAAAAAAATATCTAAATCTTTATTTGTTTTATTTTTCTTAAAATTAATTTTGTTAAATGTCAATTTTGGGTTTTGAATGTAATTATATTTTACTAGCATAAACACTCCGTTTCTAATTTGCTATCACATTTTATTGCGTCAAAGTTTTTGTATTGTAACAATTTCTCCTATTATATATTTTTGTGCATATTTTGGTTTAATATATTTTCAGAATACATGTTTATGTATAATTCTTTTTTTTTTTTTTTACTAATTATGACTCTTTGTTAATTATGGTAACATGGTATGTCAATATTAATCTTTTGTTTATTATCCCAGATTTAAAAAAAAATTACAAAAATGAGTTAGGAAATTCATATGCATTTTTATTCTAATCACGGTTTTTTTTTCAGGATATGAGTTCTTTCATTTTTTAGTACAGGAACAATTTCTTTATTTAACCATGACAATAATATTTTTAATGTTGTTGAAGCCAGTTCTTTAAACCAATCGCTCGTTAATGCTTTTAAATTCATCATATCTTTCTTTTTTTATTTCTTATTGCATTACATATTGGATTTATTAATTTTTCTTTTTTCTCTTTCTCTTTCTATCTTTACTTTGAAGGTCGATATAATTTTAAGTATGTGAAATTTTTGTATATTACTAAGCAATATATGTTGATGAAGAAAAGAATAAGAGACAAAAAATGTAAAAGAAATATAAAAATAAGTCTAAAAAATTTAAATAAGAGTGTGCAAACATCTTTGCAATTGAAATCGCAGAAAATGAACCATGGCCTTAAGCTTTGTATTCAAATAAGATAAAATAACACATGGGATTTCTTCTTATGTGATAACTTTATACAAAGTACAATTAGAATAAGTTTCACATTATATATATATATATATATATATATATATATATATATAAAAGAACTTTTCATGATCACCTTGTAGTTGGTAATGGAAAATGACCACCTTACATGTCATGGCTGCAAATTCAAATATAACTTACCAAAGCCAATTACTAATGAATCCTTTTGCCTGTCTTTTACAAATTTGTCTAAGTACTGCATGCAGTATATATAGTCCCTATTAAGAAAAAGAAGTGAATTTTTTTATAACCGGAATGATCTTCACTTGCATCATCATCTGAGTTACTTCTAAATGATTCTAATTGTGTCTAATTAAGATGGTTTAGATACATACAACGTTGCAAGAATATTAACAAATTTATAGATTCATGTGATACACGTATGTCTAGAGACATACGAATGAAAATGAGTGAAATATTGTTAAACTATGCTGACCTTGGAAAATAAAGTTTCTTGTATATTTGCTCTTAAAACCTTGTAATTATCCTTCATAGGACTGAAGCCTGAAGCAAAATACAAAGTGACAAATAATAAAAGAAACATGTAGTTTGAAACAAAGTTATACCAATCATACAAACATCAAGAAATTGAAAACAACACGTACAATGGAAAGCCCTTTAAACTGACAGTATTATGCAGCAGGTTTTTATCAACAACTCCAAGACAAATGAAGGTGCATTTGCTTAGACATATATTCATTCTACCACTCACTGTAGCCATGGCTTCCTAATTCACTTGCATCTCATGAATATGGAAAATGGATTTTCCACTTGATTTTGGGTTTCCCTTAAAAACTAACACCCTAAATGGCTTTTCTTTTGAATTCAAACTAAATTTATCATCCACATCCGCCAGTACACTTCCTCTCATTAACAATGAAATATAAGGGGAAACACACACAAAATATAGCCTAAATAGTCAATAGACATGACTTTTCTAAAGAAAAAATTAACCGTACACTAAAGGAAGAGTGTGTAGTTACTCTGCATTATCAGTCTAGAGAGTACAAATAATCATTTTGAATGTTATAACATCAGGGATGCAACCAGTGTCTTCCATTTTGGACAGCAAAGAAAATGCCTCATCAAGCAACCCCTCTTTACAATGTCCATTGATTATAATATTATATGTGTAAACATTTAGATGATAGCCTTTATCCAAAAGATCTTGAAAACCCCCTTGAGCATTCTTAAGTCTTTTGCCTTTGCATAGATGTTGCGAATTCGGTAAGTATACCGTTCGTTTCAAGTAATATAGTGATAAGGGAATGTCGTTCCCACGAGGATTGATAGACCAATTGAATTATAACTCGTCTCAATAAGTTGGATGACAAATATTTAAGTAAAGTTTGGTTTTGTGTGTGTATAATAATTGAAATTAAACTAAACTATGAACATTAAAAGCGTATGACAAGTAAATTGATGTTATAGCGATGTGCGACGATAGTAGCTAGGGCAACCCACACTCAATGCTTCCTTCCAATGAATTTGTATTGTTCACTACATTCAAATATCTAGATTACTCAGCCATGTGTTTCAATAACATGTTAACTATTTCTTAATTCCTTAGTGAAATAACCCTTCAACCCACTTACAAGCCCTAATCCCTTAGTGACTTTCTTAGGGTTAAGCATTAAGCAACACAGTCATAAAGCCGCAAACATACATTCCTATCCCTAGGCAATGTAAGCAAGTTACTTCACTTAGTTCCAAGACTAGTTTCCCAACATTCCTATTGTGAACCCTAGCTTTTAATCCTTCATTAGAGTGATCAAATCCAAGGAAGAAATAACAATCCAAGCAAGTGCAGTAAAATAACCTTTAATAAATGAATAATAGCATTCAATACATCCCAATGAAAGTTACATTAAGTGCTTGGCCCTAACTACAAAATAAAACTAGCCAAACCTCATAATGGTTGGCAATGAAACAGCAAAAAGAGGCATGCCCAGCTGAAGCACAAGGATAAGAAGATGGAGAAGAACCTCCACGTTGAGCCTTCAACTCCAAAGCCCTAGCAAAGCTTCCCAAGCTTCTAAAACCCTAGATTTTGTGATTTCTGAAGTGTAGGAACGTGCATTCAATGCTGAGGTTGAAGTATTTATAAGGGAAGGGTGAAAACCCATTTTTTCCCCTTTACAGCTTTAATTACTCTGCAGAATTCGAGCTGTGGCGCTGGTGGCGCCAGCCTCCAGAGAATTTGGCTTGATTGCTTTACTGTGGCGCTGATGGCGCCATCCTAGCGCTGGTAGCACCAGGTTCCAGACACAACCTTCCTTGTTGTTCCCTGCTTCATATTGTTAAAGTTGATTGAAATTCTAGCAAAGGAAATCATTAGCATAATTTTATCACATAATGGGCAATAAGCAATGATTTATGATCACATATTTGCTTCTAATAGCCTGGAAAAGCTTATATGCTAGGCGCATATCAAATAATTCCCAGATTTAGATATTGTTGTCCTCAGCAATAAACAAAAGTTTCAGTAGGAAGCAAGGATCAAGTTTCCAACAACAACATTGAACAAAACAATCTTTGAGCTTAAAATGCTACAAATAACTGAATCATATCAAAACTTCAACAAAGCTTTTCAAATCCATCAAACATAGAAGTTTAACTTGAATACCCCTTAACAAGGTAACTATTCACTTATCACTCAAGTGTCTGGGTATTCTCTCAATCCATCACAGCCATAGCACTACCAAAAGCTTGATCTTATTCTCAAGTTCCTATAAAAATAGGAAACACAACACATGCATAATTGATCAAAAGGTCTTCACAAGGTTGTAACGTGGCCTGGCTTAAGGGTAGGAGTGTTTTGGGAAGTGACTAATAAAGCTTTGAGATTGAACCTTGCTAAATTTTGGAAATACATTTAACTCTGAATTCGAATTTTCTTTTTCAATCTATTACTCCATTCAACCTTTTCTTTTCTTTTCTTTCCCCATTTTCTTTCACATTGCTTTTTCTTTCATTTTGTTGATTGGCTTTGAATGAATGCCATTCTTTCTTTTCCATCCCTTTTTTTCTCTTTTTAGAATTCACCTTAATATATGTGTTCTTTTTCTTTCAAACTACAGACCAATTAGCAGTTCAATCTCAAATAAGGTACGGTCATTAATGTGGTTTAAGGTATTGATCAGGTGATTGAACAAAAGGAGGTTTCAGGCTCAAAAGGGGTTAGCAAAGGAAATAATTGTAAGGAAGTCTATTTGGCCCTAGCTTATCAGAACAAAATGCCTTTATCACATCAATCATGCATGCATCAGAGAGAAACAGAGCAAGTTCTAGAGTACTACCACAATGAGGTTTCTCTTCAAAGAAATTAACTGTATAGGCACAAACCTCACAGGCTATGGCATCAAGCTAGACTTATGATGATATCAAATCAAACATTGTTTTCCATTTCGAATTGAAATTTAGCCATACAAGCATTTACTCAGTTCATGTTTCATACAACATCATGCTCGAATTCATATCACCAATGCTTTCAATATCCAATTCAAACATGACTGATTGAGCAATTCTAAATCTGAGGTATGCATGCTTTTAGCAAAAGTGTCTAATATGTACTCCTTGAAAGTTAAAATTAGACTCAAAATCAATTCTTGTAATTTCTGTACGCATTGATCTACAAAAAAAAAAAATCAAAATTTTCTGCCTATATCTGTTCACTATTCACCCAAAAAGGAAAACTGTTCACCAAAAAGAATCATCATTCACAAAAAGAATTTTGTTTGACTGACGCTTGTTTCCTCAACTAACGCGACCTATTCCCAAATTTAAATCAATTGCTGCCCTCAGCAATGACGCAAATCAATAACGCAAAATAATCAAACACATTGGAATGCGTTATGAGAGGAAACAGAATTCAAATCATATGCAATTATATAAACCATGGCAGAATTGTCTATGATGTCCAAGTAAGTACCACAATGTCACCAAAAAGCTTTCAAAATGTCTAAAATGGTAGAACGGTCTGAAACATAAACGGAAAGTAAACATAAGCATAAATAGAGATAAGGATAGTGAGATTAATCCAAGTCAATGGGCTGGTCATCCTCCATGGGATCCTCAGCTGCAATAGGTGGTGGAAACTCTAATGCGAGTGGTGGAGGCTGTGGCTGGTACACTGTGGGGTCAATCGAAAGGCATCGGCAAATAGCTTCCAACATCCTGTGCCTGCACCTGCAGATAACTAGAAGAATCCTCATATATATGCTCGCGGGGGGCTACTGGTCTAGACGAAGCTGCTGATACAGGAGGTGGTGAAGAGGCAGCTGGTGGAGGTGGTGCTGGAATCTCCGGCTGGGGTTCCTCCAGATCATCACGTGGTGCATGGCGAGGGCTTCGTGCATCCATTTCCTCTTGGGTGAGCTCTGATGCATGAATGAGCTGCTCCTGAAGTGCATGTTTCACAGAATCCAAATAAGTCCGCAGAGACATGGTGGTGCCAACCTTCACGTCCTTGGGCTCGTCCTCTGGAATATCCAAACCTGCATGCATGCATAGGTGTGAAATAAGAGACGAGTGAGCTAACAGGGAGCGGCTGCTACAATCCTGGATCATATGTAGAATCCGATCAGAGAGAACATAGGAGATATCAAGGTTGATCTCCCTCAGCAAGACATAAAGCAGGCAGGTGCGCTCAACATTGACGTCAGTCATGTTAGTGGACGGGAGAATGGTGTGGTTGACAAACTGATGCCAGAAGTCAGCCTCCGGATGTAGCTCTTGCATCCTGAGTTTCTCTGGAATAAAGTCAGAGCCCGTCTTCATCTTCCAAGAAGAAGATCTCGTGGTGATGCCGCGGCAAAGTTCATCTGCCAACTGGAGCATGTCATCTCGATATCGAGCTTTGCTTGTACTAGGGATAGGCTGCATCTTGTTGTATCGTCGTGTAAAGCCACAGTGAAGGATGCTCTGGTAGGATGTCTGGAGGAAGCTCTCAATAAATTGGGGGTCAAAAGGGACCTTAACTCCTCTCACCCAGCTCCGTCGCCTCTCTTCGACCGTCTCCCTATCCACATTGGCTAGAAACTCCTTCAAAATCGAGCTGGAGCTAGGTTCAGCAAAACTGACTAGTGTGTGCCATTGACGTCGGTTGATAACTTCTACAATGGGGGAATCAACAGGCAAAGCTTCCCAGTCAATTCGCTTCTCCAAGATTATCTTTTTCGGCAGGTACCATTTATCAAATCGGTCTTGGTGCTCCTTAGACCGGAAGCGTCCTTCATCAAACTCAGCAGTTCGGGGGCGCTTGCTACTGCCTCCTTCTGTGACTTTCTTTTTGCCCTTGTCAACTTGCTTTCCCTGAAATTCAGAATCATTCAATGCACAACATATATTCCATTAAACCTTGTCAAAACAAAATATGGTATCAGCATTGGAATTTCCAAATTCCCAGATTTAGTTGAAACCATGTTTTTAGCAATTATATTCACAAGTATCACACATGGTTTCACAGATTTCATTACATGCAAGGAAACTAAGTGACTAGTAAACAGAGATATGCTCAGAACACTATCAATAAGCATACATGGCCAGACAAGCGATTGCACAAGACTGAGGTGAACCAGCCACTATAACAGCACATAAATCAACAACAAATGTTTATGATTCCAAGCTCAACTTCAAACAATGACTCACAACAAGTATCATATTCACATCCAGTTATTGATCATGGATGCATGATGATTAAAGCAGATTGATGAACTTGAAAGAAATTGAACAAAGAAGGCACACAATCATGCTTGAACAAGATTCCCAGATTTAATCTCAGCATTAATGGTTCATAAGGATTGCCACGAATCATGGAACCTATTCCTTGTTATCAAGTGGAATTAAAACACAGTCCTGCACATACATAGTATAAGTTCATAGCCATACATGTATAACAAACCATCTTAGCATCCCAAATTCTCCCCAAAACCTTGTTCTCAACTCAGACAGATACGAATTATCAACAGAAAAGCATATGGGTATAAAGTTCTATCTTAGCACAATTCCCAGATTTGATGCACACAATACTTACATTAGCCTAGGGTTCTGTTCACAGTTTTCCAAGCATAATGGTACATTCAAGCTAGTCAGGTAATGCATGAATTTTGAATGATAATGCATTCTAAACAAATGGATATCATTTGAACTCTAGAAAAACTATGTCGTTTAAAACAAGATTAAGCTAAATCAGCATCACACCAATTCAACACAATTGGAAGTACCAGGTACATAACAGCATTAAGTAATCCCTACAGGCATAGAATAATGGCATCAAAAGACTCCACAGACCATGCATAAAGCAATTTAAGGCATAGATACAAGTCATTGTAAAAGATTTTACTGTGAAATGTGCCATAAAATGACTTATATACCTAAGATACTGAGTGAAAAGAACAGAAGAAGCCCTAATTTAACAATTAATTATTCAACACAACAAGTATTCAAAAATAGGTAAGGGCCAAAAACCCAGCTGGCGCTGGTGGCGCCATTACCACGCTGGTGGCGTGGGCTGAAGAACGTGCCCTAACCCATTGCAAAAATGAATTTTCACCTTGGGCAACATATGGTTTTATCAATGAAACTTCAAAACCAAAAATGTAAAGGAACTCTTACATTGTCACGAGCCATGGAAATGATATGAGAAGGAGATGGAAATGCAAAATGATTGAGGGCCCTCGTGAGAGATGAATAGGGCACAGCTTTGGGAATGGGAAGTATGAGAAAAGAATGAATGTGAGACTATGATGATGTTAAGGGATAGAGGGAGAGAAAATGAATGTGAGTAATGGAATTTATGAAGAGAGTTAATGGCAGTTATGGGGGGGGTTAGGTTATGGGGAGTATGAGAGTTTTGGGGAATATGAGAGGTGAAGTTAAGAGAGGAATGGGGGATTGAATTTCGAAATTCAATTTTTTAAATCATCAGACACTACCATGCTGCTAGCGCCAAGTCCACGCTGCTAGCGCGGCTTGGCAGTGGAAATTGGGATTTTAAAAGGAAAATGGCGCTGTCAGCGCCAACTCCACGCTGATGGCGTGGATTGGCAGTAGAAAATGGGTAAATGATGCTCCTGGCGTGGATTCCACGCTGCTAGCGTGAGCTTCCAGGGGAAATTAGCACATTTAAGGGACCTTGGTGCCAGGGGCGCCAGATTCACGCTGGTGGCGCCATATATTTAATACCAAATTCCAGCCAGCGCTAGTGGCGCTATGTTGGCGCTGGTGGCGCCAAGTTCAAATACAAAACATCCATTTTCTTAAACTCACTCTATTCCTAACCCATCCAAGGGCATCACACCATCCTACTGGAATTTAAAGAGGAATAAACAAGCAAAACAAACATGATTAACCATAGATTCTCTCAATTAACATGCAATAAAGGAAACTATATCAATCTATCCTAAAGAAAAGGAAAACATACAAACAAAGTAAACACCATTGAGTTGCCTCTCCAACAAGCGCTTGTTTAACATCACGAGCCTGACGGGAATCAATTAAGATTCAGGCGAATCCAAAGGGACTGATACTGCATCCCTATCAATTTGGCCACCATGATATAGCTTCAGCCTCCAACCATTGACCTTGCAAGGTCTATGGGTATCAAGAGGAGAAATTTCTATTTCCCCATGAGGAGACACCTTTACAACCACAAAGGGTCCAGACCATCTTGACTTGAGTTTACCTGTGAACAACCGCAATCGCGAATTGTACAGAAATACCTGTTGCCCGGGTTCAAACTCTTTCGGATGAATCTTCTTGTCATGCCATCTTTTAGTCTTTTCCTTGTACAGCTTGGCATTCTCATAAGCTGCAATTCTAAACTCATCAAGTTCATTCAATTGTAATAAGCGTTTCTCATTAGCCTTGGTGAGTTCAAAATTTAGAAACTTAGTGGCCCACATGGCCTTATGTTCAAGCTCAACTGGGAGATGACAAGACTTACCATATACCAATTGGAACAGTGACACACCTATCGGCGTTTTGAATGCAGTCCTGTACGCCCAAAGTGCGTCGTCCAACTTCCTAGACCAATCCTTTCTTGAGTTCCCCACAGTCTTTTCCAATATCCTCTTCAATTCTCTGTTAGAGATATCTACTTGGCCACTAGTTTGCGGATGGTAAGGAGTGGCTACTTTATGGGTGACGCCATATTTGGTGAGCAAGCTTTCAATCTATTTGTTGCAGAAATGGGTCCCCCCCCATCACTAATGTTCGCCGTATGAACCCCAAAGCGTGTGAAAATGTTCTTTCTCAGGAAGGAGGCTACCACTCTTGCATCATTGGTGGGCAAAGCCACTGCTCGACCCATTTTGAGACGTAATCCACTGCTACCAATATGTATTGGTTGGAATATGACTTGGGAAATGGTCCCATGAAGTCAATTCTGCACACGTCAAAAAGCTCCACTTCTAAGATGTTGTTGAGAGGCATTTCATCCTTACGGGATATGTTACCCGTTCTTTGACATCTGTCACAGCTCTCAACAAACTCCTTAGCGTCCTTGAAGATGGTGGGCCAATAATATCCGCTCTGTAAGACCTTGTGGGCAATTCTATTCCCTCCAAAGTGACCTCCATAGTCTGAGGCATGGCAATGCCACAAGACTTTGGGCACTTCGAATTTAGCTATGCACCTACGAATTACACCGTCAGCACATTGAAAATACAAGAAGGGATTATCCCAATGATACCTCCTAGCGTCATGGAAGAATTTCTTCTTCTGCTGCCATGTGAGGTCTTCAGGTATCACCCTCGCTGCTTTGAAGTTTGCCATGTCTGCAAACCACGGTCCACTCGTAATTGCCATCATTTGTTCATCAGGGAATGACTCATTTATCTCCAGCTCAGGACCATCTTGAAGAGCCTTCTCTTGAATCCTAGACAGATGGTCAGCCACCTTGTTCTCCACACCTGCCTTGTCTTTAATTTCTAGATCAAACTCCTGAAGTAAGGTCTAAACTTATCCAATGCATAGACTACTGCTAACATTTCTTTTTCAGTTGTGGCATAATTTACTTGTGCCTCATTTAGAATCTTGCTAGCATAATAAATCACATGCAAAAGTTTCTCCTTACGTTGACCCAAAACAGCCCCAATAGCATAAGCACTAGCATCACACATTAACTCAAATGGTAGGCTCCAATCAGGTGTCGTTAAAATAGGTGCAATGGTAAGCTTCTCTTTCAAAATATTAAAAGCATTCAAACAATTATTATCAAAGTTAAATTCAGAGTCTTTGACCAACAATTGGCTAAGAGGCCTAGCTATTTTGGAAAAATCTTTAATGAATCGCCTATAGAACCTCGCATGGCCTAGAAAGCTACGAACACCATTAACATTAGTGGGTGGAGGCAATTTTTCAATCAACAGAAGGTTAGCCTCATCAACCTCAATCCCCTTGGAGGAGATTTTATGGCCTAGGACTATACCATCACACACCATAAAATGACACTTCTCCCAATTAAGAACAAGATTGGTCTCTTGACACCTTTTTAAGACTTTGGACAAATTAAATAGGCATGCATCAAAATTAGAACCAAATACAGAGAAATCATCCATGAACACCTCTAGAAATTTTTCTACCATATCAGAGAAGATAGAAAGCATACACCTTTGGAAAGTGGCTGACGCATTGCATAGGCCGAATGGCATCCGCCTATATGCGAAGACTCCAAAGGGACAAGTGAACGCCGTCTTCTCTTGGTCCTCAGGTGCCACAGGAATCTGGTTGTAACCGGAGTATCCATCCAAAAAACAATAATAGTCGTGGCCGGCCAACCTCTCTAGCATTTGATCAATAAAAGGAAGTGGAAAGTGATCCTTCCTTGTAGCATCATTTAACCGCCGATAGTCCACACACATCCGCCACTCAGTAATGGTCCTAGTAGGGATCAAATCATTGTTGTCATTCTGGACAACCATCACCCCACCTTTCTTGGGCACTGTTTGCACCGGGCTTACCCATGCAGAGTCAGAAATAGGGTAAATCATGCCCACATCAAGAAGCTTCACTACTTCCTTTCTGACTATTTCCTTCATGATGGGGTTGAGCCTCCTTTGCGGTTGCCTCACCGGCTTGACATCATCTTCCATTAAGATCTTGTGAGTGCAAAAGGAAGGGTTAATACCCTTTAAATCTGAAATGGACCACCCAATGGCGGTCTTGTGTTCTCTCAACACATTTAGTAGCTTTGCCTCTTCCTCTATTGATAGCCCTTTGTTAATGATCACCAGATAAGTCTCTTCATCCCTCCAAAAACACATATTTGAGGGATTCGGGCAATTCCTTCAACTCTAATTTTGGTGCCCCAATGACTATATCGGTCTCTTTCTTCTCAAGGGCTTCCATTGCTAATTCCACCAACTCTTGTTGAATGCTTGAATCTTGTGCTTCCATCTCCTTTTGAACTTCTTGCACAAGGGATACCTCTGAATGCACAGCTTCATCAATCACATCAACTCTGAAACAATCAGTGTGGTCAAACGAATTCTTCATCACATCAAATACATTGAAAACAATTGACTCATCATCCATCCTCAGCTCCAACTTCCCTTTTTCTACATCTATCAAAGCACGGGCTGTAGCTAAAAATGGTCTACCCAAGAGCAGGGGTATCTCACTCTCCTCTGCCATATCTAGCACTATGAAGTCGGCTGGAAAGATAAACTTGTCCACCTTGACAAGAACATCTTCAATGACTCCACTAGGCCTCCGCAAAGAACGATTGGTGTTAGGACTTTTTGGCAAGCGTACCAATTGTCGTTGTAAGTTACAAAATTTATAAAAGTTCGTCTCCACAGGGACTTGTGCTACTCAATTAATCCAAATAGAATTTAACAGTTTAATAGTTATGTACAACGAGTATGATCGAAGTTTTTATGGTTTTACGGAAATAACGAAAAATTACGGAAGATTACGAAAGCTAATAAAACGATTTTAATTAATTCAAGAAAAGTGTAGGATTTGGATTTCATCATTCATACCTTGGTATCCAATTAATATTACCATGTATAAATCATTTTCTATTCTTATTGATGCACACTATGTTAACCTCGAATCGATTCCTCGCAATCGAGTTCTAAGGATATTTTACTGAATATCGATCCCTCGCATACAAAGTAAATATCCCAGCATTAAGAATTATAATCGCGTGCTTTTATGCAATCAAAACGGTACGCCCTATTCCTAGCGATCGTAACGTAATGAGTAAAATTATTCAGTTCAAATCCTAAGAGTACTTTCCAGTTAAACTTAGAATCCAATTTCATGAAACTAGTGATCAAGTAGAATCAAGAATTAAGAACGGAATAAAATTACCAATAATAAATAGAAAAGACTTATGCATAAATAAATATTAAAAGAGATACTTAAAAGTAGAAGATTACATCCAATCCATAAGAGAAACTAACCAAGCATGGAGAGAACCTCCTTAAGAGAAGAATTGATGAAGGGCCCCATCACCGCTTCTTTCCGGCAGAGTCTCCACACTAAATCTCACTTCTCTCACTTCCCTAACCTACCTAATACTACTATTTACTACAAAAACTAAAGAAAAAGCTTAAAAGAAGCAAAGAGGAGAGAAAAATGGAGTTGAGAGAGTTTGAGAGGGATGGATGTGGCCTTGGGGGGTGTTTGGCTATTTATAGAGGGAGGTCTGGCCGCCTTTGGCCGCCCAAGCGAGCCATTTTAGGCTATTTTACTCGCCCAAGCGAGTTAAGGTCTACTTGCATATCTTTTTACACGTTTCCAGCTGTCCCAAGTGGCCCAATTGCGTTTAACTCGCCCAAGCGAGTTTCCCATGTGTATTTCACTTGCTTAAGCGAGTTAATGGTACTTGGGCCATTCTTTTTGGGCCTTTTGCTTTCTGCACCTCCTTGTTTGCTTTCTTCAGCCAGATCTGCTTACTTTTTGTTTATGGAAGCCCCAGAAATTCACGGAATCTATCAAAATTCAAAACATGTTGGATTAATCTTCCGAAATATGACGAATGAAATTTGTGCAAGCATTAGGAGCTATTTAACTAGGTTTAAGGTAATTTTATAATAAAAACTTATGAAATCAAACGATAAGTGCCCGCATTTAAAACATGATTTTAACTAATTTAGGGCACTTATCAATCGGCTAGTTGAAGAGATACCATTGTGGGCTTCAGTTCCGAGATGCCTAAAGATTTGCAAATGGTTAGTGGCATGAGATTGATGCTTGCCCCAAGATCACACAAGGCACGGCCAACATTTATGTTGCCTATCGCAATGGGAATGTTGAAACTTCCCGGATCTCTAAGCTTTGGAGGCATCTTCCTCTGAATGATTGCACTACATTCCTCCGTAAGCATCACCGTCTCGCAATCCTGCAATTTGTGTTTCCTAGACAACAATTCTTTCATGAATTTGGCATAGTTAGGCATGTTAGCTAAAGCTTCTGCAAAAGGAATATTAATTTGCAATTTTTTAAACATGTCTAAGAACTTAGCGTATTGTTGTCTCTGGACTTGTTGTTTGAGCTTCACAGGATATGGTGGCTTCTCAAATCTGGAGAAATCCATGGGCTTCTTTGGAACTGCAACATCCTTCTCCTTTGGCTTGGGGTTACTTGAAGGAACTTCAACCCTTGGTTCCGTAGTAACTGGGGTGATTTCCTCTTCAGCCTCTCTTGGGATTACCTTGGTCTTCTCTTGAGGAGTGATGATGATTCCACTTCTTTTAGTGATGGCCTTGGCATGTTCCCTTGGATTAACAATGGTGTCACTAGGGAATTGGCCTTGGGGTCTCTCTGCTAGTTGTCTTGAAAGCTGGCCAATTTGAACCTCCAAGTTCTCGATGGATGCGTCTTGATTTTTATGATGAGCCCTTGTCTCATTCATGAATGCATCAGTGGCCTGGATGTGGTCATTAGTAGTCCTGGCCAATTGCAACATAGCTTTCTCTAACTCAGAAGGTTCCTTAGGAGGGACAGAAGGAGGTTGTAAGTAATGGTTGGACTTGTAATCTAAACCTCCACCCTGTATTCTCCTTTGGAAGTTGTTCCCTGGGTGGCTGCTGGATGCATGGTTGTGATACCTCTGATAATTGTTTGGGGGTCTCTGATCGTACCACACACCATTAACTTGAATCGGATCGGCTCCCACCAAAGTAGGGCATTCATTAGATTCATGGTCCCCCTGGCAATATTCACAAACAACTCCATTTGATTTAATTGAAGAAGCTTGAGCTTTTGAAATTTCCAGCTTGTCAATCTTGGCATTGAGAATGGCTAGTTGTTGTGACAATAATTTCTGCTCAGCCAACATAGCATCACCGCTTCCAAGATGAATGACCTCTCTTTTTGCTTGAGATATGATGCTTTCATTCTCATTTCTAGCCAATGAGTCTATCAACTCAAAGGTTTGAGCAGCTGTCTTTGACCTTATAGAACCTCCAGCTGCACCATTAACAACCAATCTAGAATCAGGTGTCATCCCATTAAAGAAAATACGTACCTTTTTGCCCACGGGCATATCGTATTGGGGACACCGCCGGATGAGTTCTTGGAATCGATTCCAAGCTGCACATAGAGTTTCTCCTTGTTGTTGAGTGAAGTTGGTGATTTCATTCACCAACCGATTGTACTTCTCCATGGAAAAATACTGTGCAAAGAACTTGGCCATCAATTCCTCCCAAGTGGTAATGCTGTTGGAAGTTTGTCGATCTAACCACCTGAGGGCTTTTCCTTTCAAGGCAAAAGGAAATAGCCTTAGTCGAATGGCATCGTCTGTTATGCCTTGATGCCGGATCGTGTCACAAATTCTGAGAAATTTGTCTGCAAAGTCATGAGGATCTTCATTATCCTCCCCACCAAATTGGCTCATCTCCACCAAACTTATCAAAGAAGGGTGGATGTCAAAGTTGTTAGTTTGAATTGGTGGTCTGACGATGCTAGAAGTAGGCCTGGTGAACAATGGAGCTAGAATGTCCTCCATTAACTCATCCTCTGGCCTTGGCGGATTGTTTTCTCTTCCCGCCATATCTAGTTCTTCAGTTGGTTGTGAACTAGATGCCTCTGCTTCTCTTCTTTCTCTGGCAAGTCTCCTATTCCTCTTTGCAGTTCTTTCTACTTCGGGATCAAACTGAAGAGTTCCAGGATCAACTGTACCTCGCATAAACTCAAGAAGCAGGTAAGTAACAAAAGAATTCCAATCTTAAAGATAAAAAGTTATAATAGAATTGGCGAAACCAATCCCCGGCAACGGCGCCAAAAACTTGTTGCGAATTCGGGAAGTATATCGTTCGTTTCAAGTAATATAGTGATAAGGGAATGTCGTTCCCACGAGGATTGATAGACCAATTGAATTATAACTCATCTCAATAAGTTGGATGACAAATATTTAAGTAAAGTTTGGTTTTGTGTGTATAATAATTCAAATTAAACTAAACTATGAACATTAAAAGCGTATGACAAGTAAATTGATGTTATAGTGATGTGCGACGATAGTAGCTAGGGCAACCCACACTCAATGCTTCCTTCCAATGAATTTGTATTGTTCATTACATTCAAATATCTAGATTACTCAACCATATGTTTCAATAACATGTTAACTATTTCCTAATTCCTTTGTGAAATAACCCTTCAACCCACTTACAAGTCCTAATTCCTTAGTGACTTTCTTAGGGTTAAGCATTAAGCAACACAGTCATAAAGCTGCAAACATACATTCCTATCCCTAGGCAATGTAAGCAAGTTACTTCACTTAGTTCCAAGACTAGTTTCCCAACATTCCTATTGTGAACACTAGCTCTTAATCCTTCATTAGAGTGATCAAATCCAAGGAAGAAACAACAATCCAAGCAAGTGCAGTAAAATAACCTTTAATAAATGAATAATAGCATTCAATACATCCCAATGAAAGTTACATTAAGTGCTTGACCCTAACTACAAAATAAAACTAGCCAAACCTCATAATGGTTGGCAATGAAACAGCAAAAAGAGGCATGCCCAGCTGAAGCACAAGGAGAAGAAGATGGAGAAGAACCTCCACTTTGAGCCTTCAACTCCAAAGCCCTAGCAAAGCTTCCGAAGCTTTTAAAACCCTAGATTTTGTGATTTCTGAAGTGTAGGAACGTGCATTCAATGCTGAGGTTGAAGTATTTATAAGGGAAGGGTGAAAACCCATTTTTGCCCCTTTACAGCTTTAATTACTCTGCAGAATTCGAGCTGTGGCGCTGGTGGCGCCAGAGTCCAGTGGAGATTGCCTTGAATCAAGCTTCTAGCGCTGGTGGCGCCAGCCTCCAGAGAATTTGGCTTAATTGCTTTATTGTGGCGCTGATGGCGCCATCCTAGCGCTGGTAGCGCCAAGTTCCAGACACAACCTTCCTTGTTGTTCCCTGCTTCATATTGTTAAAGTTGATTGAAATTCTAGCAAAGGAAATCATTAGCATAATTTTATCACATAATGGGCAATAAGCAATGATTTATGATCACATATTTGCTTCTAATAGCCTAGAAAAGCTTATATGCTAGGCACATATCAATAGACCACAAAGAAGTATATTTAATGTATACATATCTAGTTGAATTTCTTGATCTTTCATTTTGTTGAACACTGCAATTGCCTTGTCAAGTTGATTGTTTTAGCATAAACCAATCTATTAAGGAACTCTGGGTGATAACATCTACACACTGACCTCTATTAAGCATAAACTGTCTATTATGTGAAACAAAAAATGAAGAATAACTAAAGAATCACAAAAAGTAGATGAAGCATATAAACAATACATTGGTAAGAAAAATGATAGTTATGTCAAGTCTGAAAACAATCCAACACTATTAATGAAACTAGTTAATGAAAAAATAAAGAGGCACTGAGCCCATAACACAGTCCATCTTTTTTTATGCAATCAAAAGTTAAAAATTTTGGATTGTTGTCATAAAAAAATAACCTGATATGAAACTAGAAACCATCTCACCTAGTTTATTCTTATAATAGGCCTTTGACAATCATTTCACATAGAAGTTTATGTGCCTTATCATTCTCATCTTCTTCAAAGAAAACACAAATCAATATTTCAAAAGTTATAGCATCAGGGATGCAACCACTGTTTTTCATCTTTGACAACAAAGTCAATGCCTCATCAAACAAACCCTCTTTACAAAGCTCATTTATCATAATGCAACATCTAGATGGTAGCATTTAATCAAAAGATCTTGAAAAACCTCTTGTGCAATCTTAAGTCTTCCCCCTTTACACATTCCATCAATAAGTATAGTGAATGTGTACACATCTGGTCGAACCCAGTGATCTTTCATTTTGTTGAACAATGCAATTGCCTTGTCAAGATGACTGTTTTTGCATAAACCATCTATTAAGGAACTGTAGGTGATAACATCTATTAAGGAACCTCTATCATGCATCTCATCAATAAGATCCCAAACATGAGAGATTCTACCAGATTTGCACAAACCATCAATAAGAGATATGTAAGTCACTATATTTGGAACCATATTTTTCTGATGCATTTCTTTATAGAGATTAGAGGTCTCATCCACCCTTTGAATCTTACATAATCCGTTAATCATGATATTGTAGCTGTAAACATTAGGAGTTACTCCCACTAGGCACATAGCATTGAATACATGTTTTGCATTCTTCACTTCACAAACTAATACGCAGCCATCTATTAAAGTATTATAAGTAATAACATCAGGTTTCAAACATGCTTTCAGCATAACAGCTAATCACATTTTTGGCTTCTTTCATCTTTCTTTCTTTACACAAATGCATCAATCAGTATATTATAGGTACAAATATCTGGATTGATGGTTTTCAATACCATTTCATTTAAGAATCCAATTGCTTTTTTCAGCTTACCAATAATGCAAAAGACATAAATTAGAGTAGTATAAGTGACAACCCTTGATAGACATTTCAGAAAATAAATCGCAAGCATCATATACAAGTTTATGTTTACATAAATAGTCAATAATTGTGTTGTACATTACATATTAGGCTTATCAATCTACCATCAATCTTCCTCAGCAACTGGATGACAGCTCTCAATTTTACAAACCCCATTGATGAAAGTCTCGTAACTAACTTGATCGAGCTAAAATCCTTGTGCCAATACCTTGTCATGAAATTGCAATGCTTTCTTGACCTGACCCTTAAGATAGAGACCTTTGATGAGTGTTGCCAAGGTTATGGTATTTGGTTGATAACTCAATTTGAGGATCTTGGATAACACATAAAAAGCCAATTTGAGTTGACCCAAATGGCAGAAACAGTTAATGAGGATGCCCACAGTAAAAAGGTCATAATGAAAAGAGTGATAGAAAGACTTAACCTTATTGAAAATGACATTGTTAAGGGATTCGTAGGAACAGATGGTGTTCTTGTGTAGTATTTGGTTTGGTTTGGTGGAAGGTCAAAGAGTCCTTTTTATCATTCAAGGCATTTTTTATATTTAATACTATTTGAAGATACATTTCAAATAAATTATTTATATTATATTTTTATTTTTAAACTATTATCATAAAAAAGTTTATGATTTCATTTTAATTATTTTTTAAATTTATGACTTGTATCAATTTATCTTTTTACTTGAATGTCTTAATTTTTATTACGACATTAATGTCATAAGCTAGTCTTTTTTTTTTACAACTTCTAAATTTTTTTTCCACTTCTAAGTAGTAAGAAGTTTTATTCATTTAAAGTTTTTTTTAAAATATTTTAAAAAAATTGTAAATAATTTTCTGATTTAATTATTTAATAATTTTTTTTAGTTTTATTTAATATTTTGTATAAATCTTTGTTATGTTTTTATTTAATATTTTCTTAATTTTTGGTATATTTATTTTTTAATATATTTTTATTGTTTTTACTATCTTCAAGGATTATTATTTGTTAATGTTGAGGTGGTTTATCTTCATTTCCAAGGGAATGAAAGTGATTCTCATAAATTTTACAAATGTTTTTCAACTTGTATATAGTGTTAACAAATTAATTTTAATTTAAATTTCAACACACCTTGAATTACATGCGTGTAAGGAACTTGAAATATCCGATCAATTACGATTTTGATCTTTTTAAATTTAAGTTTTTTTTTACATATTTTTTTAATTTATAAAATAAATAATAATCTTTGAAAAGATTAAAAAATATATAGAAAATATATTAAATAAAACAATGTTAAAAAATATAGAAAATATTAAATAAAAAAATAAAAAATTTAAACAAAATATTAAATAAAACTAAAAAATTAAAAAAAATATTTATTTATTAAATTATTAAATTAAAAAATTATTTGCAATTTTTAAAAACATTTGAAAATTTAAATAAAAAAACTTAAGGAAAAAAACTTAGGTCATAGAAGTCGAAAAAAAACACTTCTTACAACTTAGAAATAGTAAAAAAAAAAAAAAAGCTAACTTACCACTTTCAAGTTAAATAATATTACAATTTTAGTTTTAAAAAAATTGATATGACTTAAAATCGTAAATTTTAAAAATTAATTATTTTAAAATTATAAATTTTTTTACAATTTCAATTAAAAAAATTAAAAGTCATAACATAAGTTACCATTTTTTACTCAAAAGTCGTTATGGCTTACCTTATTTTAATAATTTATTTAAAATGTACCCCTAAATGGTAATAAATAAATAAATAATGCCTCCAAATGCTAAAAGAGCAGTAGTAATACGTCTCCAACAAGAACATATTCCATCGAAAAAATCCATCGGTAATGCGGCTAACATTTCCAACAAAATATTTTATTTTGTCAGTAATACCGTTTTTTCTTGTAGTGGTAGGAAGACTATTGATAATTTCTTTTATAAAATACATTATGATACAAAATTAGTATTTGTTACTATTGATAATTACTTTATAAAATGTTGAAATTTAATTTACAAATAAATATGTAAAGGATATATTAGAGTAGATAAGTGATTAAGATAATCACGCATACACACAAGAAAAATTCCTCCAAAACACTTATGTTGAAGAATACCTCCTAAAGATAGTGTAGATCAATATAAGGATTTAGATTTATTATAATATAAGAGTCAACATAAAATAAACGAATAAAATAATTTTGTATTAATGATTTTGTATTTATTTCATGTAGGGTTTGTTTGATTACATGATATAATAAAATAAGATATATTATAAGAATAAGAATTAAATTACAACAGAAGAACATGATTAAAGTATGAAAATTTCTTATGTTAAATAATATAAATGTTATTCAACAATAGATTGTAATTACTTTATTTTAGAATGAGTCAATTTCGTGGAAGATGATTTGAAATAAGAAGTTTTAGATACATCAGTTAAACAAACAAATTCTTATATTATTATTTAATATGTTTGATGTGTATAAAATAATTTGTTTTTTTTAGTTGGTATCACCATAATTAACACCTTAGACTCCTCAATGATATCCAAGGTATCTCCACCTGAAATACACTCACCGAATATATAAAAAAATTGTTATAATATATATATATATATATATATATATATATATATATATATATTATCTTACGTTTGAAATAGATAAAAAAAAATAGTATAAGGATATGGTATAAAATATACGTAAATTAAAATTTTTAGACTTACGTAATAATATTTTACGTACATTACTTTTAAAAAAAATAATATTTACACAAAAATATTTAAAATATTTTTTGGCCTTTTATACATGATTAAAATTAACTAGAGATCAATGACAATATGAGATAATCAACATTAATCATTTAATGGACATGATTTTAAAAAAATATTATAACTGGTCTTAAATAATTTATATAATTTTTATTATAATATAATGTTAATAAATTTCGTTACCTTTTTAATCATATTCTTAGAACAAAGTTGAGAACTATTTATTCAATTTATTTTAAATATTTTTTAATAAAATTTTGACTTTATATTTCAAAAATTTGTAAATACATATATATTATATATAAATTATAAAAATTATAAATGAATGTAATTATAAATCAAATTTCGGCTTTCTCCAATTTCAGCTTCGGCGCACGTAATTAGAACTTATATGGAATGGAAGGCTCGGTTAATTAGGGCATATACAAAACGATACCGTAGACAAAATTTCTCTATTTTTATTTTTCACTTGACTATATGGTAATTTACTAAATTAGTGTAATCCCCCTTCAAAATGGTGTAAGTCATAACTGCAAAAAACAAATTCAAGTGGAAGTTACATAATTAGAAAACAAAATTTTGTGATTACATTGATACTATATTGTGTCAATACATTATTTTATTATTCCTTTTTTTAACAAAATCATCTTATATAATATATCTCTTTCAACTTTTTTTATTATTCCTTTTTTTCTCTTCATTTCTTTGTCACATTACTCATCTTATATAATGTATGTTTCTTTTTCTCTTGGTATTTATAATTATAAGATTTGTTATAAAAATGAATATCAACATCCTCTTGATTGTAAAGAAATACCAATTATAGTGAAATAATCATATATGTGCAAAAATTAAAAGAATACAAGTTTGTATATATTATGGGTGTCAAATTTTTTTTATTGTTATTCAATTATAAATCATTTTTATATGACTTTTAAATTTAATTATTATAAAAAATAATATTTTTAATATTTAAGACGGTTTATAATTAAAATGACAATATACAAAATCTTAGTGCATATATTATTTATTCAAAGTATATGTGTGTGGTAAAATGTACTCACTCACTCAAGAATAGCTAGCAACTTCAACCACAATGGCATAATTACATTATAAAAAAGAAACAACAATAACAACAAAACCTTATTTTATAAAATAAAATAAAAAATAGCATGAGTACAAGAGACATGTGTCAAGCAGTCAAATTTTATTCCCATCACAACCCATGCCAATCTCAAAACCGTAAAACATATCAGCGTCTTCATGAATGAACTCAGTAGTCAGTACAAATGTATACCATGTATTATTCACATCCTTTTTTCCATTGAGGATTGAGCTATGGAACTGATTTTGTAATATTCACATCCTTTCCTCTATTGAGCTTATCCCAGTTAGATTTTTACGTGCTTATTAGCGTCCCTTTCACACTAGTTCCATTGTTTGGGAATTTGAGATCCAGGACCACCCCCTGCTTAATAGTGATGATAAATAATGTTTAAAAATGGATGGTTCTATCCTAACATTATCCAACCAACTGGATTTTCAGATTCCAAACATATTCTAAAGCATTTTGAGATATCTGGTATGAGACTTCAGTTTAAGAAACACAATGTGAATGCATGCCTTTTGCATTGTATTGTAATCCATGTTTCTACTACCTCATAAAGAGCAGCAGGTTCAGCAATAGTAGTTTTAGGTGTCTTCGTATCCATAACCTTCGACGTAAAATGAAAAGGTGCAGCTCCAACGTACCTCAACATTATTTTAATTTTGTCAAAAAGCTTAATTGCCCTAAAAATCAATAAAATAACACATCATCATCTGGTTTTTAAGTTTATATAATAGAGCATGGCTAAAGAAACAAGTTTATATAAAGATGTTCAAATAAAGTAAATTAAGGATTTGTAAGCATGCATGATAACAAATGCATGGGCTGATAGTAGACAAGAAGGCACCGTACGCAAAGAGAGATTTGAAGACAGATTAATTCCTTTCTATGTGTGCATATATATATATATATATATATATATATATATTTCTCTTTGTACATAAGGGAAAAAGAGGGTAAAAGAAAAAGACTTGGCAGTGCTAATTTGCCAATGAAAATTTAGTATTACAGATTGAGAAAAGATACAACAGATAGGAAAATGACAAGTCTGAAATTAAAAGAATGATGACTCTGGATCTATGAAGTGTTGTATCAGTCATCAAAATGGGAGAAAACTGGTCCATATCTCTGTGTATGTGCGTGCAGGGGCAACTGTGCACATTCTAGTATCAAAATTGAAGATTGAGTGAAAAAGTAAAGCTTGAAAATTAACTTTTAACTCTAGGTACATTGAATACTACGGATGCATATAAATCGTTTGTGGTTTGGAATGTAATTGATCATCATAGTTTTATGTTTTCTAGGTTTTTTCTTTCTAGCTTGTTAATAATCTAAGTAGGAGTATTTTTATTAGCTTTTCGATTTTTCTCATATTCTCAGCCCAATTGGGTTCAACAAAAGAATATAGGCCCAACTTATACATATCTAAGCTAATTTTAACTCATGAAGAAGTTTATTTAATTTTTCTTTCTTATTCTCTTTTTCTAAAAGTGTTTATGCATGATTTATCATCTAAACAAGCTTTGTATCCTTTTACTAATAACAAGCCCAAACTAAAACTATCATTGGACTCTCTTTCCAGACCTGAAGATTGCATATGCGGTGTTTTTCACATCCATCTAAACATTTTTAAGTAAAAAAAAAAAAGGGAAAAAATTTATACTAATGAGTCATAAGCAAGCACGTAAATAAATTTGACATCACACTTTAATTCAAAACCTTGAGGCTCAGATTTATAGGTCTTGTCTTCACTTATATGGTGCTCAACCTTCTCATTTCTATACGATGTGAGACTTCACCTAAGACTTATACTCCAATAAGTTCTCCCTCAAGTATGAGTTTCTTCCACATGGTAATCTTTCCCTTAAATGGAAGTCATTTTCATCCACGAGTATTTTCATGATGGCTATTAGAATCCACCACTACCATTAAAAAAGTCTTTTAAGACGTGTGTTTTAAGACAGTTGTGGGAGACCCGTCTTAGAAAGGTGCATGGTGACATTTTTAAAATTAAGTTAAACTTTTTTAAAACGATTTTCATAAAACCATCTTAGAAAACTAGTGTTCAAATACGATTTTACAAAAATCGTCTTAAAATTGAGTGTCTTTTTACTTTTTGAACCCTCCCCTCCCTCCCCCTCCTCTCTTAAATTTTTTTAATTGCTATTTAAAATTTAAAACCGCTCATTTTCAATTTTTCATTCTCTCGCGTCCATTCCTCTCCCCTGGTCGAGCATATACCCAAACCCCAAACCCCTTCTCCTCCCCTCCCTCCTATCCTCCCGGCACTTGATTTTTTCCCATCCCAATCTCCATCTTGTTCCGTTTCTGAGACCGCATTTCGAATTTGTTGCAGGAGTGTTGCATCATCCCCGCACTTGGTTTAAGTTTTGGTATTTCAGTTTATTAGCATTTTTTAGTTATTTTCATATTATTGATGATATATTGGCACGCAATCACTTGCCTGTTATAGCTGGGGGTATTTCAGCCTGAATCCAACACTTGTCCATTGTCAGGTGCAGAATCAGGAAGGCTAATGCCTACCATAGAATTTGAGCTGTAGAACTTCCTCTCTAGGTTACGCAGAGAGGAAGCCTTTTTCTCAAGTTCCTTAGATGCAGTCTCGGTTCGTTTTTTGATCTTGAGCTCTTCCACTTGCTTGGAAGATATCACGTGGACAACATTGATAAAGCTCTTGATGACTTCAGATGCAACCGTGTCAGGGACACGGTCAAGTGCGAGTTTCCATTCATCAAAAAATTGGTATGTATCAGAGGTTTCCCTGCTGTTGATGTTATCATTGTGGACTGGAACAAGGCTGAGCTTGAACCAGCCATGCAAGGACAGTATATCCCGGTTGGAATTTTGAATCATCAATCATGCATTCTTTGTGTCTCATTATGTTTTTCGTTTTATTTATATAAATTTCTTGTAATGCCTAATAATGTACTTATGTGACCGAGTTCTACAAATCTTTTTTTATTGGCATTTTTGCTTATTATCCTTCTTCAGGCTCTTGTGAGTCCGTTTCTTCTAGATGATTCTGCAGAAGATATGGATGAAAGCTGTTTGGCTGATCCACCTGGTACATTGCTAGTATTTGGTGTTTTGTTTTTGCTTTCATATTTTTTTGTAATACCCTGACTATTTAGAATAAGCCATTTTATACAATTACAGTGACTCACATGATACTCAGTGTGAGGTAAAATTATTTTCAGAGGGGACAGAGCTCACTTCCTCCGAGGTGACTGATAAGTGTTGGCAACTTGGCATATCTATTGCTTTTACAAACTCAGAATCATTATGAAAAAATACATGCATAATTTATCAACAAAAACACTGAAATTGGATTTTTTAAGTAACTTGTAGGAATACTTAAGTATTTTGTATACTACTATGATTCATGTTGCCCAGAGGAAAAATAGAAACGTGTTGCATTGCAATGGCTAGAGTGGAGGAAGTATTTTGACTGGCGTGTTTGGGCTTCTCTTATACCCATTGTTGGAGGGATTCTTCTCACATCTGTAACAGAGCTTAGTTTTAATATGTTTGGATTCTGTGCTTACTTATTTGGCTGTTTGGCTACATCTACAAAGACTATTCTTGCCGAATCTCTTCTGCATGGATACAAATTTGACAGGTACCGTCTTTATCTATGGTTTCATTCCCTTTGTTGTTATTAACTTTGTATTTTGGTGTTCTATTTTTTCTTTCTCCATTTTTTCGTCTTTCTGGATTTCCCAGCATATAGACTTTCCACTTCCCAGTTATTTCCATGCCTGTAATACCTATTTATTGTGGAAAATAGGAGCTTCCAAAGGAAGCAATTATATCTAGAGTATGAAAGTCTTTATTGTTGTAGGCTTTTAGCTAAGCAGTGTGCCTTAGCATTTGTGGAAGCATTTCTGATCAGCATCCATTGAGGCATCGAGTTAACAATGATGTTTCTTGAGTTACTTTGTATTTGTTTGCTTCAAAAGAAATAGAAAAATGTTGCCACTGGTAAACTGGTGATATATTATTTTTTGGGGTATTTGAAAGTTTACAGGCTTTACCTCATATTCCAAGGTTGGGGGCATACCAAGACTCTGCAAGGGCTTGACGGTGGTACTTGTAGATGATGACCTACTAATGAAAGTGTGCACCAACAGGAATAGCACCCAATACGTTTTTTTTTTTTTGTCAATTACATTTGATCTCGTTATTCCTTGTATCTTGGTTATGCTATACTTTGTTCTACTCCGTTCTTGTCTTGGTTTCTCGGAATTGCTTTGCCATGACTTTTATGCAGTAAGGCTAACTTTTCTTTTCATGTATCTCAGCATAAATACAGTTTATTACATGGCACCTTTTGCAACCATGATCTTGGCGCTTCCTGCCATGTTACTTGAAGGCAATGGAATCCTTGAATGGTTAAATACTCATTCATATCCTTGGTCGGCTCTCATCATTATTTTTAGCTCCAGGGTGTTGGCTTTCTGTCTTAACTTCTCCATTTTCTATGTGATTCACTCCACCACTGCTGTAACATTTAATGTTGCCAGAAATCTTAAGGTAAGAACTACCCCGCGTAATGCTTCAACCATCATGAACGGCAATTGGTTCAGTTAATGTATTATTAGAAACTATTCCATTATTTTTCCTACAAGAGATGCCTTTCTCCCCTCTTGCATTTTAGTTCATTGGATTTATTAATATTCATTCTTCAAATTTGCATATTAGTCCTTAATGCCTGTTTGTGTTGTAAGGGCGGCATAGTTGGTTTTGTTAATGGCCAAAATAAAGTCTATGATATATTAAATCATACTCCCTCAATTTCGGTTTATTTTGTGACTCTTGGAATGTTTTTCTGTCTCAATTTTTTT
>QARZ01041109.1:431667-450934 GCA_013407115.1 Glycine latifolia | reverse complement strand
AGAAAACCATTAGGCATGTCTTTCCCTAGCTGCCTCTTCTTCCCCATACCCAAAACTTGCTGAAGACAAGCAGCCACCATACTAGCTCTCAGAGGCTTCATGATCACAGTATCAGTGAAACCCGTGGCCTTAGCTTTATCAAATTCGGCATTACTAATATTGGTTGCCAGAAGGATCATTTTAGGCATCTTAAACATACGACCATTCTGTTTCCATATATTGAAAATGCCATCCTCTCCAGTTATCCATGTGTCCTTCTCAACCATGATAATATCAGGCTGGAACATTCTGCCACATCCAAGTAGTTTCACTCAGTGAATAAACTGAACCAAGCAACTTAAAACACAGAAAAAAAAAATAATAGCATATATTCTTCAAATGTCATTCATTTATTAAAAAACAAATTCCTTAGCATTTGATGTCTGAATAGAAATATGAAAATAATGAAACATAGTATCTTCCATTTTCTTTTCTTTTCTTCCTCCCCTACACCCTCTCCCATGGAAAAAAAAAGTCAAAATCAGTTTCACGATGTAACTTTAAAGAATAATACAAGCCTTATAAAGGAAAAACTAGAACTAAAATATCAAAATCGACATTAAGCTTTGTAAAGGCACATCCAAGAAATACACCATGAATTGATTTCAAATTGAAGATAACTGAAACATAACTAAAAGACATTGGAAGCCTCACTGGGATTGAAAAATAGCTATATCAAACTTTAGCAATTGAGATATCAAACACAAACCCTAAAATCTAGTAGGGGAGCCATAGCAGAGGATATACACCCTGATAAAACTGCAGAATATGTTTACCATTAAACTTGCATAGTCAGTTTAAAGGGTTTTTTTTATAAAAAAAACCACAAGCATATGTTACAACAATAGGAAAATGTTGATACCACTTTGCTTACTATCACTTTCAGCTTCTTCATATTTAACACCAATTCTGTCCATAAGAAAAAAAAAAATCAAAATAGAGAGGGAAAAATAGAACTTACCCTGATTTCAAAGAACCACGCTTACCACATAAAGCAACAGCCTTACTGATGCTATTTGCAACTTTAACTAGTATCCCTAGTCTCTTCAAATGGTATCTAGTCACAGCAGCTCTAACAGGCTTCCCATCAACCACAATGACTTTCATCCCTCTAAAACTTGAAGGCAGATCTTCCAAATTTTTCTTCTTGTCGGTAACTGAACTTTTTTTAAATGCTCCACAAACTGCAGTAAAAGAAAAGGTGCTCCCAACCTGGGGTCGACTTATGAAGTTTATCTGACCACCCATTAGCTCAACCAGACATTTACTGATACTCAAGCCAATACCAGTACCCCCATAATTTCGTGAGGTTGAGCTGTCAGCCTGCACAAATGGCATGAATATCCCATCCTGAGCTGAGAAAGGAATTCCAATTCCGGTGTCCTCCACGCACACCCTCAAGGTGACTTGCTCAGAAGATTCACAAGCAGCTGGTGTTTCTCTAGAAGAATCAAAGCCATATTCTTCGTCAGTGATTAGATGCTTAAAATTATCCCAACTATTCCGTTCATCGGCAGCTTCACATCCACTTAAGGTTTTGAAATGATAATCACTAGATATATGGAAAACTTCATCTGATTCTCCATTTAGAAAAGTCTTGTGTTTTCCATTCATTATGGACTTTCGATTGTCTGTAAGATGAACTTTAACAAATATATGCCCTTGTTCAGTAAACTGCAAGATGTGCAAATTAATTAGTAATGTTATCAACAAGTACCTTGTGAATAAATTTGGCGTACACAAGGGAGAGAATAAATATGAAAGATTCAAGAATCAATATCAATGCTTTCTTCCACAGCTGCTCACTGTGGGGGCGAAGAAGAAAAGAAATGGCTAAATCTAAAAGTGAAGAAGATTGAAACAGTTAGAAACTTAGAATGGCATTTCCAAATGCAAATAACATACGACAGATGAACGAACTATGAAAATTCCACTTACTTTAACAGAGTTGCCAACAAGATTTGTTATTATTTGTCTGAATCTCCCAGGATCTCCCATGACAATATCCGGAACTTTGTCAGAAACAAACACAGCCAGCTTTACTTCCACAATTGACAATATGAATTCAGGTTGAGGTTCAGTATGAGCATCAGGAACATGAAAATTGAGAGGCATAAGACACCAAAAAGGTGAAAAGGAGATGAAAGAACAGTATAAGTTCATCAATCAAAAAAATATAATGGTGAAATTTTATAACTTCAACAAAGCAAACCAATGATATGGCATTTATAGTAGGTTAATCAACAAGTAAACATACCTCTAAACCTTTGTGTCTAGATTTCTCAGAAAAAAGAGAAAGAACATCATCAATTATGGAACGAAGATCAAATGGAACAGCCTCCAGCTCTAGCTTGCCAGCTTCAATTTTAGCACGGTCAAGCACCTCATTTATTAATGTTATCAGAGCCTTTCCACATGCTTGAGCAGTCTGAGCATAATCTCGTTGGGTTGAACTCAATTCTGTATCTAGAAGCAGAGCAAGCATTCCTACCGTAATTTTAAGTTAAACGATATCAACATCAATGGAAAAGCGGAAGTTATGAAAGCATATATCACATTTTTGTTAATAAGATAGCGAAGCAGACTCTTGAAGTTACCTAAAATACCATTCATGGGTGTTCTAATTTCATGAGAGACCGTAGCTAGAAACTGAAATTAAAAACAAAATTTAGGTGGTTGTGATCAGCAAGTAATCCCGGAAATAATGAACCATGATAACAATATGCCTGGAAAATTACCTGGGACTTGGCAATATCAGCTGCTTCTGCTCGGACTTTCAATTCCTCCATTGCATGGAAATCATCTTCGACTTTGACAATATGGTTTCCAGCACCATATAAAATGTAACCCACTAAAAAAAGAATCACAAAGAATAGGAATGCCGTGGTAAGAGCTATCCAATTTGTCGGTGCCTTCTGATGGTACCTATTCAAAAATTTGATGATAACTATCAGTTGACAAGTAAAAACATTAAAGGTCCTTACAGAAAAAAGTACAGCAGCCAGAAGCACCTACCTACATATCATCTGATGTTTCCTGTATGGATCTCCAAAATCAAGCTTGCTTTCATGCACAAGAGACACATCGCCTTCTTCATATTGGTTTCCATACATGACTAGGGGATTAGTATAGTTTGTAATATCATATACATTCACCATAATTGCTTGGTTACCATCAAGTTGCCCAAGTAAATTCTTTACAAGGGACTCAACATCAAAGGATCCTCCAACATATCTGACGTCAATTAGAAATTTATTCAATACATTAGGACACTAAGAAGCTTAGTGTAAACATAAAGCCACAAGATTGAAACAAGGTTAAGAGGCTTGTCAACGTAAGCAACTACAGAACTAAAAGTTAAAACTACATTTTAGACAGGACAGGATGCAAACCACACAACACAAGCATCCTGGCTCTTACATACAGCTCTGAATTCAATAATTGAGGGCCATGAAAATACAAAAACCAAAAGAACAATTTTAAAGAAGAGGAATTATTGGTAAAATAGGAATAATAAACATTTATTTGGTAAACTATGTTGAATGTTAAATAAATAGTTAATTCATAAACATTAACCAGTTAATTGGTTGTGCCATTTACATAGACAACAGTTGTCCTCAAACTCACTGATAGTGATCCGAATGGCTATGGCACCCAAGGTGGTATTGATGGAAATAAAACTGGTAGCACAAAGTGGCAGGTATTGTGATACTGATACCATTAAAATGTAGTGGTCCCAGCTTTAATTGTTAGCATCAGTCATGATCTTAATGGAAAAAGAAGCCACAGCAGCTTTCATTGATTAGTAGAAAAATGTGATATTATGACAGTGTTGTCATTATTATTTAAGGTATGAAAATAACAGACATGCATAACAACTAAAAAATATACTATACGTCATTTAACACAAAGAATCGCCATGTATATCACAAAAGAAAACTTGAAAACAAAGTAGAAGTGAAAATAAAACCCACCCTGCAGTTGCTTCAATGCGTTCTTCCACTGTTGGCTTCTGAGGGAGCTTAGATTTGTACACAGGGAATGTTAAAACCACACCGAGATGGTGAGAACCCAAAAGACTGAACGGACTAGTCAGAACCGCCTTCCCAGTGGCTCTAGCCCTTAAAATGTTTTCTCGGTCCTCCTGAACATGCAAAGGTAAAATTTTGAGTGGAAATTTAACAATATATAAATAAAATAATGTTCAGCAGTGTTGTAATCTACCTCCCCAGACATCATATCAAGAGACTCAAGATATGAGACAGTTTCTTGAGCGAATATCACTGGTGCATACTCATCTCTAACCAGTGAAGACTTTCTTTCCATTGTCTTTATAACCCATCCATGTTCTTCCTCAAATCTCTCCCTCTCAGAGTTAACAACTCTTTGTGCATAGGCCACACCACTCAGTAACGGCCGTTCAAATGCTGTCCGGGCAGTATACTCAGCAAAGGTTTCCTATTTTATTATGAACAATGGATGGAGATATTTAGTTATTTACACAATTTGAACAATAAGTAGAAGTGTGAAAATCCCAAATAGCATTCCATTTCTTTCAAACCATTACATATAATATCATGCTTAGCTTGTGTCAAATCAAGATTAAAGAGGAAGATCAAGCTCTAACCTGGTCAATGGCAGAAGGGTATCTGTAGTAATGGAAAGTTGAAACAAGTATGGCAAGGGCATGGACATGGTTAACACTAACACTAAACTGGTCTTGCAACATTCTTGCCCTTTGATCACAGAGGCTACCCAAAACCTCTTTCCTTCTGACCTTAGTGTCATCATCCATTTTGCTATAGATGCACCAACTGATCAAAGCCATTAGCAGGATCCACAGCAGGAGAAACTTTGGAAGCCAAGCTCTATGAGCCTGAATGAATGTGTACTTTCTCTTAGACCCCATTTGATCATGCAACCTCAAAGCCACAGGATGGTGGCTCTGCATCTTCAAACTAAGACCCATCAGCAAGTAATTCACACTCTCCCTAGTTTCCCTGGGCTGCTATGTTCCCTTGCTCACCTTCTGCCCCCTTCATATCTATATTTAGAGAAGCCCCAAGAAGAAAAATTTATAGTTAGTGCTCACATAGTAGAGTTAGCTTTCTTTAAAGTTATGACAAAATTGCAGACACTTTTCTCTGTTGGTGCTAGAAAAGAAAAAGGATCACAGAACAAAACTCCATGTAAAAGCATCATCACAGCATTGTTTTGCGTGATTCAAAACATGAGAAAGGGCAAACACAAACACACTAAGCATAATGAAGGATTGGCCAATTCCCTCTCTCTCTCTCCTAACAAGCAAAACCCACTTCATCAAAAAACACCAAAACAAAAAGAAATCATAGAGAGAGAGAGAGAAGTAACCCAGAATTAAAACAAAAAAAGTGAAACTTTCCAAGCTCAACAAACAAGCATGGGTCTCAAAAGGTGGAAAAACAGCTCAAATTCCCAAGAGCTACCTCATCCCCACCACCTCTCTCTCACTCTCACCATACAGCCCTCCAATACTTGGCCTTGTTTCATACTTGAGTACTGAGGATCACATTAAAAAAACAAGAAAACTCTAACCAATAATCATGCTATGTAGGCGTGAAACTAGTTCACACACCCTCTTGCATATAATATTCCAAGCCAGAGACACTGACCCCAAAACACAAACACACACAAAACCCAATGAAAGAGAGAGCCTTAGTAGAAATAAATGAGGTATTTTTGTAGAAAAAAAGAAAGAAAGAAACAATAGTGTTTATGTTTGTTTACCTGTAACAGGAAAGAAAGGGTGGCTGTACAATGAACCATAGGAGCCAAGTTTTGTTTAGTCCAAATATGTGTCTCTCACTCTACACTACACAATGCTGCTTTTATTTTATGCTGCTTTTATCTGTTGTCACATTTTTTTTATATTTATATTTATATTATTAACAGATAAGAAAAAATCGAATTTTTAGGATTTCCCTTGATACGCTCTTGTCTACCATGAGCTTCACAATGATAAAAAAAACTCAAAAATAATTGTTAATTAATTAAATAATACATTAGTCTATTACTCTATAGTCTATACACTACTACCAGTACCAGTCCTTCTTTCTCTCTTGCAACTCTCATTTTCTCTTTTCTTTTTTCTCTCTCTCTTTCTGTTTATGGCACTAACACTAATGCATTTCACACCAACAGTGTCTCCCCTTCCTCAGTTCGCATTGCTGAGGTGAGAAGCTGAAAATAGAAACACCATGTTCAAAGGATGATGGAAAAAAGCAACCTTCGTTGACCAGTGAGTGATGGAACCGAACCAACAAAAAACTGAACCAAACACAGAAAACACTTTATTTTTCTTTGGTTTTTGTTATTTATTTTTCTATAATACTCACTTCACTACCGCTCGAGAGTGCAATTTTTCTGTGTGGTCCATAAGTGGTTTTCTGATTCTGAAAATGCATCATTTTTTTCTCACCTGGGTGTCTCACTTTTTTTTCTTTTAACTCTTTTTTTGTGTCCAATTTTGAGGGCTTGGAAGAACATAGAAAAGAGTGAGAAAGATGTTGAAATAGAAAAAGAAAAACTGGGAAATGCCATTCACAAATCTGTGTGATAATGACATGGCGAACAGGCACGGATTTTATTCCCATGTGGATTACCGGAAATGCCCCTCTGTGTCTTTTAGATTCCGTAAATGCCCTTGGAAGATAATCACGAATTATCAGCCGTCAACGTTGAGTAATAATGTTTTGAGTGAAACCAACGTATCCCCCTTCTCTTTTTGGATAAATGTGATTTTTCCCTTAACTTCAGTTGAATTTAGTTTTAATTTCTGTATTTTTAAATTGCAAATGTTAACAAAGTGACAATAGTGTCCTAAGGTAATTTTAATTTTTTAAAAAATTCATGAAATTTCATTCATAATTGTTTGGAAGATACATGAGGAAATATATTGAAAAATCTTGAGTCTAGTGGAGTTTTGTCACCCTTGTAAGAGAGTAAGCAACGTTATTCGCTTGCCTTCTAACAAACTGAATTCTATGATTAGTATGGTATGGATTTTGCACTAGTAAGTTTTTACGTTGAAGAGTAATAGCACACATTTTTTTACCTATCAACAGAAATTGAATGATGTTATCTATAAAGATTTCAGTTATGAAACTTAATGTAGAAATTTATTTATTAAAATATATAAGATTGTATTATTTATGATATCTGTTGCATTTTTCTATAATTTTCATGATAAATATTTTTTCTTTAATTTTTTAATCAGTGTTCTAGCACTGGTTAACAAGACCTTTTTTTAACTGATAACTTTAGTCCCCTGACTTTAAAAAATATGTAAATTTAATTTATTTTCTAACTTTGTAATAGTCAAAAACCATCAATAAAATGTTAAGTTTAAGCGTCAAACAGGGACCAAATTCAAATATTTTACAAAGCTAGATAACTAAAATTCAATTTGGAAGTATAAGGACTAAATCCAAGTCTTACCACAAGTTAATTTTTTTCTTTTTTATCATGAAATTAGTATAAAATATCTATAATAATTTTATTAATGATTAATCTACGTCAGATAATCTAGTTGTTTCACTTATAATGAAGTCTCTTCTTTTCATATATTTTTTTCATTCACAAAATTTAAATTAAGACATTATTTAAAGAATTTGAGTCTAATTTTACTCAAACAATTATATATGGTCCAATATATTTGTAATCACATGTTAATAGATAAGTTTATATATCAATCATACCAAATCCATATTGATCATTGATTAATTAGTTAAACAATAAATAAATAATTTATCTAATTACACTCTAATTTAATAACATGAATGGTAAATTTATTATCTTTTTGTCATAGTTACTTTAAAAAATTACATCCGTAATAAATTCTAATTGGTTTACATTAACCATAAAACAAAAATAATAAAAATAACCTTTTAATTGGCAAGTCTTTCCATCTACTGTCACTTCGAAATAAATCAATCCTCCTTTCTTTGATGGCATATGGATTATGGCATGGACGCTTTTGGTTTGTAATGCACCAAAAAAAAATATGGATTATGGACGCTTTTGAAAATGTTTTGCCTTAAAGTGAAGAGTAAAGTGTACATCAGCCACTTTGACTTTCTTTTCTACTCCAATCATGAGGACGTTTCATCTCAAATTATGCATTATTAACTGATATATGTTTAAAACATTAGTAATTATATTGATTATCATGATTGTAACAAAAAAATATTAATTATTATGATAAAGTAATTTTCATTGAAATATGCTTATTATATTATAATATAATTATGAATTAATGAATAAATAAATAACGTGCACAAAAAATTAAACTCTTTAATATTATTATTTAATTATAGATCATCATATATAATAAATTTATTAAATTTTATAATAATTAATCTATTGCTAATTAACTAATGATGTAAAAAAAATTGTCAATACATATTAATTAAATCCCATATTAATATTTAATAAGTTTGTAGGGTGATGTTGCATAATATATTTTATAAAAATCGTGTCCTAATAATGATCGATCATGGTAATGAGAAAATACGACCTTTCGAAGTCCCAATATAAACATAAAATCATATTGGAAAAGATCAAAATTCAAATAATTGAGTCCATGATCTAGAGCTCTCCCTTTGCTTACTGAGTGATCGAGTCAAGCCATAGCAACATATCTCCTTAACCCAACAAAAAGCAAGATATAGCACATTTTTTAATACAATAGTAAGTGAAGACTGAAGACCTAGGATTCTTCATTTTTCTAATTATTTAAAAATGTTAATAACAATGTCGATTGATAGATAGCTGCACGATGAAAGATTCGAGAGTCTTATGTATAGAAAAGTCTTTTAGAGAGAAGTAACTAAGTAACTATGTTTACATCAGTGATTTTTACATCTAAAAGAATATTACTTAGCTATGAATTAATGGATTTAATGGTTATGAATTGTTAATATAAAAAAATATATTGTAAAATTATTATAAATTATTGTTAGTATAATTTTATAAAAGTCAATAAGTTTATTATATAATAATTTGTAATTAAATAATAATATAAAATTATTTTAAACGGTTAACTCATCATTTTTTTTTCTAAAATTGAGAGATATGTTGGTCACACCACAATGAATAATTAAATAATAAATAAATAAAAGTGATTCCTTAGTGGTTGACAATGTTTCTTGCTTGAAAACAGGAAGTAGATGATCTTGAGTTTTTTATTTTTTTTTATTTTCTGGCCTTGATTATAGACATGGCAATTAGGGGAGGGGGGGTATTTGATTCCCATTTTGGCTTCTTCAAAATCATTCCCATATTTATTTTCATTCTTGACGGTTATGAAATTTTTCATATTTTCATTCTCGTTGGGTATTTGGTAATCCGTATCCATCTTATAAAGAAGTAATTTTTTAAAAAAAAAATTGAACAAAGCTAAATATATTATTAATTTAAGGAGTCAAGTTTAAAAAATAATTTAAAAAATTAAACAAAGCTAAAATTATTATTTTTTAAATGAACAAAGCTAAAAAAAATTGAATAAAATAAGGGTATTTTAATAATTATATGTATCAGGGAAAATGACAAGTACAAGTATGGGACTGGTAGTTACATACACATACTTTTCCTCATTCCCGTTTTAAAAAGTCTAAGTAATACCTATATTGTATTCATTCTCAGTTAAAGTGAGAATTCTCTATCAAAGTCCAGACGAGGCAAGGTATTACCTACAATCACGAATTTGTTTATCTTATCTACTTAACTGTTTATTATATTTTTTGTAACTTAATAGGCATCTGGTATTTGTTGCAAGACGAATCAATGATTTTATAATCATCGATAGGATTCAGATTGTCTATGGTTGTTTTTCAAGACTTTAGATAATTTTATCCGTTAAAACACCTAATTTATTTATAAAAAGATAAAATACACAATACAGAAAGTTGAAGTTGATGGATTATAGTTGAATATTCGACTACAAAGAATTAGCTTCCTGTCAAATGCTCAAACGTATATAAAAAGTTTGAAGAAAATATCAGTTTTGTCTCTGAACTAAAATTAAGAAAATTCTTGATAAGTCTTTGAAAGTGCTATATGTTAAAATGAGAATATTAGCATTTATAATAAATCTTAAAATGCTTTTAAAATATTACTATAAAATAAGTATGAGTATATTAGTAAATTTTCTAAAGCATTTGTAACAAATTATAACAAGGTGTATCTTTTTGTTAATTTATTATTTGATGATTTGTTGATTTAACTGATAACTATTTTTCATGAAAGAACATATTAATTATCATTAGGAAGATTTTTTTTACCAATGAACCACCAACAATTACATAAAATTGACTCATGATTATAAATTTTTTCTACTTAACTTGAGACTTCACTTCATATGATTAAAAACATAGTTACAAAATAATACATATGTGAATGTGAAACTTATGTTTATTGCAAGAAAAAGAGGGGCGTGTTGGTCATCTTTAGTAGCATTAAGTTGCTCAACAAAAAGTTGTCCATAGTAAACTTGCAATGTCATAGGTAAGGTTAATTAAGGATTGTTCAGTTGTTTATTTCGTTGTTTTCTTCTTACCCTTTCCTGCACTTTATCATTACCGAGGATATCACTTTAGTTAGCACTTCAAATATTTTATTGTTTAGGTTGTCAATTTATGGGTCAAATCCTTGCTATAGAAAAAGGTTTCAAAAAAATAATAGAAAAAGAATGCACTTGCAAAATTGCAAAGGATAGTCAAGACAGTATCAATGGCTTTGAGTGAAAAGGCAATGGGTCCTGGCTCAAAATTGACTAGTCTTGACTGAAAAAAAGAAGGCCCTAAGGAAAGCAATACCAACACTATTCCCTGTGTTTGCTATGATCTTGGGACGACAAAAGTGGATTGCACTGCCCATGCATTTCTGTTTGGGATGTTTTCTTTTTCCCATCAGTTCATTAAAACTGCAAAACAAAATTTTAAAGACACTAACACGAACTTTTTTTTTATCCGTACATAAGAATTGAATTCAAAGTGATAGGGGGTTTTACAACAAACTGAATTAGACCAAAATAGACTTTTGAGGACTATCATATGTTCCACTTAAAGTACATGTATTTCAACATTTGTGGTGGCCTTGGTCATGTGTAGACTAGTGGTTAAAATAGCACATCTTAGAAAGAAAGCATGTGTGTTTCTCTGTTCAATATTAGCCTCCTTTACCAATCACATGGGGCAGGTGTCTGTTCGTCACTCTCTTTTGTGTGAGGATGTTCCATTCTATATCCCTAAAAATGGTCTTCACCTTGCATTGGCTTCCTTGTCGTAAGTTTGTGTGGTCCCCTGAACTTCTTGTTATTGAGCCATGTGAGCCTTTCAACTCTACTAATTCAATGAATGGCTAAATACTCTTACTTGTGACCTCTTTAGAAAAGATCATACTTATTATGACCTTTTTTTTTGCAAAATTACTTTTCTCATACGTAATTAGGATATATAACCACGGAGAAAATAAACTATTCTTTGAAGAAATACTATTTTGAGTTAATTACCAAATTGAAACATTATTCTATTTTAAGATTAATTATATGGTCTAAATATTGATTTGAGTTACCAAATTACGTAATTATTTTTTTAAAAATCAAATAATTATATGATTTTATATTGAGATTCCTTGACCTCCAAAATGTTAATTCTTCACATACCACCGTTTACCAAAACGAAAAAGGATAGGGGCAAAATATGCTTATGGGAATCAAATCCTGGCCTAAAGATTAGAACATAGAATCATGGTTCAAGCTAGTGGACGTGTATCAGCATAAATAAGAATTGGTACAACATATATCTTCCATGCTCTACAAATATTTTCAATTATGGTTGTAATTAGTAACAGTTGCACGTGTTTATAAACTTGTTTCTTTTCTAGCACACGGTGAAGCTCTCTTGCATTGGTTGAGAATTCACATAAATATTGTGTGATGAAACGAGGGGGGAGGAATAATTATTTAAGTAAATTTTATGTAATAAAAAAGAAAACGAGGAAGTATATTAGTAATTTAAGGAGAGTTTAAATAACAATTAGGACATTTTTTCCTTTATTCTATTCTTTTAACATAGGCCCCCTTTTTATATATATAAATGACCTTATTTTTTTTATTTACTCGTCTTAGTTAAACATTCATTGTTGGCCCATATTGAGGCCGAAATTCTTCCTTTGTCTTTATTTTTAGGGTTTTCTATTCCTACCGCCATTTTTCTAAGTTCATCCACAACTTTATTAGAAATATTTGTTTTGACAAAATAATCCTATAAAAAATTTGTTTGGTTTTTATTTCTAAAAACTCTAAATTCAATATTTTTAATCTATTTATATGACATATTTGTCAATATGTTTAATGTAACACCCCAAAATTTTGGAATCACAGTCAATTACTAAGGTAAAATGTTGATCAGAGGCAATATAAAAAGATTCAGGAAAAATGACGAAAATACCCCTGGACATTTTGGAAATGACCAAAATACCCCTAGGTATTTTAGCAAAATATTTTAAGGAGGAAATTTCATAAATATCCTGGGATGTTTTAGAAATTACAAGAATATCTTGAGGATGACAATTGCAGAGATACCCTGAACATTTGTTAGAAATAACGATTATTCCCCTAGGTGAATGGTGAAATTACCAAAATACCCTTTAGGTCAAAAATTGACCAAGATGACTTTAGAAATTTGTGGGAATCTCAGTATTGGAGAAAATACTTTTAGACAACAAATTATCAACATAGTTGGTGGCAGAGAACCATAAACAGGAATTTCTAAAAAAAATTTGGAAAATAGTTTGAAAAGAGCTTGATATAAACTAACTCAGGTATCATAAAATTATAAGAAAAGTATGGACATAATCTATAGAATTTTCTTTAATTATGGGAGGAATAAGTGTTCTAAATAAGTTGGTTTAGTAATTTTAATCATTCAAGGCAAAATGGGACCAATAAGAAATTAGAATTTTGCTATTACATGAAATAAAAGGAAAATTTGTTGATTTGGTTTTCTAAGATCAAGCCTTGGCCGTATGATACAATATCAAGGGAGAAAAGCTTTAGAAACATTCAAGAATGGACACATGGAGAATTAAGAAGCCTAGCCATTTCCATTGGTCCAAGTAGAAAGTTAATCATTAATGCTTAAGAGATATTTAAAGCAAATTTTATTTTGTTCTCTTTGACAGAATACGTGGACATTTCTAGGCCTTATTTCCAAAATCCCAACGGTCAAAACTTAGACGTATGAGATAGGAGTATACCCTTAAAATTTCAAGAAGATCCAACGGTTAATGAATCCAGAATCATTATTTTACAGAAACGGGTTTTGCAAGAATGAAGAAAAAACATAAAAATCTCTAAAATTTGGCAACTCCACGTGAAGCAAGGAAATTGCATGGCTTACTCTCCAAGCCTTGGAAACTAACGTGCCAAGAGAAGAGGAGTGAAGAAGGATCAAGAAATTGGACACTTGTAAGGTTGAAAAACCATAGCCAATAAGGATGAAACAAGTAGAAAGTGGCCATTATAACACTTAGATTTTTGTAGAAAAAATCAAGCCTTTAAGCACCCTATAAAAAGGGGTTGGAATCAGAATTTGGGCAGCTCTAAGAGAGCTTGAACCGTGCACAATTCCTCCTAAAGCCTCTCATTTTATCTCTTCCAAATTATACCTTTCACCTAGAGCAAAAATCAAGGCCTATATGCTTATAATGCCCACGTGAAGATCAAGGAACTCTAGGAGCAAGGATTCTTCAACTTCAAATAAGGAAAAGCTGTCCAAAAAAACCTAAGAAAGGCAAAGGTATGGGGGAGTTTATGATAAGCTTAGTTTGAATATTACTTCTTGCTTTAGTTCATTAAGTTTTGTAGACTAAGTGTTTGTTGAAATGTCTCAAAGAAGTAAAGTGTGCTACATGAATGATTATTGGATTAGGTGACTTGGTTATCGGAAAAAGAATGATTGTTGTATCAATAATTAGAGTTTAACTTAATGAATGAATGAAAGGAACTTAAGATTATAGGTAGTTGGTTATTTTGAAAGTAAAACAATTGATTAATGAAATATTGTATTGGAAACATGTTTATTCTTAGAATTATATTGAACTTTATAAAGATTAAGGTTTAAGTAGCTTTCTTTAAAATATTCTCTAAAACAAAGATTGCTTGCCATGTGTTTGATAATTTGTCACAATGAATGAAATATGTTTAAGAGTGTTGGCTTGAATCCTTGTTGTTGAATTTGAATTATATTTATATGGTTGGTTGCTTTAGCAAAAGTTATGTAATATTTCATGTGTTGTTGAGTGTTTCCATGAAAGAACACCATGTGTTTGATGAAATGTTTCAAAGAAACAAAGATGGGTGAAGCGTTGGAATCCTTGTGTTGTTAAGTATGTTGTGATTATTTATGGATTCCAAGAGTTTTGTTGAAAGCTTTGTAATAAAGATAATTTAAGAATGGTATGATTAAATAAGTAGTAGAATTTTATGAATTATCTTTGAAAGAAATGGAGATAAACGATGGTTGTATGCTTAGATGTTGTGTAAAGCTTTATGTAATGGTTGAAAGAAGCTTTACGTGTTATTTAAAAAGCATATGCCATGAGTTGTGAAAGATGTTAAGCTTTAAGATGTATGAGAAAAAGAATAATTAAATAATAAAAGTGGATCATTCATACATTTCATATGCATATGCCCTGCGGGGGTTAAGCCGTGAAGTTGTTGCCCTGCGGGGGTTAAGCCGCGAAGTTGTTTGTCAGATAGCTAGAGTTGAGATTCGGACGTTCTAAGGTGATGAGCTGGAGGATAGCCACAGTGGGGAGATCACCTAGCCATGATGATCACATGTTGTAGGTGTGAGTCCTTTTGCAACACTGACCTATCCCGACTGGCCAATCCAACTCACGAGGTGTTAAGCTATCTTGACTGTGGCCACTGATAATGAGATGTTGAGAACCTGAGATCTCAGTCATGCATCATATAAAAAGATGAGCATGCAATCTATACATTACATGATGAGTATGTGGAATATCTGTTGATGAGTAAATTGTATGATTTAATTCATGTGCTGTGTAGATGAGGTAATTTAATCTGTAGGCAAATCCTCTGTGTTGTTATTTTATAAATATATACGTATGTATTATGTTATGTATGTTTTTATTCAAACTGTGTTTGTCATAAACTTACCCTATTTTGTGTCGGTGGTTGACACCTGTGATGACCCCAATTTATTTGGGCGAGCAGAGAAACAGTAAAGCAGTGGATGACTATGAAGAAAAGATGCTGAAGATGTATTGATGATTTGTACTAGATTTAAATTATTTGTATGTATTTGGGACTGTATAATGAACTATACTTTGGTCTGTATTGTTGGACTGTACTTGATCATTATAATTAAACCGTGAAGAGAGAATTCGTTTATAATATAAACGACTAGTAACATGTGCAAGCAAAGCGAAAAATTTTTTCATAAAATTTATAACTAATCTGATCCTAATCCAAAATGGTCACAAGATTTCATCTAAAATCAATCAAGCACGAGAGAGTAAAAGGAGGCGTTACATTTAACTTAGTTGGTTGAGCAAGGTATGTAAGGTATTATAACCCCATGACATTATCTTTGATTCCTACGGATAAAAAAATATAACATTATCTTCTATTTATATGATACCTCACTCTCAATTTTTTGAACATTAAAATTAAAATAAATCTATTCATTTGTCCAAAATAAATATTAGGTACTAAGATTTTAATTTGGGGAATGCTACTTGTACAACTAAGAGAAAGAAATTTAAAATATAATAACAAATAACTTAACAAAGAAAGAAAGATACACAATGTTATGTGAAAGTTCCATATTCATTCCCTCTAAAATAATTAATGTAATCAACATCATTTTTATTTTTTTATTCATTAATAGTAGTTATCTTTTAAATAATTACCTTAATTATAATATATATTTTCAACTGAATCAATAAAAATTAATAAAAAAATATTTTGCAACTAAAGTTTTAGGCTAACTATTATATGAATTTAATTTATATTTTATTTTCTTATATATGTTTTATTTGTTGTATATTTTAGTTCAACAATAATATAACAAATTATTGTATCCTTTATAATGATTATTATAAAATAATTATACAAAATTATTCAATAACATTTTTTACTATACTAAATTTCAGACTTTGTAAATGAAAATCATACAAGATTTTATATTATTGATGAAAATGTATCTCTCTGTAAATGTTTGGTTGAAATTGAATCACAGAAAAATAATTATTTAATAAAGTTTCATTTCTCATAATACTTATTCATGAAAAATATTTAATGAACTATTATAAATTAATTATACACATTTTATTTGATAACATTTTTACCATACTAAAATTTGGACATTGTAAATAAAAATTATTTTAATCACAAAATAAATATTTATTCATTTAGTTTAATAAAATTTCATTTCTTATGACATCTATTCACGAAAAATATTCAATGAACAATTTAATTTTGAAACTAATTTAATTTAAAATAATATTAATCATAATAAAACTAAAAATAATAATTTAATCATGAAAAATATTTATTTATTAATTTTAATAATTTTTCATTTCTTATTACATTTATTCACAAAAAATATTTAATGAACTATGTAAATTAATTATATAAATTTATTTAACAAAATTTTTTACCATACTAAAATTTAGACCTTATAAATGAAAATTATACAAGATTTTGTGATTGATGAAAATATATCTCTCCATGAATTCTCGATTGAAATTTAATCACAAAATATTTATTTATTTATTTATTTATTTTAATAAATTTTTTATTTTATAATATTTAATAAACAAGTTATTTTAAAACTAATTTAATTTAAAATAGAATTAACCGTAATAAAACTAAAAAGGAAATTTATGTAGATAAATGACATAATATATATTTCAAAATAATTCAAGTAAAAGGAAATATATCATGATGCAAATATATTTAGAATTAAATTTTGAAAATAATTTAATATGAAATTAATTAAATTCAAGTATTAATTCAAATAATTTATTCTTTTCTTCAATTTCAATCAAAATTAGATGACATTTTTTTAATAACATCTTTTTTGCATATAAAACATTTTTAGATAAAATTTAAAGATTAAAAATAAATTAAATAAAAAAGAAATTCTGTTGTAATTAAATAAGTTTCCTTAATTTTCATATCATCCTAAATCAAGCATGCAAATCACATAAAAATCTAAAACAATATAAACTAAATCAATTTTTTTTATAAAAAAAGTCAAATAAGAACATACAAAATATGGAAGTAAAGAAAATCTCACTTAAAACAATATCTCAATGATAACATTTTTTTTAAGAATGTGTATATAAAATACATTTAAATATTTATTGACATATTTACTAACATACATTTATTAAAATTTAAATTAAATAATTAATAATATATTAAAAATTTAAAATAATATAAAAACTACACTTATAAATTATAAAATATAAATGAATATCTATATAAGATACACAAATTTAATACTACAAATTATTGTACATGTATCACATTTCTAAATTTTTTAAAAGTTTACAAACTAAAAAATACTAACAAGGAAAAAAATTATTTATTTTACAAAAGATTAAAAATAATGACTTTAAGTTTAAATAAAAGAAGAAAATTAAATAAAAAAACTAAATTCTTTAATTTTACAATGATAAAAAAAAATCAACATAATCCAAATATATAGAGATGAAGAGAATGAGAGTAAAGTGAAAACACACCGTAACAGTAGAAAAGAGAGAGAAAGAGAAAAGAAGAAGATGCAGAAGGCGAACTCTACCACCAACGCAGTGTCACTGCACAACACGCACGTGAAACTCCTCGCCTTCGATCTTCTCTGTCTAACCCAATCACCTTTCCCATCTTCAGACGCAATGACGTCGTTTTATCGAAGAGGAATCCCGATCTCGCTCGTGGAAACCGTGGGCACTATCACGCTGCGGGATCTGAAGCACGATCGGTTCCTCCGCTTCGCCGTGGACGACGGTACCGGCTGCGTCCCCTGCTTGCTCTGGCTCAACGACGCCAATTCCCCCTCCGTCGCCCGCCGTCGTCGCCACGACCTCACCGCACGCTTCGCCGCACTTGTCAAGCTCGGCGCGGTGGCCAGAGTGAGGGGCAGGCTGAACCGCTTCAGGGGAGCGGTGCAGGTAACGGTTTCCGACGTCGCTGTGGAGAGAGACCCCAACTCGGAGATCTTCCACCGCCTAGATTGCATCTTGCTGGCTCGTAACTGTTATAATGTCTTGCCTCCACCGTCTTCTTATGCGCCGCCGCCGCCTAAGTAGAATCAATAGTCCTCTCTTTCTGGGAGTAGAAATGCAATTTGCTCATGGATGATATTTTGTTCAGTATACTAGAACGTTGTTTATTCAAATTATATCATATATGTAGATAGATTTTTAGTTGCTCATTATGTAAATTTGCATAAATGTTGAGATGAGATTTTTAGTTCATGTAAATTTTACTAATATCATCAAATGTGTACGATATGAGATTGTTTTAATTTTTAATTAGGGATTTTGGGATTGAGGTTTGGGTATGCATCTACCTAGAGTTTTGTTGACCATGATCTCATCTAACTCAAATATAATGGTCTTCAATGAAGGCAAAAAAAAATTAAAATATTGTAATTTAAATAAAAAAATTATAAATTTATTGTAGTTTCAAAATTATTTACAAATCTATGATAATTAGTCACGCTTTCCCTATACGCAACCAAACACGCCTCCCCTAGGCATCACTAGGGTTGAGTCGCGTCTTCCCCAGGTGTGTCTGGGCACCAGTTGCGTCCCCCCTAGGCGCAACCCTGCAGCCCCCTATAAATATCCCAAATTCACTATTCTGCCTCACTTTTTTACTTCTAACTCTCTCTAGAACTTTGCTTTGACTTCTCTCTAATTTTCAGTTTGCATTTGAGGGTTTGCGCAGTGAAACTCTGTCTTAAGTAAGTACTCGAATATCTACTTTTTAAATTACATGAAATATATTATATTATTGTCTTAGAAAATTGTTATTGATCTAGGAAATTATTAGTGACTTATATTATAAATAGTTACTGACCTAGGTTAAAATATGTTTATTGGCTTAGAATATTATTAGTTACTGACCTAGGTTATGATTAAAGACTTA
>QARZ01041109.1:363452-386667 GCA_013407115.1 Glycine latifolia | reverse complement strand
TTTAACCCTTTGGTGAAATTAAAAACCCTAATCCCTTAGTGATTCCTTCTTAAACCAAGCATTAAGCAACACTTCCTGAAGTTGCTGCAACTACACATCCCTATCCCTAGGCAGTGTATAAATTGTTGTTTTACTCAATTTAGAAACTAGAATCCCAATATCCCTATTGTGAATTCTAACCCTAAACCTCTTAATAGAATGACCAGTCCCAATTAAGAATTAAACAATGAAGAACAAAATAAAACAAAGCAATTATGATGACTCTTATTAAAACCAATCAAGACATAAAGGAATTCTCATAGGTTCATGGCTCAACCACAATACAAAATTTAGCCAAGCATACTCAGAATTGATATTATTTCTATGACTAACATTTTCCTAGAGAGAAATTACCAAAGGAAAAGAGAAGATTACACAGAGTTGTATTTCTGCAATTCCTCAATGCTTCCAATCTTCTCCCAAGGTCTTCAATGGCTTCCTTGCAGTGATGCTTCCAATGGTCTGTCAAAAGCTCCTTCTTTGTGACCCAAAGGTCTCCTTTTATCCCCCAATACGTTCTAGGTTTAAATCCAATAATGAGGAATTGTTCCCCCCACTGAATCAATTTCAAATCTTTTAAATCAGGAAACAGCAAGCTCGTGGCTCGACTGGCGTGGCATCCCACGCTGATTGCGTGGGATGTTTGAGTTAAATAGGCTGCTCTGGAACTCTGGCGCTAATCGCGTGAATCCCCACGCTGATCGCGTGGGTCATTCATGTTGAATGCTTGAGTTTTGATAGAATGGCGCGACTCGCGTGGATGGCCACGCTAACAACGTGACTTGTTCGAGCTGAGGGTTGGTCTTTGGTAGTCCCACGCTACTCGCGTGGTTGGCCACGCTAGCAACGTGGGTTGTTCGAATTAGAGGTCTGTGTTTAAGCATCTAGCACTAATCGCGTGGTGGTTGGCGCTATTCGCGTGGGCTCTTCGAACTGAATTTGTTAATCTTGACACTTCCACGCTGATCGCATGAGATCCCACCGCTGATCGCGTGGCTTGTTCGAGAGCACTAGCTTGCTCTTTTTGCTTCTTTTCCTCTCTTGTTGGTTCCTAAATGACAAAATAACTAAGAATTTAAATTAATATGCAATTGAGTAATAATATATCAAATCCTATTCTAATTTACTCTTTCTTAAACAATTTATTAATCAATTAATCCTAAAAACTACTATATGCTGGAAGCATATCAATAACCTTCTTAAAATGGCAACATACTAAGATGGTTAGGCGTATAACCATCTTAGAAGGTACAATAAACAAAATTACAAAAAAAAACAAAACAGAATTTAAGACGGTTATGTGTAATAACCGTTGAATGGCTACATACTAAGACGGTTATCCGTATAACTGTCTTAGAAGGTATTGTAAAAAAATAAAAAAATAAAAAAGAAAACAGAATCTAAGACGGTTGTCAGTTATAACCGTCTTAGAATAGCTACATACTAAGACAATTATAGTGTATAATCCTCTTAGAAGATACATTAAAAAAAAAAAATCTAAGACGTGTATGCCTAACCTTACAATGTCGCTGGCTACAAAGACGGGTCGGGAACCGTCTTTATAGGGGTCAAACAACCGTCTTAAAATCCTATTTTTGTAGTAGTGTTTAGGATACCAAAGTCTAACTTTTGGTGTAGACTTGAGATATTTGAGGATCCTTTTGACTACAGTTAGGTGTGATTCTTTGGGATTTGCTTGGTATCTAGCACACAAACACACACTTAACATAATGTTAGGTCTACTTGCAGTCAAGTATAACAAATATCCAATCATTCATCTATATTTTGACTCATCAACTCTTTTTCCTTTATCATCTGAATCAAGATAGGTTGATGTAGCCATTGGAGTTACAGCATCCTTGCTTTTCTCCATTTCAAACTTCTTGATCATTTCCAGGCAGTACTTGGTTTGACTAAGAAATGTCTCATTCTTCATTTGCTTGACTTGAATTCTTAGAAAGAATGTGAGCTCTCCCATCATTGACATTTCAAATTCACTATGCATTGAGACAGAAAATTCTCTGCACATAGATTGATTAGTTGAACCAAATATAATGTCATCAACATAAATTTGAACCAACAACATATCATTGCCATTCTTCTTGATGAACAGGGGTTTGTCCACTTGTCCCCTTATGAAAGATTGACTAAGCAAGAAATTGCTCAATCTCTCATACCAAGACCTTTGAGCTTGTTTTAAACCATACAAAGCTTTTCTCAGTTTGAAGACATGGTTTGGATGTTTGTAATCAATAAATCCAGGAGATTGATCAACATATATCTCCCCCTCAATGTATGCATTTAAAAAAGCACTTTTAACATCCATTTGAAACAATTTAAAATCCATCATGCATGCATATGCAAGCAACAACCTAATGGCTTCCAACCTAGCAACTGGAGCATAGGTATCATCATAGTCTATGCCTTCCTCTTGGTTATATCATTTGGTAACCAATCTAGCTTTATGCTTAACTATGGTGCCACTTTCATCAAGCTTGTTTCGGAAAACCCACTTGGTAACAATAGGTTTGTGAGAAGAGGGTCTAGGAACTAATTCCCAAACTTCATTTCTTTTAAATTGATTCAATTCATCATGCATGGCCATCATCCAATATTCATCAAGCAAAGCTTGGTAATGCTCATTGGTTCAATTTGTGAAACAAAAGCCATAGTACAACAAATATTTCTTAGTGAGGATCTAGTAGAAACTCCCTTGGAAATTGATATGCTGCTAGCATATGTAGTTTTTAGGGTAAATTCATTAAGAAACTAAGCATAAAATGTCAAATAAATGCTAGAATAAGTACAAAGTTCATCATTATTGTGTTTATCACTGATTTTATGCAATTTTGATGTTAGGAGCCAAGAAAAGAAAGAAAAGAAGCAAAATAAAGAGCTAATGGTTTCTGGAAGTTCGTGCCAACCGCGCCATGGCCACGTTGATCGTGCCAGACTTACTGGAAGTCCACGCCAGTCGCGCCAAAGCTCGCGCTAGTCGCGCGGACGACACTGGAAATACGAATTAGCTTAAAGATAACATAAAAATAAAAGCTATTAGGGTTTTTTATGACCTAGATATAAATAGGAAAGTAGTACGACGTTTTTAAGAAAAAACACAGAGGCAAAAACAGAAAAAACGGAGGCATTGAAGAAGATCAAAGAAGGAGGCAAAGATTGAGGGGTTTGCTTACTCTTCATTCTTTGTATTCTTTCCCATTTACCTTCTCACTATTGTATTAAAGCCAGAAATAGTCATGTTTGGCTAATTCCTCTTTGATTGTGGTTAAATCCAAAGCCGATGTGAACTCCTTTGTATTGAATTGATATTGAAATAACTGATCATAATTGTTTTATTCTATCTTGTTCTTTACTTGAATTTCCTTGATAGAATTGATCACTCTGCTAAGGTACTAAGGGTTTACAATAGGGATATTGGAATTCTAATTTCTGAAAGCGATAGAATAACAATTTTTACATTACCTAGGGATAGGGATGTAGGATTGCAGAATAATTGATGTATTATTTAATGCTTAACTTAATATGAAATCACTAAGGAATTAGGGTTTTGAGTTTGTTAAAGGGTTAAATTACTGAGGAATTAGGATTTAACTATTTATGAAAAATACATTCTCTGAACAATTATACTTATTGAAATCAATAATTAATTTAAATATAGAAGGTAGGGATCAGAGGTGTTTGTGCTTTAATCACAATTCTTCCTCATTATTGCATAATCTTTAATTTACATCGCGTTTGAATTTTCTTAAATTTTAATTCAGTTTTGTTATAATTTCTTAAATCTGAATCACAATCATATTCTTCCAATTATATTATTTCTCTTCCAATTTAAAGATTCTAAATTACAATTAAATTTAGTGCTTCAATCTTCGTGGGAACGATAACTCTACTTATCATTTTATTACTTGAACGAGCGGTGCACTTGCCGTTTTCGCAACAGAAACTTCCTCAATTATATTGTCAAGGGAAAGATCTTTAGTTGTTTTCCAATCCTTGAGATTTTGTAATGGTATTGACTGTTCCAATTTAACAATTGGTTCTACCTTTTTCTTTTCATTTAAATCATTGAGTTGCAAGTATTCTTCCTTGGTCCTGCATCAATATCACACTCATTTTACTCCTTGGAGGAGTTAGACTCATCACATATAACATGGAACAAATTCCTCTACACACAATGTTCTTTTATTAAAGATTCTATAAGCTTTACTTTGTAAAGAATAACCAAGAAAAATAGCTTCATCATCTTTAGCATCAAATTTGCCAAGAGAATCTTTTCCATTCTTTAAAACAAAACACTTGCAACCAAATGCTCTTAAGTGATATATGTTTGGTTTTCTACCTTTGTATAGTTCATAAGGAGTTTTCTTTAAAAAAATCCTCATGAGTAACCTATTCAAAGTGTAGCAAACTGTACTCACCGCATCAACCCAAAAATGTTTAGGCAAATTTGTTTAATTAAGAAGGGTTCTTGCTCCTTCTTCAAAGGATCTGTTTTTCCTCTCCACAACACCATTTTGTTGGGGTGTTGTTGGAGCTTAAAATTTGTGGTTGATTCCATATTCTTCGCAAAACTTTTCAAAATACTCATTTTGGAATTCACCACCATGATCACTTCTTATTGAAACAATATTGCATGCATTTTCATTTTGAATGATCTTGGCTAATTTTTCTAAATTCCATGAAAGCATCACTCGTGGATCTTATAAACAAAGTCCATGTATATCTAGAGTAATCATCAACAATAACAAGCCCATAGAAATTACCCCCTAAGCTCATAGTTCTAGAAGGACCAAATAAATCCATATAAAACAATTCAAGGGGTCTAGAGGTAGAAACAACATTTTTACTTTGAAAATAATTCTTTGATTGTTTCCCCTTTTGACAAGCATCACATATTTTATCCTTCTCAAACTTAAGCTTAAGTAAGCCTATGACTAGGTCCTTTCTAATCAGCTTGTTCATAAGATGCATGTTTATGTGACTAGATCTCATATCCCATAACCATGTATCATTAATTTTACTTACTAGGCAGCTAGTGTTGTGAATAAATGCATGCTCAATGGAGAGAACATAGATGTTACCCTTTCTCTTACCAACATGGATAAGCTCACCAGTTTTACCATCACATATCAAACAAAAATTGTCATTGAAGGAGACTTTGAGTCCTTTATCACATAGTTGACTTATGCTTAGGAGATTATGCTTCAAACCTTCCACATAAAGCATATTTCTTATTGTTGTTTTGAAGATATCTCCTATATTTCCTTCTCCAATGATCTTTCCTTTATTATTATTACCATAAGTGACATCCTCCATCTTTGAGAGTCAAATTTGTGAGCATGGACATGTCACCTGTCATGTGCCTAGAGCAACCACTATCAAGATACCATAATGCTGATTTTGCTCTTAAACACACCTGCAAAAATCAAATTAAGTAACAAAGAAAGGTACCTAATGTGGGTTGGGTCCATAGGGGTTGGTTGGCTTCCATTTTATCTTAGGTACCCACATGCATTCACCATTAGGCACATAGAATCTCCTAGCATAGCACCTATGGGATGTATGACCTTTCTTCAAGCAATAATTGCAAGTAATAGTGTTTGATGGTCTTTCAAAATGAGTCAATTGGTGATACTTAATTTTTGAAAAGCCTATTTGATTCTTCTGTTTTGGTGGTACAAACTTTGTTTTTTCAAAAGGTTTTGATCCATGTTTATAACCCAAACCAGAAGTATCTCCAACATACTTTTGGACACTAAGCATTTGATTCAAACTACATTTTCCTTTATAGAGTCTTTTCAAAAGATCAACCAAGTAAGATTTTTTGAAAGCAAAAGCATATATTTTCACCTTGACTCTTTTTGTAATCATCAAATTCTTTTTGTAAAAGGTTGCATTTATCAACATTTGAAGATGCTGAAGCACATACACACCCATTAGCTTTGTAACTTGAAACAAGGTTTTCATTTGCTTCTTTCAAATTGCAAAGTTTAGATTGCAATTCAGCAATTTTGGTAACATGCCATTTGAGATTACTTTTCAGCGTATTATTGGTTTGAGAAAGTTTTTGGGCATCTTCATGCATCTCATGGAAAGCATCAACAATATTATCATATTCAGAATTTACCTCAGATTTAGCACTTGAGAATTCTTCATCATCACTTATTGTGGATGTGAAGCAAATAGTTGCTTCTTCATTCTCACTTGTTGATTCAGAAGTTATTGAATCGTTGTCTTCCCATGCTATGTATGCCTTCTTTGGCTTCCCTTCTTTCTTTGTCTTCCTCTAATCTAGTTGCTTCTTCAAAAAGATTGGACATTCAGATTTAATGTGACCAGGCTTACCATATTCGAAGCAAGTGAAGTTGGTGGAGTTGTTGCTGTCATTTTTCCTATTGAACTTTGACAGCTTTTTGTTGTTGTTACTTCTCATGAACTTGCTGAATTTATTCACTATTAGGTTCATATGTTCATCACTTTCATCTTCACTTGAGTCTTCTTCCTTTTCCACATGAGTTGATGCAGTTTTCAAGGCTATACTCTTGTGTTTCTTCTCTACATCCTCTGCATGTGTTAACTGTGACATTTCAAGTTCTTACTCAAGAAGCTTACCAAAAAGTGCAGCCATGGACATCTTAGATGAATCTTTTGATTCCTTGATTGCAGTAACTTTTGGTTGCCAAGGTCTTCTGAGACACTTCAAGATTTTGATGTTCAATTCTTTAGCATAAAAAATCTTTACAATACCAAGAAGATGGTTGAAAATGTGAGTGAACCTTGTTTGCAGCTGAGAAATTTTTTGTATTGCTCATCTTGAACATTTCATATTCATGAATCAAGACATGCTTCCTTGATCTTCTCACTTCGTTTGTTCCTTCATGAGTTACTTCCAACATCTCCCACATTTCTTTTGCGCCTTTACACTTAACAGTTCTAAAGAATTCGTCAGAAGAAAGAGCAGATGTAATCATGTTTTTAGCTTTAAAGTCATACTACACAACTCTTTTTTCTGCATGCGTCATCTCATCCCACTCCTTGGGAATTCTTTCATTATCAACAGTTTTTGTAGGGATCAAATGACCTTTTTCAATTGCATTCCAAGCATCAGGGTCATTTGATTGAATAAAAATCTGCATACGATTTTTCCAAAAACTGAAATGCTCTCCTTCAAACATTGGAGGATGATTGAGGGAGGCACCCTTCTTAAAGGTAATCTGTGTGGTATTCATTTTCTTGAAAAGATAGTGATCTTGAATAACTTTCAAGAACCAGCTCTTGATACCAATTGAAAACAATATGAATACACTTAAATACCAAGAAGGGGGTGAATTGGTATAAACTTGACCTTTTAAAAACTTTATAAAATCAGAGTTAAATGATCTTTATCACTCTTAAAACCAATGATGCTTCAATTCAATCAAACCACTCAGTCCAAGAAACCAATGACAAAAACCTTCACTTGTTGAGTAAGAAAGAAATCACAGTAGTCAAGAGATCAAGATAGCAAGAAGAGATAAAGGAATAGAGATCAACAAAAGGACATATACCGGTTCACCTCTCAAAGAGAAGCTACATCCAGTTCTTCTAATCAAACTAGATTAGAGTTTAACTATTCACAAATTTCAGTTCTTACAAGATTTACAACAATATGTTAGTATATGGATGTCCTAGAGACAATCTTTTCATTAGATTAGGATATACATGTACTTTTCAATATTGTCATAAATAAATTATAAGCGCTTTTTATCTTGTTTCATATTCTGTCTGGATATCATTATTAATATATGAGTAACTGGATAAAACCCTTGGAATAGAATAGGTATCTGTTGAGTATCAGTGATGGGATCACGATCATGAGGATTCAAGGATACCAGATGTCTACTCCTAAATTTTAAGTTCCTAGTCTAGAGACACTGAGAATGGGGATCAGTGATCTCGGATATGACTAGCACGACTTATCTACTTGTATGCAGATACAAGGTAAAGACCTTATGAGCTACAGACATGGAGATGTCTTAGCTAAAGTCATGGGTGGACCTATAAGGGTATAGCTCGCATTGAACGGACCCACAAAGAGACTTTATGAGGAAATCTCACGGATAGTATCATTAGAAGTAGTCTCTTATTATTTGGGTGTGTCTTTCCTTAGACCAGAAGTTTTCACCTAGACTGTGTTCTAGAAGACAAGCTTTGATTGTATACCTCGTCTGCTTGAAACATGGAGACACATAGGTATACCTTTGGACATGTCCTGAAAGAACACGAGTCTAAGATGACTAGCTGAAGGAATTCGTCAAATCTCTGTGAGAGATTAGGTTATTTGTAAACCGGAGAAATCGGGATGACATTTATGGGACTCGGGAATCTATGCATAGTAAAAGAAATCATGAGATAATTTGCCTTTAGAGTCAGTAAAATTGGAGACTCCCTATTTCGTATTAAAGCTTACCCTAGATCGTAAGGGATGATACGTTTCCTTACCCTAGGTTTTATGGGAAGGTAACCGAGATGAAAGGAAATACATACGGAAACCAAATAGATTTAATAGGATGATCTTATCATTTACTTAACTAGTTCTGGGGCAACAAAGCATTGCTAGTGCTCTATGTTGTCATTAAATGGGTAGTGGCCTTGTTGGGCCCAAACTCATTTATGTCAGTAGCTATGTTGGTCCTAATGGGTCACACACTAACACTTTATTGTCATGACATTATAGCATTAAAGGTTTTGGGCCTAATAATGGTTGTTGGCCCAAGAAAGAGTTTGGATACCTATCTTAAAGAGAAAGGGGCGCATGAATGGAGTTAATGGGCTTGGATAGTCCAAGACATTATTAATTAATTTAAATAGTTAAATTAATTATCTAATATTTAAATTTGATAATTTAAATATTTGAATTAACTATAGTAGTTAGTTTCATATCAAAAGGAGAAGATAAGAGCTAGATTTGAATTTGAATTCAACTAGCATCTTATCATGATCATGTCCCAGATTTTAGGAAGAAGTTTGAGGGCTGATTATGGGGCTTACATACAGCTGATATATGATTATTATTTGGCAAAAATAAATCTCAAGTAATTGACTTGGTCTTAGGAGGGTATGATAGGAGGTTGTTGGCAATTTTTGAAATGCAACAACTCTATCTTTTCTTCACGTGTGGGATGCTTCATAATCAGATTTTTGGTTAAAAAAATCTGACTCAAACTCTTCTATAAAGTGTGCTATTGTGATCATAGTTCTCTAATTGTTTTTTTTTTTGAGAAAAAAAACCTATCTACCTTCCTCCACTTTCACGTGCCCTTGTGTGAGTTTTGACAGAAAATTCAGCCACCAATATCATCTAATGGTGAGTCTCTTAGATAAGTAAAAACACTTTGAAACCTAACCTTCTTCCTCTCCATTGGTGTGCCTAGCCTGCCTCCTTTGGTGTTTGTTGGTGGTCTTCAAGAAGTGTTCTTGAGTCTTGACAAGAAGTGGTGTGGATCAACATTAGAGGGCTCGTATCTTTAAGCCTATCCTTGATCATCAAGTTACGAATATAAACAAGGTAACATCTATGTCCTAAAGAATGATTCTTGTGTGGTATGTGTGTTTCCGCTTGAATTTTTTTGTTTTTGTTTTTCTCACATGCCTTTGGGCTTCATGGCCCTTTCTTACAAGTGGTATCAGAGCCTGGTTGCTTTACTATCGACAGGTGATGGTACCTTGTTTGTTATTATATGTTGTTTGTAATATGATGACGCTTTACATATATCTTTATGTGTTCATGGTTTTGTTTCTTTATGATTCTTTGTGAAAGATTTCAAACGAAACATCTTTTAGGAAAGGAATATGATTCAGCCATGATATGAATATTCAAATGCATTGTTTTCTTCATAATTTTGTTTTCAAAATGCATGAAATATTCTATGCATGTCGTGGTCACATGAATAAAAATTAGGGTTATTAATTTTGTTCATTTTGGTCATGTTATTTTGCATTTGTTATAATGAATTGTTCATGAGCATGACATAATATTTTTGTGACTAAATTTCTCATACAAGTCTATGTATATAAATGGTTGATTGTATGGTTCAATTTTGTGTTCTTTGAGAAAGAATCAACAAAATTTGAATTATGTATTTGGATGCATATTTCGGCCATTTGAGAAATAATAATATTGTGTGCTTGTTAGTTGTCTAACTTTTAAAGTGCTTCAGGAAAAAGAAGAAATTACTCAAGATTTGGTTTTGAGCTTTCAACATGCAAAGGACAACTTGAAGACAATTTAGGATTAAATTGTGTAAGAGAAAAGCAATTCTGGTGATCCAAGTGCATTGCATGCATTCATTACATAATCAAATAATTAAGTCAACAAAAATCACAAAGCATTATCAAATCAACTAAAGGTTTTAAATAATTCAAAGGTTTTAAGAAAAAGCGTTTTTCACTGTAATAATCGATTACAGTAAGAGTATAATCGATTATTCTGGAAAAATTTCAGGAACACTTTAATCGATTACCATGTCGATAATTGATTATTTGACCTACGTTTTCATATGAACTGCATAGTTGAACTGATTTAATCGATTATATTAAATCCGTAATCGATTACATGCTTACATCTGTTTTTAGCATTGAACTGCCATAATCGATTACCCAAGTTCGTAATCGATTACACCTTATTTTGACAAAATTGTGCTTCACTGGCTTAATCGATTACCAGGTTTCGTAATCGATTATCTAAGCTTTTCGAAAAGATACTAGAACTGGTTTAATCGATTACCAAGTTCTGTAATCGATTAAACAAGCTTTGTGAAAAATGTGCTTTGACTGTAATAATCGATTACAGGTCGGTTTAATCGATTATTTTGATTGTGATTCAAACCCAGAAAAGCTATGAACATATTAATCGATTATAATGGAAATGTAATCGATTACCAAAGCATTTTAATCGATTGTTAGTGCGTTTTAATCGATTACTGACGGTTAAAAACTTCTATTATAAATAGAACCCTTGCTCAGCTGTTTTGGCAACTTTGTGGAATAATACCCATTCGAAATTTCTGAGCTAAAATAGTCTTCTGAGCATTCTAAATACTTTTCTGAGGGTTTGATTCAGTCATGCTTCATGTTGCATTGATCATGTGAAAATAAGTCATTCTTGAAGCATGCAACCATTTCAAGATTAAGGAAAGCTATGTTTCTTGTGTTTTAAAGATTCAACCTGTTTTGATAACTTCATTTGCATTACATACCTTGGATCATTAGGTTGTTTCTCTCCTTAATCTGATTGTAATTTTCGTTTTGTATATTGTTTTGTAATTTGCTATTGTAATTGAGTTCTTACATGTAACTAGAGATAGGGTTTCTCTAGGGGTTTTGCTGAGTAGTGTTCTCAATGGGTTTGTCTCTAAGGATCTAATAGTGTTTTAGATTTCTGAACTTTATCTAGGGTTGATAAAGAGAGGCTGTGTTATTGCTTGTAAGAACAGAAATTAAATAGTGGAACTTCACTCTAGTGTTGAGTGGAAGAAACTGGATGTAGCTTCATAGTGTTTGAAGTGAACCAGTATAAATTGCTTGTGTGTTGTTTCTGAATCTTTTCTCCTCATATTAATTGTTTCTTGTTTCATTTGCTTATCTTGAAAAAATCAGTTTTGATCCATTGAATCCTAAGGGACTGAGTTACTTGATTGAATAAGATTTCTTGGTTTTGAAATGTGATAAAGATCCTTTGAAAACTCTGATTTTGTTTAAAGAATTTTGATTTACCAAGGTCTAACCAATTCACCCCCCTCTTGGTTAAGTGTGAAGTATTCATATCATTTTTAATTGGTATCAAGAGCTGGTTCTTGAAAGTTACTCAAGATCACTAAATTTCTTTCAAAATGAATATCTCACAAATAACTTTCAAGGAAGGTGCTTCTTTAAACATACCTCCTTTATTTGAGGGTGAAAATTTCAGCTTTTGGAAAAATAGAATGAAGATCTTTATTCAATCAAATGATCCCGGAGCTTGGAATTCAATAGAGAAAGGTCCTGTAGTGCCCATCAAAACTGTTGGAAATGAAATGATTCCCAAAGAATGGGATGAGATGAATGATGTTGAAAAAAGGCTTGTTCAATATGATTTTAAAGCTAAAAATATGATAACCTCTGCTCTTTCCTCTGATGAATTTTTTAGAACAGTTAGGTGTGCAAGTGCCAAGGAAATGTGAGAGATGCTAGAGATTACTCATGAAGGAACTGAAGAAGTTAAAAGATCAAGGAAGCATTCATTGATCCATGAGTATGAGATGTTTAAGATGAACACCAATGAAAGCATTTCCCAACTCCAAACAAGATTCACACACATTGTCAATCATCTATTAGGACTTGGAAAAACTTTTGATGTTGAGGAACTAAACATCAAAATCTTGAAGTGTCTAACTAGAGCTTGGCAACCAAAAGTGACAGCAACTAAAGAATCTAAGGATTTGTCCGAAATGTCAATGGCTGCACTATTTGGTAAGTTGCTTGAATATGAGTTAGAATTGTCTCAACTAACGTGTGTTGAAGATGCAGAAAAGAAAGGCAAAGGAATTGCTCTAAAAGCTGCAACACCTAAAGCTGAAAAAGAAGAAGAATCAAGTGATGAGGAAATGAAGAAAATATGAACTTAATAGCTAAAAAGTTCAGCAAATTTCTAAGGAGAAACAAGGGCAAGAGATTCTCTAGAAACTCAAAGAACAACAATAACAACAAAAAGAAGAGTGATAACAACTTCACATGCTTTGAATGTGGAAAACCAGACCACATCAAGTCTGAATGTTCAATCTACTTGAAAAAGCAACAAGGGGACAACAAAGCAAAGAAGGAAGGAAAATCAAGAAGAGCATACATTGCTTAGGAAGAAAACGACTCAACAACTTCAAAATCCTCTACTGAAAATGAAGAAGCTAACATGTGCCTAACCTCCATTGTCAATGAAGAGAATGATGATCTCCTAGATGAGGAAGATGAAGCTTCAAACACAGAATCTGAGGTATATTCTGATTATGGCAATGCAATTGATGCTTTTCATGAAATGTATAATGAAGCACAAAATTTAGCAAAAGCTAATAACAAACTTAAAGGTGACTTAAGGTGGCATATATCCAAACTTGCAGAATTGCAAGAAGCAAATTGTAAACTGAATGAAGAACTCAATAAACTTCTTTCAAGTTACAAGTTGAATGGATGTACATGTACCTTAGCCATCCTTAAGGTTGATAAATACTATGAATTACAAAAGGAATTTGATGAGTATAAACTGAGCAAAGAAAAGGAAAGTATGATGTTAAAAACTGAAATTAGTGATTTGGCTGATTTATTAAGAAAGTTTTATAAAGGCAAATGCAACTTAGAAGAATTACTAAGTGTTCAAAAACATGCAGGTGATACTTATGGTTTAGGTTACAAACATGGTGCCAAGAATAAAGGTAAAACTGTGTTTGTAGCTCCAAAACATAAATATCATAGGCAATATTTTCAGCCAAATGCTTTTCACAAAGTTGCTCATGTTAAGTCATCTAAACTTCCTACTTGCAATTATTGTATGATAAAAGGCCATACATCTTACAAGTGCTTTGCTAGAAGATTTTATGTTGCAAGTGGAGAATGTATATGGATTGAGAAAAGAAAGAAAGCAACTAACCCCTTTGGACCCAACTTAAATTGGGTACCACTTGTCTCTTCTTAATTTGAATTGTGCACATATGTCTTAGAGCTAAATCATCTACATGGTACTTAGATAGTGAATGCTCTAGGCATATGATGGGTGACAAGTCTTTGCTCACAGACTTTATTCCTAAAGATGGAGGCTTTGTCACTTATGGAGACAATAATAAGGGTAAGATCATTGGTGAAGGCAACATTGGAGATAACTTCTACACCAAAATCAGCAATGTTCTGTTTGTGGATGGCTTGAAACACAATCTTCTAAGCATAAGCCAATTATGTGATAAAGGCTTTAAAGTTTCATTCAATGAAGATTTCTGTATGGTTTGTGATAGCCAAAGTAGTGAAGTTATCCATATTGGTAAGAGAAAAGGTAATATCTATCTACTTTCAATTGACCATGCATTTCTTCACAAAACTTCATGCTTAATGAGTAAGGTAGATGAATCTTGGTTATGGCATAGGAGAGCTAGTCATATTAACATGCACCATATGAACAAACTTATCAAAAAGGACTTAGTAATTGGTTTACCAAAACTCAAATTTGAGAAGGACAAACTATGTGATGCTTGTCAAAAGGGGAAACAAACTAAAATTTCTTTTCAAAGCAAAAACATTGTTTCCACCTCTATACCACTTGAACTACTACACATGGATTTGTTTAGTCCTTCAAGAACCATGAGTTTGGGTGGCAATTATTATGGACTTGTCATTGTTAATGATTACTCTAGATATACTTGGACTTTGTTTTTGAAATCCAAAAGTGATGCTTTCCTTGCTTTTAGAAAATTAGCCAAAGTTGTTCAAAATGAGAAAAGCAATAAAATTATCTCAATAAGAAGTGATCATGGTGGAGAATTCCAAAATGAACCATTTGAAATCTTTTGTGAAGAAAATGGAATCAACCACAATTTTTCATCTCCAAGAACACCTCAACAAAATGGTGTTGTGGAGAGGAAAAATAGATCACTAGAAGAAGGTGCAAGAACACTTCTTAATGATATTAATTTGCCAAAATACTTTTGGGCTGATGCAGTGAGTACAATATGCTATACACTAAATAGACTACTCATAAGGCTCATTTTAAAGAAAACTCCTTATGAGTTGTACAAAGGCAGAAAGCCAAACATATATCACTTAAGAACCTTTGGCTGTAAGTGTTTTGTACTAAATAATGGAAAAGAATCACTTGGAAAGTTTGATGCAAAGGCTGATGAAGCTATATTTCTAGGATATTCATTACATAGTAAAGCCTATAGAGTATTCAACAAAAGAACCATGTGCGTGGAAGAATCTGTTCATGTAATCTGTGATGAGTCTAACTCCTCAAGAGAGGAAAAGAAATGTGATTTAGATACAGGTCCAATGGAAGAAATTGTCCAGCCCATTGAAGAGAAAGGAGAACCAAGTTCTGCAACAATAACATCAACATCCAATCTAGAGCCAAAAGGATGGAGAACAACAAGAGATCTTTCCCTTGATAACATCATTGGTGAAGTTTCAAAGGGAGTATCAACTAGATCCTCATTAAAAAATCTTTGTTGTGATATGGCTTTTGTTTCACAAATTGAACCTAATAGTATTAATCAAGCATTATTGGATGAACATTGGTTGATGGCTATGCATGATGAGTTGAATCAATTCAAAAGAAATGAGGTTTGGGAATTAGTCCCTAGAACATCAACTCATAAACCTATTGGTACTAAATGGGTTTTTAGAAATAAGCTGGATGAAAGTGGAATCATAGTAAGGAATAAAGCTAGATTGGTTGCTAAAGGATACAACCAAGAGGAAGGCATTGACTATGATGAGACTTATGCTCCAGTAGCTAGACTAGAAGCCATTAGGCTGCTGCTTGCATATGCTTGTTTAATGAATTTCAAATTGTTTCAAATGGATGTTAAAAGTGCTTTCTTAAATGGATACATAGATGAGGAAGTTTATGTTGAACAACCTCCTGGATTTATTGATCACAAACATCCTCACCATGTTTACAAATTAAGAAAAGCGTTGTATGGTTTGAAACAAGCACCTAGATCATGGTATGAAAGGTTAAGTAAATTTCTAATTGAACAATCTTTCACAAGAGGTCAAATTGATAAAACCTTGTTCATTAAGAGAAAAGGAAAAGATATTCTATTAGTTCAAATCTATGTTGATGACATTATCTTTGGTTCAACTAATCCATCAATGTGCAGAGAATTTTCAAGTACAATGCAGGGAGAATTTGAGATGTCCATGATGGGTGAACTTACATTCTTTTTGAGGTTGCAAGTCAAGCAATTAAAGAGTGGAACCTTCCTAAGTTAATCCAAGTACTGTCAAGAAATGATTAAAAAATTTGAAATGAAAAATTGCAAGGATGCTGCAACACCTATGGCAACATCTACTTATCTTGACATTGATGACAAAGGCAAAAGTGTTGATGAATCCAAATATAGGGGAATGATTGGTTCCTTGTTGTACCTTAATGCTAGTAGACCTAATATAATGCTTAGTGTTTGCTTGTGTGCAAGATATCAAGCAAATCCAAAGGAGTCTCACATTAGAGCAGTCAAGAGAATCCTCAAGTACCTCAAGGCAACACCAAAAGTTGGATTATGGTATCCTAAAGGTGCACTAATCAATGTTATTGGATATTTTGACTTTGATTTTGCAGGATGTAAACTTGATAGGAAAAGCACAAGTGGTACTTGTCATCTTCTTGGAAGCTCACTCATATCTTGGCATTGCAAGAAACAATCTTGTGTGGCTTTGTCAACTGCTGAAGCTGAATACATCTCAGCTGGAAGTTGCTGTGCACAAAGCTTATGGCTCAAACAACTACTAAAAGATTTTGGAGTTGATCTCAAGGAGATACCTCTGTTGTGTGACAACACAAGTGCCATCAATATCTCAAAGAATCCTATTATTCATTCAAGGACTAAGCATATTGAAATCAGACATCACTTCCTAAGAGACCATGTTCAAAAAGGTAATATCAAGATTGATTTTGTAGATACAAATAATCAACTAACTGATATATTCACAAAACCTCTTGATAGAGATAGATTCTACACTCTCAGAAATATGTTAGGCATACTTGATGAAACCAACATATGTTAGCTTGCTTGATCTGTGCCAAACCATGTAAAAATCATTGAACATTAATTTGCATTTGAAAATTCAAAAATTTTGCTTTAAAACTGTTCATTCTACATAATCCACTGCTATAATCGATTAAGTATCGAATTAATCAATTAAAATCACTTAAAAAGCAACAAGGAATGAAATTTCAGCTCATGTAATCGATTACATAAGACAAATAATCGATTATTCATCATAAAAACCTTTTTTTAGAAAAACTCATTCAACTGGGATAATCGATTACATCATCGAAATAATCGATTACATAAGCTCTCAAGTGTTTTACAAATTAAAAAAATCCCATTGGTTTAATTGATTACCATACGGGATAATCTATTAAATGGCTTCTAAAACTCTTGAAAAACTTTGTTTACACTGTTGTAATCGATTCTAGCTGTGTGTAATCGATTACAAGTCATTTTCCCCAACTATTTGGCTACGAAATAATCGATTACATAAAAGAAATAATCGATTACTGTTAATTTGAAAAGTTACATTTTGTGAAGAAATAATCGATTACTTAACGAAATAATCGATTATTCCTAGAGTTACAGAAAATTCTGACAAATCTTAAAAGATTTTCTTGGAAATTGTAACTGCTCAACTACCCTAAATTCAAATTTTGAAATCTCTGTGCTTTAAAATTGTGTGGTTAATGCAGCAATTGGGAAGGATACAATATTACCCACCACAATCATTAACAAAAATCCATGATTCCAATACACACTCAACAAACCAATCATCCAATGCATTTCACAACCCAAACAATCATGCATAGAATGATGCATGCATCTGACTCATCTATCAGCATGCAATGTGGTACCATCACCAGAAATAGCCTTTCACAGGAAAAATGATTCGCCGCTTATTAGGGCCACCCTGTCGTACACTGGCCATTCCCCCACCCGGTGATCAGCCAGCATCGCAAGGGAATTCCAAACCTAATGACCCCATAGTACCTGCGTTCTCAGCCCACTGAAACCCACAGGTACGCGAGTGCCTTCATTCTATTTCCACACATACAAATGAAGTATGAAACATGGGCATCATCAATGCATGATCCAGCTAGGAACAAATCCTTCCTCGTAAGGGTAACCCGCCATGCACCCCCCATTTACATACATAACAAACCAATGTGGGCTCACTGATGCGCTGACCGTGGCTAGGAACAAATCCATCCTCGCAAGGGTAACTAACCGGTCATTGCATCACACGTGTACATACACAGCCTACAACCATGGGCACCATCAATGTATGACCTGGCTAGGAACAAATCCTTCCTCGCAAGGGTAACCCGTCACACACCCCCCATGGGTATCCATGTATATCCACACACAATGAAATTGTTCACATCAACATTATCTCTCATCAATGTCATTATCAACCTCAACATGATATCATCTCAATATTATCTCATTTCAACATCATCAACCACGTCAACATTATCTCATTTAAACATCATCAACTACATCAATTGCATCTCAATTTCAATATCACCAACGACATCACAAGCAATCACATTTCACATCTATACATAATACATATGCCTGAGATTCGCATTCCCCAGGTCTTCAGACAACCCAAAGTTCATACATTCACAATTCATCATATCACAAGACTGATATTCTTAGGAGAATTCTAAATTAAAGAGGAGGACTACAATATATAAAACACACTTTTATGCCCATTTAAAAATTTAATAAAGAATTAAATAAGAAAACATATTATAAAAATTTGGGCAGAGTCTCCTCTGTAATTAAGACTTTTCCCAAAAATCCAATCATCACAATAACAATATCATTAACCCAATAAACGTATATCTCATTGGAACATTATTTCATTCAGACATCACTGTTGGACTTAGGGGGAGCTACTTAAAGGGAATTGATTTTGAGCTTTCAAACATGCAAAGGCCAACTTGAAGATATATTAAGTGTTAAACTTGTGTAAGAGAAAAGCTATCATGGTGATCTAAGTGCATGACATTCATTCATTGCATAATCATCTAAATAAGCAAACTAAAATCAATAAGTTTTTCAAAACAACCAAGTGCTTTAAACAATTCAAAGGTTTTTCAGTAAAAGTGTTCTTCACTGTAATAATCGATTACTATAAGCATATAATCGATTATTATGTTCTTCGTTGTAACTGGAAAAGCTTTTTAGAACACTTTAATCGATTACCGTATCGTTTTAATCGATTATTTAAGTTGAGTTTTAAATAAAATGCATAGTTGAACTGGTTTAATCGATTCTTTTAAAGCTGTAATCGATTACATGCGTATATCTGTTTTACACATTGAACTGCCTTAATCGATTACTAGAATTCATAATCAATTATATTTCGTTTTTGAAAAAACCAAACTGAACTGGCATAATCGATTACCAGAGTTCATAATCGATTATCTAAGCTTTCTTGAAAATCTACTTGAACTGGCTTAATCGATTACCGAAAATTGTAATCGATTAAACAAGCTTTGGAAAAATATGTTTAGACTGTAATAATCGATTACCAATCGATATAATCGATTATCTTGATCATAATTCCAACCCAGAAAAGCTAAGAACATTTTAATCGATTATAACATAGTTTTAATCGATTACACAATGCAGTTTAATCGATTATTTGTGCGGTTTAATCGATTACGTGTGGTTAAAATGTTTTGTTATAAATAAGACTCTTGCTCAGCTGGTTCAACAACTCTTGTAACACATACCCATTCAATTTTTCTGAGCAAGAAGAGTCTTCTGAGCTTCTACAACATCTTTAATGAGAGTTTGATTCAGTCATACAAGTTGTTGCATTGATCATGAGATATTAAGTCATTCTTGAAGCATGCAACCATTTCAAGATTAAGGAAAGATATGTTTCTTATGGTTTAAAGATTCAACATGTTCTGGTAAACACATTTGCATTCCATACCTTGGATCATCAGGTTGTCTCTCTCCTTAATCTGGGTGTAATTTTTGTTTTGTTAATTTGATTTGTAATTTGCTATTGTAATTGAGTTCTTGCTTGCAACTAGAGAAGGGGGTTCTCTAGGGGTAGAACTGAGTAGTGTTCTCAGGTTCTTGTCTCTTGTAATCTAATAGGGTTTTAGATTTTTGTGCTTTATCTAGGGTTGATAAAGGGAGACATTGTGATTGCTTGTAAGAACATAAATTAAATAGTGGAACTTCACTCTAGTTTTGAGTGGAAGAAACTGGATGTAGCTTCATAGTGTTTGAAGTGAACCAGTATAAATTGATTGTGTGTTGTTTCTGAATCTTTCATTCTCATATTAATTGTTTCTTAATTCATTGTGTGCTTTGATTTATCAGTTTTGATTCATTGAAATCTAAGGGGCTGAGTTGATTGATTGAATAAGGTTTCTTGGTTTTGAAATGTGATAAAGATCCTTTTAGAAACTCTGATTTGAATTAAAGAATTTTTGATTTACCAAGGTCTAACCAATTCACCCCCCTCTTGGTTAAGTGTGAAGTATTCATATCATTTTCAATCACCAATCACATAAGCATCACCTCATCTAAATCATCACAAATCATGTAAACATCATCAATCATTTCCATGGTATCTCAATTTCACTGTCATCTACAACATTAGTAATAAATACACCGCATCCCATTAGTTAAAAACATCATTTGTCTTGAAAACAAGCACACACACAGGGACAAACACACATCAATCATAAATACATCGTATCCCATTAGTTAAAAACGTAGTTTTTCTTGAAAACCAGCACATAGCAGGGACAGATAGATATCCTCATAGTTGGACTCTCTGGCCCCCAACTATGGTATCTAAACTATAACTAAATAATAAACTCCCCTTACCTATCTATATTTCTCTGTTAGCTCCTTGAAACGTCATCTTGGGATCTCTCAAGTTCACGTGCTTTGGCTCAAACGCAGAGCTCTATATACCAAATTGAATATAATTTAATATGGATTTCCAAGATAAGATCAATATTAACATTTGGGGTCAAATACCCACTCAAATCTAAAAAGAGGCTAAAATGGTGTTTTGAGAGTCCACATCAAAAGACATCATTTTGAAATTCTGATCACACCAATGTGACCAGGGTTCAACAAGGATCACAAAAATTATATCAGTTTCATAAAAATGAGACTTTTACAACATCTCATTTTCAAAGGATTATCAAAGGAAGTATAGAAATAGTCAATAACGGTACCCAAATCATAAGAGATATCAAGAGAGGCTTAAACTAGCTAGAAGAAGACAAAAGAAACCAAGATTACCTCAAGGAAACCAAGAAAGGAGGATTGGGAGCTCTGTTCTCTACCAAAACTTTGAGAAGAGTTTCGAAGATTCCACTCCGATTAAAGGGTTCCTCTCCGTGCCGGGTCTCGTAGCAAGCAACGACGGCTCATGGGTGTCTCTGATGGCTATGGGTGGTGGAGGAGGGTGGTGGGGGCTTGGATCTATTTGGAGGAGGAAGAACCTCCATTTTCGTGACTTGGAAGCTTAAAAACGTATTCAGCACCACCTCCACTCGCCCAGGCGACCAAAAAATCCTGTAAAACTCGCCTGGGCGAGTTGACCCAATTCTAGAATTTTCTACTTTAGTGAAAAATTAATTTCTCACATTCCAGACATTATATTGACAATCCCAATGGTAAAAAGTTAGATATATGGGTTGCGAAGCTATTTTTAAACTTTAAAGATGATCCAACGGTTAGCCAATCCATAATGATGATTTTACTAAAATAGGTTTTTGGGTCAAACTCGGAATCCCTCAATTACAACGCAGCTCGAACAAACTCTACATACTTGACATTTACACCAAGCAATGACGCATGGATAATTCACATAAAATTTCAAATAATCCTAATTAATAAATTAATCAAATCATACAAGGAATACATCACACATATTTTAAGTTACCAAAATTTCAGGGTGTTACAGAAGGTGTAGAATGCCCTTGTGTTGGTTGGAACCCGGTGAGAGTCTTGAGCTAGGACCCGAGGTGGTGCAACAAACAACCGAGAAGGTTAATTTGATCCGGGATAGGATGAGGATGGCCCAGAGTAGGCAAAAGAGTTATCATGACAGGAGGAGGAATGACCTAGAATTTGAGGTTGGCGATCATATATTCTTGAGGGTTACCCCGTGGATCGGGGTTGGCCGAGCAATAAAATCCTGGAAACTCGCACCCTAGTTTGTTGGTCCCTTTCAAATTCTTAAAAGAGTCGGCCCTGTCACCTATCAGATTGTGTTACCCCTGTCCCTTTCTAATTCATAATGTATTCCATGTGTCTCAACTTCGTAAGTACGTCTATGATCCTTCTCATGTGGTCGGATTAGATGACATCCAGGTAAAGAAAAATCTGACGTATGAAACACTACCTTTGAGGATTGAGGATCGACGGACTAAGCATTTAAGAGGAAAAGACATTCCCCTGGTCAAGGTAATCTGGGGAGGTGTAACGAGAGAAGATGCAACATGGGAGCTAGAGAACTAGATGCGAGCAGCCTACTCGGCTTTGTTTGTATCAGGTAATTTCGAGGATGAAATTTCTAAAAGTGTGGGAGAGTTGTAACACCCCGGATTTCAGAGTGTGCTGAGCTGGACATTTTGTGTGTGTGTGTAATACTTGATTATTTGGTTTATTTTGGTAATTACTGTTTAGTACCGTTCTGCCTTGGTATGCATGCTTGATGGATGTTAGACGTAAGTCAACACTGCTGTTCTGTGGTTGTTGGCTGTACACGTTAAGTGGACATGCCTTGTCAGCTGTGTTTATAAGCAGCAGAGGGTGTTTTTCCCTTTCTTCTTCCTTGAGCTTTTCTCTCTTTCCTCTCTTCTCTCTCTAAGTTTGCCCAGAAACTGCTCTTCCTCAACCCCTCTGTGTTACCTTCAGCCCTCGAGGACCACCATATCTGCCACGATCCCCCTTACGTTAAGAGGAACCCCATGACCAGAGCAGAGGCCGGTGAACATCCTTCTTAAGAATCTAAAGAAAATGGACACGCTCACGAAGACGGCGTTTCAGCATTGCTTAACTGTAGGACGAACTTCTGGTTAGGTAAGGGGAGTTTATTATGTTTGATAACTGCATGTCCCTAATGTACGTTGCTTTTCCTAGAGAAGCTATGTCTTTTAATGAATAGGATGTACCGAGTTCTATGTTTGATGGTTGGTGTTTTGTGTGAAGAGTTTGATGGTGTTCTTGTGGGGAGAGTTGATGCATACGAACTCCCTATGCATGCGTGTGAAGCCCATATTTTGGTTCTGTAAACTCCCAAAACACCTTGTTTGTAGTGTTTGTGAAAGTGCCAGATACCGGGTTGGGTATGCTGGACTGAGCTTAATACGTAGTGTGTGTGTGTG
>QARZ01041109.1:312357-337759 GCA_013407115.1 Glycine latifolia | reverse complement strand
TATTTTCTAACTATTCAATACAAATATGACCTAAAACTAAGCTATAATTAAGATGTGTTTGCAACACATCAAGAAACCACCCGCGATGGTATGAATTACACCGCGAATGTGCTGGATGGGTTCCTCTTCCTATTGGCGAGGGGGTTGACGCTCGCGTCTGGGTTGCGGTTGTTTGTGCCTCCCTCTATCTTCTACACCATCTCCGCGTCTGTCATTATTTTTGAAGCGATCCCCTTGTCATCTCTCTTGTCTGTCTACTGCTGGGGGATTATCAGGCCTTTTCATAAACCGTGATAAGTGCCCCGTGTTCTTCTATCTTATCTTTTAATGCAATACAGTCTTTGGTGTTATGACCAGTGCCACGATGGTAACGACAATACCTGTTAGGGTTTCCCCCCTATTTAGAGGGAGCTGGCAATGTCACCTGTACCTCCGCGTTGAAGGCTTCATCCATGATCATGGCTTGATTGACGATCAGGGGAGTGTATCTCTCGAACCTGGGTCCTTTAGGGAGAGACTGTGGCTTATGCGGCCTTTGCTTCTTGCCAAACCTCCGGGGGTCGACTGTGATGGAGACCTCATGTTTTTCGCGCTTCTGTCCAACTTTTCAGATTTCGTTGCAGAACTTCGACATTTCTTCCATCTGAATGTAACTTTTGGCTCTTTCACGTATTTCGTCCATGCTAGAAGGAGGTTTCTTGCATAGACTGTCCACAAATTTACCAGGTCGTAGGGCCAGCATCATGGAATGCAGTGCTACCTCAGGGTTGAGGTTTCTAATCTGAGAAGTGACATGCCCAAATTGTTCCATGAACCTGCGGAGAGGTTCATTATCAGCTTGGCACAATGTTGCTAGTGCAACGGATGTCATTCTATGAGTTCGACTGGTAGCATATTGTGCACTGAATTTTTCGACAAGGGTGTTGAAACTGTCGATGGACCGCTCAGGGAGGCCACCATACCATGCTAATGTTGCTTCCTTTAAAGACATAGGGAACACTCGGCATAATATGGCATCATTGTTTGTGTAAAGATTCGCCTATGATAGGAAGGCATCGAGATGTTCGTCTGGGTCGATGGTGCCGTCATACCTCTCTAAGTGCAAAGGTTTCCAGCCGAATGGGATGTCGACTTCTATGATGCGATCAACAAAAGGATTGCCCCGCGTGTTATGCCTCTCTATTTGATAGCCCTGGGTCGAGCTACGAATGGGCGAAGGGTTGACATGTTGTTGAGGATGCGATTCACCTTGCGTCTGTTCTTCTCGGGTGATAGGGGAGCGTTCATCTCTCTCAAGATGTCTCGCTCGGGCTTCATGCTGATCCCGGTCAGCCTTAAGCCTTTGGATTTCTTCCTGGTACTTGCGTTCCATCTCTGCCATGTAGTTCTAGAGTTTCTAAATGGTGTTGGCGTTCGTCATGGTAGTCTGTGGGGTGTTAGACGCATCGACAGGGGTGTCGCGTCTAACACTAGAGCGTGTGTTGACCATGAACGCGTACGAATGAGTGATCTGAATGAGGGGCCGCAGGGTAAGTTTTACCTGGGCCCCGCGGTGGGGGCCAAATGTTTTTACCAAAATCCGAAAATTCCACGTGTTAGGTAGGCATGGCCAATGTGGACTCCAAATTCTGCACGTCGGATGATGTGTAGGCTTTGCTTAAAGGAGGAGCCTACAAAACAAAGGAAAAGCACTCTGATGCTCAAGTAAGTACATCAATTTATAAGAGAATAATTGAGTGTGAGAACTCAGTATATGATGTAGAGAATGAGTAACTTGAGTAATGCATTCAAGTCTCAATGGGATGTGTTTAGAGAGAACCTGTAAGACTGTATTTATAATATGGAGTGTGGGCTTTGAGCCTTTGTTTGTTAGTAATCTGTAGATAAGATAATAATAGATAATAGCAGGCAGTTATATAATTTAAATATAAGATAATATGTACCTTATTGATATATTGTTACTTGTAGATAAGTAACAACTTGTAGATAAGTTGTGAAGATATGATATGATAAGCTGGTTACACCTATTTGAATATCCAAGCATAGTTGATATGCTGTTAATAAGGAGATAAATACTATAGACGTCCGCGCTCGTGTAGCAAGTTCATTTCCGCGCTCCTGTAGCAAGGCTAATAAGGAACCTGGACACGTGTGTCCAGGTTAACACTTGAAGGATGAATAGCATTATTTAATGTGGCAGTGTTGATGTGGAGGGTGTCCACGTGTACAGTGACCCCATGATGAAAGCCACGTATCATTTTACTATTTTTGACTGTACAAAAAGTATATAATAAATAGTGATAGAAAATAATCAATAGCAACATTACATGATTTAAATTTTGAAAGGCTTATCATTGATAACAACATTTGAAGTCATATTTAAATTATGTCCATCATCATTGCATATAAGAATCTTCAATCTCTTGCCTATTATAACCCTTGAAATTGCAACATACAATTGTCCATTTGAAAAAAATGATCTTAAAAAATAAATTTCATTACAACTAATTTGACCAAGGTCAATTTTGGTCTTAAGTGTTTGGGGGAGTTCGAAACCCAATGCTGATTTCTAACAAACTCATTACTATCTTTGAATATTTTTCAATGTAAAAAGTTATTTTATTTTAGTTTATTCTTACAAAGAATTGGTCTTCAACTTATTATGAACAATTATTTTGATTAAGAAGCTTTAGAATCCTTGGCAAAATCCTAATAATTATTGTTTAGACTTTCATACCTATTGATCAGTAACTAATGAAAGTGGTCATTAGTTTAACAATATAGAACTTATTTGCAGAATAAATTTTTATATATAAAAAATTATACTAACAATTTTATTAATTTTTATATTATTGAAAAAAATAAAATAAATTCAAATGTTCACAATCTAACTTATTTATTTATAAAAAAAGTAATAAAAGAGCTATACAAATAAAAATAATTGAATGTAATCAATTTTTAATACAATTATAAAATTAATTTTAACAATATTGTTCTTCTGAAGTGAAAAATACTTGTACAAATAAATAAATAAAACTACTTAACAAAACTCAAATGAAAATGATAATTATAAAATAATTTTCATCAAAAATAACTCATACATTATTCTATTTAAATTACTTTTATAAAGATTATTAATTTAAATAATAATGATTTATAATTAATTTAATAATTACAATTATTAATTAATAATCTATCAAGATAACTAATTTATAAAATTAAGATATCAAATGTTAAATTAAAAATAAGAAGAATTAAAATTGTAGTTTAGCCGTTTTTTTTGGGGGATACATTGAGATATGAGATATAGTATTTACTTTAATTTGTGTATGTGGAACAGAATTCATACACCAAATAAAGGCAAAAAATAAAAATAAAATAATACAATTTTTAAAAAAAATTATAAAATTGGGGTTGTTTTGAAACTATTTACAAATATGAGGCTGTCAAACACACCCAATTTGGACGTATTTCAACTGGCCCACTTTATTTAAATCTCCCCTCCTCACCCATTTCTACACACATTCTCTTTTAAATCTCCTATTATTCTATTGTTTTTTGATATTAAATTTTTTTGTTTTTGTTGATATATTTTGTAATTAGTTCAGGTGGTGAGTGTGCTCATGTTGTGTTATTTTTTAACGGAAGAAAAGTTGAAGGGCGACGAAGTGTTGTTTTTGAAGGGGAGAAAAAGGAGACATGTATCAAGAGAAACTCAACACTGGGTGAATTGCATGAGAAGATACGACAAAAATTAGCTCTGAAAGACAACCAATGTATCACTTTGCTGAGGCAAGAATATGGCAACATGAACAATACATTGGGTTTCAAGTACTGGATGATGAAGACATAGAAATGGTAATGGAAGAATTTTTCAACCAGTCAAGGAAAGATTTTTTAGAGTTGTACGTGGATTTTACTAGAGCAGAGGATGTTGTTTTACCCATGAGGTCAGTTGCTTTAAATTCTGCACATAATTTACATCATCATATGCTGCTCCAGTTGTAAACGTGTCTGAGGAAGATGAACATGACCCAACTTGGGTTATGGATGAGGATGAGGAGGATGACGATGATGAAAATATTGCAATGGAAGATCGTCTTCTTAAGGAGGATGCTAGTGCGTCGGACAATGATGAGGATTGTGGAGTGCATGCGACTGAATTCCAAGAAGATAATGATGTGGGGTCATCTCAAATCCATCATCATCCTGACATTGGATCTACTCAATTAGTACAACCTATTGAAGGTATGTTAGGGAGGAAATCAATGAAAATGTAGTCATATATGTATATTTGTATGTTATAGTATTTTATTTGCTTGATATGTTTATTAAACTGATTTTGTATGTGCAGGTGCTGAGGTCACTCCTTTTTGGGATGGAATTTCACATTACACATATATTGATTTCAGTCATCCAAACGAAAAAGAATCTTTTACCAGTTCGGGTTCAGGTTCAATGCAAGGTCCATAGCAATTAGCGGATGAGTTGTTCGTTAAACAGGAATTCGCATCCAAAAAGGACGCACAATTTACAATTAAGTGGAACCTCATGTAGGAGCATCAAGAAGCAATTATGGTTGAGAGCAAGCCTAACAAGTTTAGCATGAGGTGTATTGCTCTTAACGAGGGTTGCCCCTGGAGGGTTAGGGTAATTAAACCAACGTACGGTGAGAAGTGGCTTGTTTCAAAATGGGGTGGAAAACACAATTGTCTGAATGACCATATTACACAGGGTCACAAACAACTTGATGCTGATGTTATTGCTTCACTTGTAGTAGGTATGTTTTTATTCAATTTGCTCATTAATACATACTGACATTAGAATACTTATAAGACTCATTAATACATACTTAATAACATAAAATAATAACACATACATGTGTCTGTAATGGGTGGGAATCTGAGCCACGCCCATACCTGAAGAAGCACATGACACCCACCAATGTCACTTCTCTATGGATCTGTACACTCACACATTTGTCTAAACAAATGTGCAAGGATCGCAGAGCCCCAGCTACATCTACCTATCTCTTTGAAGTCCTCTCCAAGCAACGGGCCGTAGCGAGCAGCGACAATGCTCCCCCAAATCTGTCACATAGGAGTCATGCTCCAAGAATACGCGCAATGTGCGCCTTTGTAAATCGCATGATGTGCAGGGGATCTGCAGCTACCTCACCCCAATGCGCATAATGTCTATCCAAGTAAGACAGACACATAAATCCACCTTTCAGCTCACCCTCTGCCTGAGGTCGATGACCAAATCCGTCCTCAATGACAGTCACCTAATCATCTGAGGTGGATCTTGTGACGACATTGTCGTCGCTGGCCAATCCTAATATACCAGTCACATCTTCCAACGTGATGGTCATCTCTGAAATGACCGCTTTTTCTTCGCTTTTTATTACGTATTTATTTTTATTTGCTAAAAAATTTTCGAAAAAACAGAAGGATAAAATTCCAACAAAACTTGGTTGATTTTAAAACGAATTTAGAAATAAAGGTTCAAATGAAAAACTTCGTCGATTTAAGAACGAATTTAGAAAGTATAACGGTTCACACGTTTTTATAGTTCATAACTTTCACACATACCATACAGTCCATTCATTATTACATAGCCAGAGTTCCATATATAAACAGTCCATAGTACATCACAAGTACAGATCATCCAAAAACAGACAAACAGCACACAATCTTCATTCTTCTTGTACGTCATCCATATCACTGCTTTTCTGCTCGCCCAAATGATTTGGGGTCATCACAGGTGTCAACCACACGACACAAAGTAGGGTCAGTCTTGATAAACAAAACTTAAATATCAGCAGACCAAATGATAAATCAATTTTAAATACCGACAAAACAAATAATAAATATACGTAAACAATTATACAAATTGTAAATAAGTCAATTTCACACACATAATTTTCATGAAATGAAAGGAAATGCATGCTCATCTTATTATATGATGCATGACTGAGATCTCAGCTTAACATCTCAAAAATTGTGGCCACTGTCAGATAACCCCACCCTCACCTTAGTGGAACGAACTTATCCATCCCGTCAGGGTAGCCCAGTGTCGCGTAGGAGTATCACTCCCATCCATGTGATCATCATGGTGGTGTGGTCCCCACTGTCTCAACTACCCCCAAGTTTAAAACACGTATGAAATTCAGTTTAGTTATCTGACACATACACCTCTTTACGAGGATCGTCTCATCGTCTCAAAGTCTACCCCACCGGGTAGATGCATATGAAAATGCACAAATGATTCACTTCACATTTTTAATTATTCTTTTATCACCTTCATCTCATATTGTCAATTTGATCATCATCACCTAATTCTCAAATCAATATCATCACATAGTTCACCTCTTAAATCATTTCCCATCATCATGAATCATTCAATCATTACATATATGTTAAATAACCAACCACTATGGATGTTCGCATATCAACAGATTCCCACATGAATATGCTATTTGACTTAGAATCATTTATTACAACCACATACAACATATAAGACAGCTTACATCCACAAGTGTTATATAATAATTTAATTACAGCAATATCTTTCATACAGCATCAATTAATTACGTTAATCAGCTTTACTATGTCAACAGCATACAGATTTATCTCACTACGTCATCAACATACAGTTTTATTTTACAGCAACTATGTAAATTTATCTACAGCAATATTTGATTTCAGAATTTCCTAAATACAACTATTTTAATCTATAGCAATTATTTAAATTTAAAATACAGTCAAGACATAAATTTGAAATACAGTTAAGAAATAAATATATAGTAACAGCATGCAACAATTTAATTATAGTATAGCATGAAATACTTTAAATACAGCAACCACCAACTATACAACAGCCATATATATATAGGAACATATAACTGCAACTAATTCTAATTCATTTCGGACTACTTCATGCTAATTTTAAAAATACCCCTAAACAATATTATTTGAACCAATAGAAGCTAAGAGTTTAATTTAATAATAGGTTTCTTTCTTTATCCAAATACAATTTTACATAATTAAATTGATTCTTCTTTTCCTCTTCCACTTCTTTACTTAATTCTACCTTAACTCAAAAAATTAGTGAGCTTTACAAAAAATTACTTCAAGGTAAACTAATACTTAATTTTTATTTAACAAGACTCCCCCATACCTTAATTGTTAGTTGAATTTGAACAAGCTTCCTCCCTTTGTCCCTACTCCACGTGATCTTACTTAAAGCTTAGAATGATTTCTTTTAATGAAAATGATGGCTGAAGGTATACACGGTTAAAGCTTATGTTTTGAGCTAAAAAGACCAAATCAATTGGTGGGACTTATGGCTGCACGGTCTCTTTGGAGTTGGAATTAAAGAAAGCTAAAATAAGAGTCAAGTGGTGGGGCTTAGGAAAGTGCACGGCTGATCCAAGTTTGCTTCACTTTCTTCCTTTTATAGCAAAGTCCAAATAATTGCTTTATTGTTATTGGTGGATGGTTTAGCTCCCTTGGCCCACATCCCTCAATGATTTGCACGGATGGTAGCTCTCTTGGATGAGCTTAAGTTGATTTTTTTCTTCTTGCAATAATAGAAGATGCTTTGCATTTATGACTTTATTCCTTTGGTCCCCCAATCATTCCTTTCTCTTGCCACATGCTTACTCCTAATTGGCTACTCTTTTACTTCTCTTGAATTGGCCCCTCCTTCCTTATTCTCACTCAAATTCACGTGGACTGCAAGGGCTGCCATTGTTTTTTCTTCTTGGCCGTAGCATTCCTTCTTTTTTTTTTCCAATAATATTTGCTTTTTGCTTTGTATTTGGATATCTTATGTTCTAGTAAATTTATTTGCACGTCTAGAAGCATTATTTCTAAGATCCCAACGGTCAAAAGTTAGATATGTAAGTTAGGAGTATACCATTAAAATTTCAAGACGATCCGACGGTGAACAACTTCAGAATGAGTATTTTACTAATACGGGTTTTGGAGAAAAAACAATATTCTTATCCTTGCACATGGCTTCATTTAATTAATTCTTATCCAATATTGACCAATCTTGACTCTTGACTACAATATTTTTCTTTAGATTCTTGAAATAGTAAAATCCTATTTTTTTTTTATTGATTCATTTAAATCTTTTTAGCCTAAAATTATTTTCATCATTTTCACACAATTTCTTAATATTTTAGATGGCTTGAATTAAACTTTATTTTCAAAATATGTATTTAAATTCTAAAAATCTTACTAGATGGTGAATTTTAATTTTCTAGTCGTCCCCCTATGTAATAAATAAAAATATTGGGGTGTTACAATCTCTCCCTGCATCATATGAAATGTATGGGTCTCTGGTCTCCATCTCTCAACTAGAGCTCTAATAAGCATAGGATCGATCTAAACAAAAAATCACAATAATCAATTCATATGTACAGTTATAAACAAGAACACTTTTGTAGTTTAAATTAAAACAAAATTTAATTTATTCAATTCAGAATTGCATACCTGAATATGTCGCATGCGTGCGACATGTAGAAATCCAGTCTGTCCTAACAACTCAACAACGATGTCAGGTATATCGTCATGATCTGTCCCCCCCCCCCCCTCCCCCGTGACTTTACCACGTCGAGTCTTCAAGACTCGACATGTGTCCTCATTCCACACAGCTTGTGAAATGTGGGTACACTGAGTACACCTCCGCAAAACGCCTCACTTATACGGGGTAGGGATAACATGGGTCGTCGAATCCCTGGGTTCACCCTCATGATCGGATCCAGTCCACGAAGAATTAAACGATGATGAATCAGCTATCTAATGACTATCTTAATATAAATAAATCAAAATTATAATTAATAATTTAATACCTTCAAATTAAATTACATTAAAAATAATTATCCTAACTTACTAAATATAACCTATTGTACGTTGCTAACAATTTTGTAGTTCGCTAAGAACTAGGGTTGTTCATAGTTTAGTTTGGAAGAAAAACTAAATTGAACTATAAAAAAAGTTCTAAAAACTAAACTAAATTACTTACTATTAATCACAAATTAAACCAAACTAAACTATAACTTTAATAAAATAGTTCTAACTAAACTGAACTAAATAACTTTAGTAAAATAATTATAAATTAAAAACTAAACTAAACTATCATAAGTTCAAGGAACTTTCATTTTTGTTGAGCTAGTTCAAAAATTGATTTTGCTAATTAAACTAGTTTAGGAACTTTGCTCATTTTTACCTCTAAAGGTATAACACACTACATTTGCCATTAATTTTTAGCCTGAAATTGCACAGTGCTGTCATAACAAATAATTACAGAATGTATGAAGAAAATAGTTTAGTTTTATAAAACTAAACTATTTAATATTTTAGTTTAGTTTTAGAAAACTAAACTATTTAATATAGTTCAGTTTTGATTTTAATACAAATAGTTTAGTTTTCTTTTTTAGTTTAGTTTACATTAGTTATCTAATAGTTTACTTTAAAATAGTTTTTTGAACAATCTTACTAAGAACTATTTAACAATCCCTACCAACTTTCTGTGAAACTAACATCTATGTCGCTAAAAATTACCTACATCGCTAATAATTTAATATGGCCCTAACAATTTTCTAATTCTAAATAATATGCAAAATTATTAAATTTACTTACTTGTTGGCAAGCAGAAATAACTCACTCACAAACTCTAGAGAAAAAGTTAAAAACAGAGAAGGTGAAATGGTAAATATGATAAAAAGGTAAATTTTTTTGGCATATATAGGGCTCAAACATGTGATTGAATATGTCTAATTTGGGCATGACATCTCACTGTGTCACATCTAAATTAGACGTGTTCAGTCACACCCAATTTGAACGTGTTTGACAACCCCATATTTGTAAATAGTTTTAAAATAATTCTAAATTTGTAATTTTTTTTTAAATTATATTATTTTAATTTTTTTGTCATCCAATAAATACTAAACACCACATGCCTGCTATGGCTGCGATGGTAAGTGGCGACAAGGCTTACTTTTTTAGAGTTGGTTTCTTTGGTTTACAAGACACTTTATGGGACGTTGCAGGAAGGCATTACTACATACTTTGTACCATACAAGGTGCTGTTGATTTTATCTTTGGTACTGGGCCAGTCTTTATTTGAGGTAATAATAATAACTAATGACATTGCTTATTTTATTCTCGCTGACGATGATTATGCTTACTCATGAACAATAACAACCATCCATAGAAACATGAGGAGTGTACAAGTAAAATTCGTATCATCGTTATTAAACAAAGGTGAAATCATGTATCTTAAGAAAGAATAAAGTATGATGGGGGTGGACTGGTATCTTCATTTTTAATAATGAAGATTTTATTTTGTTAAATAAGGTGTGTTATAGAGGAAGAATATTATTATATAGAGGAAGAAATTATAGAGGTATAGTATTTGAACCAAAATATATTTTCTTTCTGTTTATTAATTTGATTTGATACATGGTGTGTAATATTTAAAATTCAAATTCAAAATGGATTTAATTAAATTTAAATAAGAATATTCAAGAAGATTTAATTTGTTCCTAAGAATGAATTTTATAAATTAGAATATCCAACTTAAATTCGGATACTTTCGCTCACTTGTTTAATAAACAGTTCATACATCATTCTCATGTAACTGTCCTTTTATCTTCATTCATTTATATAATAACTATTTTTGGCGAAGTGTTCCACATCTGTTATTGGTGGGGCCCTATATATGGCCCTTCCTAGTTTTATTGCAGCACAAGGGAGATTAAATTCAGTAGATGCAAATGGGTTTGTTTTCAAAGACTGCCATGTGTTCGGAAATGGGTCAACTTACTTGCGGAGGCCTTGGAGAACTTACTAGGGCTTTGTTCTACAAATCCAACATGAACAACGTTGTACAACCTAGTGGTTGGACCTCATCCGATTTTGCTGGATATGAGTAAGTTCAATTCCCTCTTTCTTTCTTACCTCATTTTTCTACTTGGGGACAAATGAATTCATGTTGAATGCAAGGTAATGTAAGGATATGTTTGATAAGTTTCTCAAGAAGGATATTTAGAAAAACAAAATAAGAAAAAAAGTAAAATGAATTTCTTCACTAAGTTCAAATTAACTTTTGTATTAGTTAATTTGTAAAAATTCTTTTATATAACTTCTTTAAAAATATAAGAGAAATTTTACAAACTAACTAATATAGAAATTAATTTTAGTTTGTGGACATTTTTTTAAAAATTTTTTTTTTTAGAAGTATTTTGGAAAAGCTTACCAAACTTAAAATTTAATGCAGCAATTAAGAACTTGTAATTATGCTACGTTTGAATCAACTTTTTTTACTCTTAAAATTTATTTTAAAGTTAAAGTTATAAAAAAAAAACTCTAAAAGTAAAATAGAAACTATTTTAAAGTAAAATGCAATTTTTTTGTACCCAATAAACAGATGGTATGAGAGAGGCCAAGGAAAAGGTGAAAATAATTAGATCTGCCTTAAAAAGCAATTTAATTAAGTTATTTGGCAAAACTTATCTTTATCATGTAACTTTCTTTTTAATTATATTATAGTACAATTTCTCTTCTTCTTCTAGAAATCACAGCACTATAAAAGCACATGAAATATCTTTATTCAAATATACTTGTTATTTCTTAAATTTTATTATAAAAGAATTATTTGTCTACTTTGAATATTATATCCTTTTGCGTAAAAAGAAAATCCCACATACTAAAGAAAGTTGAATTTCTTCCTTGTCTAGAAAAAAGAAAATATATTATTTTTTCCATAAAAGAACACTTGAATACATATATTTAGTTTAGTTCCTTGTATCTTACATGAGTATTAAATTCATATTTTATAGGAATAATTTTTTATATTATCTAAAATATTAATATATTTTATTTAGTTTAGATTTAATAAATATATATTAGTAAACATGTCAATAAATATTTACATATATTTTATATACACATTTGTGATGAATTAATTTTTTATAATTATAATATATAATATTCAGTAAATATATAAAATAAATTAATGTTTATTTTAATTATTTTATTAGACAATCATTTAAAATTGCGCATACAAATGTTTCATAATAGTAAAATATACCTGTACATAATAGGCTATCTGAACACGCTATAAATTTTTTGAAAGAGTTATAAGATTTGTCTTGGTCATTGAAGGAAGAAGAGGAGAAAAGAGAAGTGGTAGATTAAATCTCTTTCACTAACATAAACTAATTACAAATATGACATAAAAAAACTATGAATTTCCTGAGATGTTTATATAAGGACTCTAAAGTTAATTTCCTTTTTTCATATTTGGGCATCAAAATTTGCAGGGGTCGCATAACATTTGCAGAGTATTGCAATTTTGTACCAGGCTCTGACCCTTCTAAGCAAGTGAGTTGGACCAATAAGTTGGATTTGAAAACAATTGAGAATGTGGCAAGCCTCAAGTTCATTGACATTGATGGATGGCTTCAGAACCAACAGTTCTGATATCCATGTGAAAAAGGAATTCAGGCCCAAAAATTTAATAAACAAATAATGATTAAAAAAAAGTCTCAACAGCTTCAACTGTATGAGGAACAACTGCACGATCAAGTAGTTCACTACCATCATGTGATCTTGATGAATCTTGGTATAATACATTATTAACTCTTTTTTATAAATTAAATAATTTAATTATGTGTTATGTAAATATTAGCTTAAATATGATGTGACAACAATGTGGGCGGGACTATAGCACTCTAATTTCTAATGATTGTAATTGTATTTTAATTTTATTTATTTATTTTATAAAGTGTGTTAATTGATTTAATTTCGCAATTATGTAAAGTTGAGAATAAGTAAAATGAAATTTCAGGGAATTTATAAAACTTTTCACTAGTTGCTTTTTATAGATGATATTGGATAGTAAGTAAAATGACTTCTTCATATTTTTTAAAAGAAATCATACCACAATTTTGATTATAAGCTTAGTACTAAAATAATTAAAGCAAAATAACATAAATGGAACGTTTCTAAATTTCAAAAATATATAATGCATAAGTGTTTTCTCGAATAAAGTAACAAGTACAACCTCAAGGTATAACTACATATGAGGACAAAGTAGATGATTGAATATATACATCACAAAATACTAAAGCCTAAGCATATCCAGATCAAATATATATAAAATAAAAGGTCTTAGACTTGAAGTACTCATCTCTAACACCCAACCCAGTGTGGAAACTACACAAAAAGCATAAATCAACATCTGTTCGCGTCCAACAGAGGTACCCAAGGAAATGATCCACACCTTTGATCACATCGGGTATCCACCACCTCCAAGTGCACTCATCCTCAAGATGGAGCGTTGGCTCCTTGTCCACCATTTGATCATGCATGAAAATGTAAGGATTAGTGTTCCTGCTTGGTCAACCAAACACAAAGACTTTAACAAGTCACACATACAAACTAACAACCACGAGGAGGTGATTATTTATCGAATCTTACTCACATCCTAAAACGTTTATTTTACTATCTCAACATATATGTATATATGTGTACACACACACACATACAAGTGAGGACCCCGTCCCCCCACACCACGTGGTGTAAAAATCGTCAATCAATCGTTGTCTTGCGAGCTCTCACAACTTTATAACACAACATCCCACATGACTCTCTTCAATTTATATTTTTTGTGTACCCCTATGTATTTGTGTATGCTTGCACGTCTCTAAAGCACACTATTCTCACTAGAATAGAGTCTTAGTCACACTGATACTTGTGCCCAAGTCCCTATGAATTATCTCACAATAATACATGTCTTTCAAGACGTGTAATGCCCACTAGAATAGAGTTCTAGCAACACCGAAACTCGTGTCTACGTTTTTGTAACTTCCACACAATAACATATAACACAATGGGTAATCACACACTACGATTGTAAACCAACTGTATGACAGAATAATCAAATGCATTTTTAGTACTCGATGTCACACGTCTTGGTTTCCAAATAAAACAGCACACACAACAATAGTAATTTCCCTAAATTCATACTTTTTGGGTCTTGGAAACAACTAAAAACAAAACACACACAAAAATGAAGATAATTTCCACATCTTTCTAGAAAGGTGTCTGATAAATAGCTATCCAAAGAGCATAAGGACCTAGAAACACTTCATGAGTTGAAGAGTCCAATGACATGGTCCAAAGCCAAGTTTCTACAAGAAGAGATGACAACGAGAATCATGGATGAAATTCTCATCATAGGCAAGGAAGGAGGAAGCAACAAGGATTTGAATTGGAGCACATTGAAGATTTTTGAATAGATCTCTTAGCGACACAAGTTCGCTAAGCACAACTCCTTTGGTAGCGGAGAAATTGTGCTTAGTGCGAATGTCTCGCTTAGCGCAATTCCATCTACATATGAGAAATTGCGCTTAGCATCATTATGTAGCTTAACGGGAACCTTCCGCGATAATTTTTTAAAACTTTTGTTTACTTGTGTAATGGGCGTCAAGCTTGATGTAAATAGGCCTTAAATTGTGTGTTTAAGGGGTTATTAGAGGCATAATTATCTTCTTATGCCTAGCTCTATAAATACTTAGAAAGTTATAATTTTGATGAAACAAATGGTGAATGAATTAAGCTTTTCCCTTAGATTGAAAGCATAGTCTATTCTTTGTTCATGACTAAACCAAGTTGATTCTTATCAAGGAAGCTATTCATTTGTGGCGAATCCTCCTCCGACTTATCGTTCATCAAAGGATCGTGATGTCGTTCTTCTCCATCTTCTTCATCTTCTCAATTTTCTATTTTTGACTTGTAAGAAAACCATCAATGGAGACTTGGAATTTTTCATTTGGAACGGTTTGATCCAAGTGTGTATGTCTTAGGCCTCATCGGGTGGTATTTAGAGCTTGAATCCGAGAGCAATTCGAAAAGATTTCCATCAATTAGGTGCAATTTTTTTGTTTTTATTTTTTTAGAAAAATGAGAAAATGAATTTCCTTTGATTCTTGCTTATTTGTGTTTAATTGCGTGTTTCTTGTTCTTTTTTGAGTTTATCTTGCATGTGCCTTCAACTCTGCTATCTTTTTGTTGAATTCGGTGCTGATTTGATCATGATTTGAGTGTGGGTTGTTCTTCATGAAACTCATAGAACTGCTGAAAATTTTTTGAGTTTGATCCATAAAAATTATGTTTCGAGAGAATTGGGATGTTTGTGCAAATATAAAAAGTTTTTGGTCCTAAAAGAGAAAATATGAAGGACCAAAGAGAAAAAAATAAATATTTTGGGTCAAAATAAAAATATAAAAAATATGAGGACCCAAGTGTAATAAAAATTACAATCAAAATTTAACAACCCTCTCTCCTAGTGTGTGCTTATTTTTGCTTTACAGTACTTTCATTTTTGCATAATTGCAGTGGTTTATACTTAGCCAATTGTTTTTTTACAACATTAGAGAATAAAATATTGAGTTTATTATATCCTCCTATTTGTCTTTCTTTGACATTCATTTTGAGTCGTACTTTCTTTTTGCACTTTTACTACTTGTCTTCTAAACTTCCAAGGTTTTGTCTTAGATTTTTCTTTCTTTCTTGACCTCTTAAGTTGAGTTTGAATTTGTTTCATCCTTCACTTTGGATACTCGTTGAATTGAAATATTTGGTTGATCTCAAGGGCTAAAGAAGAGTTAGAGAGTGGAAAAAGACGAGAGTGAACCTTATAGAAAAACTACATGTTGAAGAGTGTAAACACTTAGTGAGTGGTAAGGTCTTTACTAACCTTTTCTTGTAGCAATGGTGTCTGAAAATAATAGTGACTCACCTTCCCCTAGATCCGCTAAGCTAATGGCTTCATTGGCTAAGCAAATGGATAAGTTGAAAAGAAACGCTTTTGATGAGATACAAAGAAGCACTTAAGAGTTGAGTGGGAGAATGAAAATCACAGAGAGGATGAGGCATCATCAGCCACCTCATTGTTCTCAAGGGAGTGATGATGGTTGTGAAGAAGGTAAAAGGCATATGCAAAAGAGGAATAAGGATGGAATGGATGATGTGAAGGTCAAAATTCTCAAGTTCTTAGGTACTTATGACCTAGAGGCTTACCTTGATTGGGAGATGTAAGTGGACCAAATTTTCAATTGCAACAATATTAGTGAAGAAAAGAAAATTAAGTTGGCTAACTTAGAATTTGAGGGATATGCCTTGATGTGGTGGAATCAAATCCAAGTGGATAGAGAAAGATTGAGAAGAGATAGAGGGAACACTTGAGTGGTAATGAAGAGAATCATGAGGGAGAGATTTGTCTCACCTCACTATGTAAGAAAAATGCATAACAAGTTACAAATGCTCTATCAAGGAAGTAAAAAAAGTGTTGATGATTATTACATGGAGATGGAGATTTCTTTTATAATAGCAAACATTGAAGAGACTAATGAGGCTAAAATGACTAGATTTTTGAATGGCTTGAATAGGGACATTCAAGATGTTGTAGGGCTTCAAAGCTACAACAACATGGATGAACTTATACATAGGGCCGTCAAAGTGGAGCAACAATTGAATAGGAAACAAACCTACAAGAAGACTTCATACACTTATTCATCTTGGAAGGATAAAGACATTTCTAAGAATGAAGGTTCTTCTTCACAACATCTTGAAAGGAAGTCTTTAAGAGGTAATCCTACTTCTTATACTTAACCCCCTTCTAGTAAATCTAGTTTCATTAAATGCTTTAAGTGTTTAGGAAATGGTCATATTGCATGCCAATGTCCTAACAAAAGGACCATGATTGTGTTGGAGAATGGAGAGGTGGATAGTGAGTCATCTAAGAAATCTCATTGTTCCTCTAGTGAAAGGGATGATGATGGTTTTCTTCCATGGAAAGAGAGAGATCTTTTGATGGTAAGAAGACTCATAGGAAACTTGTGCAAAGATTGCGATAATACACAAAGAAAACATTTTTCATTCTAGATGCTTGGTGAATGGAAAAGTTTGTTCTCTAATCATTGATGGAGGAAGTTGTACCAATGTTGCAAGCACTAGATTAGTTAAGAAACTTGGTTTAAAAACCAACTCTCACCCCAAGCCTTATAGGTTGCAATGGTTGAGTGACAATAGTGAGTTGGTTGTCGATAAGGAAGTGTTACTTACATTCTCCATTAGAAAGTATGTTGATGAAGTATTTTGTGATATGGTTTCCCAGGAAGCCGAATATGTGTTGCTTGGAATACCTTGGCAATATGATAGGGATGTTGCCCACAATGAGGTCACCAATCGCTATTCTTTCTTCCATAAAGGTAAAAAGGTAGTTCTACCACTTTTGTCTCCAAGTGAGGTGTGTGAGGACCAAATAAAAATGAGATTGAAAAGAAAATCAAAGAAGGAAAAATTTCTTTGAGTGAGAAAAGCCAAAAATAAAAAGAAGGCAAAAAGAATGACAAGAAAAAACAAAAGAAAAGAGAAAAAAGAGTGAAAAACAACTAGTGATAAAAGACAATTTGTTCATCAAACCTAAGGAGATAAAAAAAGAGTGATGCTAGCTAGACAACCAATATATTTACTCATTCCAAATTACATGGGTTTGTCTTCTAGTGCCCTTGAGTTTCCTCAAGGTTATGATACACTCTTAAAGGAGTTTGGGGATGTCTTTCCACAAGACATTCACCATGGCTTGCCCCATTTAAGAAGAATTGAACATCAAATAGATCTTGTTCTAGTAGCTTCACTTCCTAATAAAGACACCTATAGGAGTAATCCGAAAGAGACATAGGAGATCCAAAAACAATTTGAAGGGTTGGTGCAAAAAGGATGGGTGAAAGAAAGCTTAAGCCTGTGTGTAATGTCGATCATCCTAGTCCCAAGAAAGATGGCAAGTGAAGGATGTGCACGGATTGTAGACCCATTAACAACATCACCGTGAGGTATAAACATCTTATTCCTAGACTTGATGATATGTTGGATAAACTTCATGGTTTTTGTGTTTTCTCCAAAATAGATTTAAAAAGTGGTTACCGTCAAATTAGAATGAGAGAAGGTGATGAATGAAAAACAACTTTCAAAACTAAGTTTGGACTTTATGAGTGGTTGGTCATGTCTTTTGGTTTAACCAATGCACCAAGCACTTTCATGCGACTCATGAACCATGTTTTGAGGAACTTTATTGGAAATTTTGTGGATGTTTACTTTGATGATATGTTGATTTATAGATTAACAATGAATGCCCACTTTTATCATGTTAGGAGTGTCTTGGAAGGGCTTAGACATAAAAATTTATTTGCTAATAGGGATAAATGCACATTTTGTTGTAATCAAGTAGTGTTTCTAGGTTTGTTATGAGTGCTAAGGGAGTCCAAGTGGATGATGAGAAAATTTAAGCTATTAGAGATTGGCCCACACCCAAAAATGTGAGTGAAGTGAGGAGTTTTCATGGGTTGGCTAGTTTCTATAGAAGATTTGCCAAGGAATTTAGCACCATATCATCTTCATTGAATGAAATTGTTAAGAAAAATGTGGAATTTCAGTGGGAGAGTGAACAAGAGAAAGCCTTCAAAGAATTGAAGGAAAAGTTGAAAAATGCACTCATTCTTGCTCTACCAAAATTTTCAAAATCTTTTGAAATTTAATGTGATGCATCCAATGTTGGCATATGTGTGGTATTGTTACAAGAAGGCTACCCAATTGCTTATTTTAGTGAAAAACTTAAGGGTGCCATCTTGAATTATTCTACCTATGACAAAGAACTCTATGCACTTATTAGAGATTTTCAAACTTGGCAACACTACCTCCTTCCTAATGAGTTTGTGATTCATAGTGACCATGAGTCACTCAAACTTTTGAAAAACCAAGGAAAGATTAATAAGAGGCATGCCAAATGGGTAGAGTGCTTGGAACAATTTTCTTATGTGATTAAACACAAGCAAAACAAGGCTAATGTTGTGGCTGATGCACTTTAAAGGAGATATGTCATACTCTCCATGCTTGAAACCAAGATGTTTGGATTTGATCACATAAAGGACTTGTATTCTTAAGACCATGATTTCTCTAAATTGTTTGAGTTGAGTGAAAAGGGATCTCATCAAGGTTTCTTTAGGCATGAAGGATACTTGTTTAAAAATAAAATGTTGTGTTTGCTTCAAAGTTCCTTGTCTGAACTTATGATTTGTGAAGCTCATAAAGGGGGGTTAATGGGAAATTTTGGGGTAGAAAAGACTTTGAACATATTGCATGAACATTTCTTTTGGCCTAAGATGAAACATAATGTTATCAAGTTTTGTTCTAATTGCATTGTGTTATAAGACCTGTAACATCCCAAAATTTTGATTATGTCAATTAGAGATAAAAAGAGAAATTACAAAAATGTTTGAAAAAGATTAACCATATTACCCTTTCCTTGAAGAGGAAATTACCAAAATACTCTTAAGGTGAAAATTATCAAAATACCCTTAGATATTTTGGTTAGATATTTTGAAGTAAAATTACAAAAATACCCCTGAAATGAGTATCAAATTACCAAAATATCCTTGAGGTTAAATTACCAACATACCCTTAGATATTTTGCCTAAGATATTTTAGAGACTTGAAGAAATTACAAAAATGCCCCTAGAATGATAAATTACCAAATTACCCTTAGTAATAGATAAAATTCGCAAGAAAACTAGGAGTACATATACTTACTGAAAATTTATGATTAATATCTAAAGCTATCATAATTTAGAATTTTAGACCATGTGAACACATTAAGTACAAAAATCTTAGGTATCTGATAAAATTTTAGAATATCTAAATAATATCTATGGTGTTATGAGAAAAATTATCACATGAGGAACACATGTGTGTGATACAAGAAGTATATGATAGAAGCTAAGGGATCCAAGTGGCAAGTTTAAAAGTACTTGGAATAGATTTAGTCATGATTAACTAACTTAATAGGAGAAACAAATTTTAGTAACATAAATGGATCTAGCAATGTGGAATATTTGATAAAGAGATAAAACTTTAGATGAATGACCAAAGAAAATTAATAAGTAATGACACCTTAGTAACTATCACATCAATTTGAAAACTACATGAAGTATACTTGGTTTAAATTAAAAGAAACAAAAACATAAGCCAAAGCATTCATGATATGTGAGAATTGGAGCAAAATAATTGAAATGGAAGTGCAAAATCATGTGTGTGTGCACATAGAATTTGTATACTTAATCCAATTGTGTAGCCATGTATAAAACAAAGAAAAATATAGCATGTCCAGCAAGAATTCCATGTTGGACAGCCATAAATAAGGATAATCTTCACTTTATTAAGTGATAAGGAGCATCAATGAATCAAGACAAAAATCTAAGGTAAATATCTTGGAGCCATGATTACTTGGTTGCATTAGAACCAAACCAAGGACTAACTAGATTACATCCTAACTGATCCTTTTACATCCTAACTAAATTTTCTACTATAAATACCCCTTGATTGAAAACAAATATGCACCTTGTCCTCTCACTCTCAAATCTCACTTTCACTTAAACCTTAGGCATCTTTACTTTGTTTCATTCTTCTCGCTTCTTTCTTAACTTCCAACCATAGCCTATCACTTCTATTGCCTCCTTCACATTTCCAAAACATCAAATACTAGACAAGACTTTCATTCTTTCAAGACCTTGAGGTGCAGCCAAATACTTGGAGGAATTGGAAGCAAACTTGTTTGAGGTAGGTGAAAGTTAGGTTTATTTATCATTTGATTCTTGAGATTATTCGTATGGCTGTAAGCTGAATTTTTGACTGTTTTTAAAATTTTATATCCCTCTGTACTTAACCAAAATAGGTGTTTGACCACTCATTTTAAATCTTAGGATGTCCTCTATGTTTACCTAAAATATGATACCAAAATGAGCAGTTAATCATGCCCAGAATTTATTTAAACCCAAGATGTCCAAAACTGTGCATACTTAAAACAGCCACTGCCACCTGTATTAAAAAATTTATATCTCTCTTATTTCTTATTCAAATTAGGTGTATGGTATATGAAATTAAAGATCTAGATGTTAACTATAACATATTAAAAATTTAGCCAAAACTTGACTGTTTAATGCTTGCAGTCGTGAAAACAATAAGATATGCCACTGTCCTAAGTTGAATTCGCAGGCAGCTTTGGAGTCTAGTTTAAAAATGCTATATCTTGAGTTTTATAACTCCAAATAAGGCATGTGATACCTTTTTAGAAAGCTTAGGAAGTCTAGTTTAACATACTAAAAGATAAGAATTTTTGGACAAGTAGATTCGTACAGAATAAACAATGAGCGAACCTCATCCGGTTAAGTGTTTCTAGCCTTTTGGACCTTTTGGATTGGGCACAACTTGTAACTCTTGGATTTTGGCCCAAGGAATCAAATATTCAGCCCAAAAGCTGACAAAATCAGAGGTTGCCTCAGACCAAGACATGCCACATGCACTAGGATCCTCCAATAAGACAAAGCATGCACAAAAACAATAAGCCAATTGCAAAGCTTGAAGTATAGGCTGAACTATTAGTGATGTTAGGAATTATATTTGATGATCTTTGGAAGTGATTTTGATGATGTTTGGGATGTTTGTTCATATTTTTTTATGGGTCTGTTTTAATTTAATTTTTAGAAGTAGAGGTTGAATGATATGTAGGTAAATGGTTCAAATACTTGAGAGAAATCTTGTTGTTATGATGTTCTTGAAAAATGTTTTTGTATGATGATGAAATCTTGATGTTTTGTGATACAATTGCATGACATGAGTTATGTAGCTTTCCAAGTCATTGTGCAAGTCATTGTGCATGTCATTGTGCATGTCATATACATTAAGAAAGATAAAAAGATAAGACCTGAAGGGTGATACAGTTAAGCTGAGCACGACCCTAATGGTGCCCAAAGGGTGATATGGTTAAGCCGAGCACGACCCTGAGGGAAAGACTAAAGAAAGATAATGCCTGAAGGGTGATACAGTTAAGCTGAGCATGACCTTGATGGTATCCAACGGATGATATGGTTAAGTCGAGCACGACCCTGCGGAAAAGACATATTGACCCAAGGGTGATACAGTTAAGCTGAGCATGACCTTGCAGGAGCAACCTAAGTCTAGTAATGAGCTCATTGTCTAGTTTAGGGTATTAAAGAAGAGATTATTAAAGAAAAGCTATGCATTGTCATGTTTTATGCTTGCACTATTGATGAAGCATGAGATTATTTTTAAGTGTGTGTAAATAAAATGAAACTACTTCAGGATTATATGTTTATGAAATTAAAATCAATTATTATTGTTCACATGTTTTCTTAATAAACCGAAGTAGCTGGAATGATGACGATGACATTGTATGATGAGTCATTTTTCACCTACTGGGAATTCTTTGGAATTCTCACTATTTTAGTGTGTTCCCGTGTCATTCCAGACAGGTAAATCGAGAGGAGCAATTACAAATTGGGGACAAACTAGAAGACGTCTTTTAATGTTGCAGATTTGTAGTATTTTCCTATATGCTTTGTAATATATGGACATTAATATTATTGTATAAAATATTATTTACAAGTTAGTACTAAGTTTGTAATTTATTAAAGAGACCAACATGTCTCAACAGGCTCTATATAATCAAAATTTTCATAACACCGATAAATTTCTAATATTGAGATAAGTTTTTCTTAATCGGATTTGGTTAAAAATTTTACGTTAGAAAAGTTAACATCTTCTAGTTACGTATTATGACCTAGGCATAATATAGTAATTGGAAGGGTGTTACAAGACCAAGTCCAAATTCATGCATCATGGTTTGTATACTCTATTTTCCTACGTTCCCTTGTACTGACATTTTCATGGATTTTGTCGTTGGTCTTCCAAGGTCCAAGAGAGGCAAGGATTCGATTTTTGTAGTTGTTGATAGGTTTTCCAAGGTGGCACACTTGATTCCATGTCACAAAGTGGACGATGCTTGTCATGTGACAGATCTTTTCTTCAAAGATGTAGCGCGTCTTCATGGATTGCTTAGGCGCATTGTGTCGGATAGGGATTCCAAGTTTTTGATCCACTTTTGGAAAACATTGTGGGGAAAACTTGGAACCAAGCTTCTTTTCTCCACTACTTGCCATCCTCAAACTGATGGGCAAACCAAGGTAGTGAATAGAACACTCTCACAACTCCTAAGGTGTTTCATCAAATGTAATATGAAAACTTGGGAAGAGTGGTTACCCCATGTAGAATTTGCCTATAATAGGGTAGCCAACTCTACCACTTATTTTTCTCTTTTTGATGTTGTTTATGGTTTTAATTCTTTATCTCTTCTTGATCTAATTCATTTACCTAATGATTCTTCTATTTTGAGTAAGGATAAACTTTCTAGAGCCACTTTTATTAGGAATCTCCATGAAAGGGTGCAAAATCAAATTGAGAATAAGATGAAACAATATGCACGACATGCCAACAAAGGGAGAAAGTCCATGGTATTTGAACTCGGAGATTGGGTTTTGGTACATCTAAGGAATGATAGGTTTCCTTCACAAAGAAAATCTAAACTCCAACCTATGGGTGATGGTCATTCCAAGGTCCTTGAGAGGATTAATGACAATGCCTACAAGATTCACTTGCCAAGTGAGTATGAGGTGAGATCTAGTTTCAATGTCATTGATCTTTTTTCTAATGATATAGGTGTTTGGATGCAAATCCGAGGATGGATTCTTCTCAAGAAGGAGGGGATGATAGGGGTCTATCCAAAGAGCATAATTCGAGGATGGATTGTAACGACCCACCACGTCGCTACTGTATCACTAACTCTTAATCACGCCATTAACATGTTTTAAATGAAAACTCCTTAAATTTGATTATGAAAACAATGGTAAATTTTTCGTGAACACATAATGAGCATCATCATAGAATATACACGTAATTAAGATACGCATAGGACATCTCAATTATATATATACAAAACATAGTTAAGTTGTAGGTACAAATAACTATGCCCAAAATGTATCAAGTGTTTTACAAAGGAAATAAGAAATTAAACGATAGGGGTGTAACTAGCAAAACAGTGGGTGTATCCATTAAAACAAGGAGTGTAACTAGCAAAACACAACTCCTGCCCGGGATCTAGTCCATCGACATCCTGGCCACTCAGCGGTTCCAACCAAAAGATGGTCATCTCCCAAAGCATCTACTGCTGCCCGTATGCTCACACGAACCCGGTTCGAAATCATCACAGGTACAAACCACACAGCACAACAAGCAAGGGTGAGTTCATCATATTAAACAACAAACAATAAATAACATCAGTTAGGGAAAACAATCCATTCATCACCATATCATTACAAATGTCCAACCATCTCATCACGCAACTAACACGCACGGGCATCCAAAAACATTCCATAAGTCAACTTATAATATCTAACATGATGCATGCTCCTGACTCAACTCTCAGCATGCAATGTGGTACCATCCTGAAAATAGTCCATCCATGTGGTCTCGATGATGCAGTAGCTTGTCAGGGTCACTCTATCGTGCACAGGTCGCTCCCCTCCAGTAGTGATCAGCATCCGGGTGTCAGAAGGAGTACCCAACAGACGTGGCCCCTGATTGAGTATTTTTAGTTTAATATTTTTATATTCTTATTATCTTATTTGACTTCTCTTGGACTGTTATTTTCTCATTCTAATTCAGTTTTTGCCTTAGGCAAACAAGTGGGCTTAATTGATAATTGTTGCTTATTTTCGGAGTTTTTGCTTACTTGACCTATCTTCCTTGCATAGGACTTAGAGAGCTCTACAGAACTCCAAATTACACATATAAGTAGTCTCTGGAAAGATAAGGAAAAATATCTACAATTTTGTCAGAGATTAGCCGAGGCCAATTCTGTCATTTTGAGGGTCATTTTAGGCTTTGAAGTCAGAAGCACTGCACTTGAATTTTGGGCTACAAAATTGGTGTAATTAGTAATTAGTTAGATTAGTTGAGCTTCATTATGGCCCATCCTTTCCTACTAAATCAGTCACTATATTTTAGTGATTTTGGTTATTTGAATGGACACACTTCATTTTAGCACAAACACATTTTGTAGTGAATTTTAGAAGTTTTTAGAATTAAAACCATTTCTCTTATTTTCTCTCAACTGTTCTTCATTGTTCTTCACTGTTCTTCATTTTCATTTCTATTCTTCCATTTTCTTGCACTAATTTTGTGGGGCTTTCATTGATGATGATCATGAAAGGCTAAACAATTAATCAATCCAATGATCCAAGCCCAAGCAAGGAGAATTTGAGTTCTGGTTTGGTATTTCAAATTCTGTGTGAATGTTCACTTTCTTCTTCAATTCTCTATTCGATTTTCATGATTATGAATGTGTTTAGGATTGAAAGTGGATTAGGCTATGGATTCATTTCCTAATTTCAAATTTTAATCACAGATTATTTGGA
>QARZ01041109.1:284819-312257 GCA_013407115.1 Glycine latifolia | reverse complement strand
ATTGAAGAAGAAAGTGAACATTCACACAGAATTTGAGTTCTGGTTTGGTATTTCAAATTCTGTGTGAATGTTCACTTTCTTCTTCAATTCTCTATTCGATTTTCATGATTATGAATGTGTTTAGGATTGAAAGTGGATTAGGTTATGGATTCATTTCCTAATTTCAAATTTTAATCATAGATTATTTGGATGATATTTCAATTAGGTTTGTGGTTTCAATTAATTTAGGGGTTAATTCGATTAAACTGCTTCTAATGAAATTGAATGAACTTTCATAGCAAAATCATTATCTGAGAACTATGATAATTCATATTGCTTGGTTTGGTGAATTGGATTGATGCTTTTTAATCTGTTTTAGAATACCTTTTATCAATTTTGTTAGTTTTTATTTTGCTACTTTTTCTACAATTTTTATTCACGCATGCAAACAGTTTAATAAAAATCTCCCTATTATTTACTAGTGAATTGAAGTTGGAATCATATTGGTTGTGTCTCTGAGTCGACCTAGGTTAATCTTATGCTACATAATTAGCGTAGTTTAATTGTTTTGAAGTGATACGACATCGGTTATCAAAACTGGCATTGTTGCCGGGGACACGGTTTATTGTGTGCTAACTTTAATTCACTGCATATTAGATAATAGCATTAGTAAAATATGAAAGAAAAAAAAATATTTACATTCACTACATATTTACATCCTGCTACACAATTGCACTTTGTTACATATTTTCCTTATTTCTGTTGGTTGTTATGAAGTGTATGTGAGGTGCTGGTGCAAAACAACGAAAAAAATAGAGCAAAACAGGGGAAAAACAAAGGAAAAAACAGAGGAGTAGTAGGGAGACAATTTGTGTAGTGTAGTTGTGTTTGTTGTGCAATTTGCTATCCAAAATTTTTTGGTCCTGTCAAGTTTTGCTGTGAAACTTGTCAGCGGGGACATTCTGGTCATTTCACAGCAAACTATCTCGGAATGGGATTAAATTTTCCCAGAATGTGGAGAAAATTAATGCATCAAGGTGACCCTATGAAGGATGAACATGGTCAGGGGGGTCCAAATTGCAAAATTCGATGAACTAGACCACTTTTGAATTTATTTTGTGTTTTCATGATTTTTAAAAATCACCAAAAAAATTACAAAAATCAAGCATGATTTATAGATATTTACTATGGTGTTTTTAATTTTTTCTAAAATTGTTTAGGGCATTTTCCCATTTTCTATTTCATTTCAGCAGATATTGTGAATAGTATCCTGGTAGAGTAGCTGTCTGACATTTCTGTGATTTCTGTGTTTTTGTTCTTTATGAGTTGAACTGTGCATGACTAGGTCCACATCAAGTGACTTGCATTCATATGATCCTGAGATAGAGAGGACATTTCACAGATTAAAGCAGAAATAATATTAGTCTATATGAATTTGATAGTGTAGTCCTAGATAGTAGTGTAGTGTTTTCTGAGTCTTCTGTTTCTGAGTCTATTTCCAATTTTGCACATCTTGATTCTGAAATTTTTGTTGATACAATGACTGATAAAAACCTAACTCTTAAGGAATTGGCTACACCTGATATTTTTTACCAACCTTGGTGTATTCAATATCCTGAGACTAAGATTAGTTATGAGCTAAAATCTGGACTGATCCATTTGCTTCCAAAGTTTCATGGTCTTGTAGGTGAAGATCCACATAAGCATCTTAAGGAGTTTCATGCAGTGTGTTCCACCATGCGACCACATGACATTCATGAGGATTATGTCAAGATGAAGACATTTCCATTCTCTCTGGATGGTGTGGCCAAGGACTGGTTGTACCTTCAACCAGATCCTATCAACACCTGGACAGATATGAAGAGAAGATTCTTGGAGAAATTCTTCCCTGCATCCAGAACAGCTTCCATCCGAAAAGAAATTTGTGGTATAAGGCAGCTCCCTAGAGAGACATTGTATGAGTACTGGAAGAGATTCAACAAGTTGTGTGCTACATGTCCTCACCATCAAATCAGTGAGCAATTATTGATTCAGTATTTTTATGAAGGTTTGATGTTGATGGACAAGAGTATGATAGATGCAGCTAGTGGAGGCACTTTGATGGACAAGACTCCTGTTGCTGCAAGATAGTTGATTTCTAACATGGCAGCCAACTATCAGCAATTTGGTACTAGAGGTGCTGCAACAAGCAAGCCTATTGCAAATGAAGTTTTTGTTTCTATGGTTGCTGATAACCAGAGGTTGGAGAACAAGCTGACAGAGTTGACATCCCTTGTGAGACAACTTGCTATTGGTCAACAGTAGAACGTGATGGCAACCAATCAACCAAGGCTATGTGGTATCTGTTGTGCACCTGATCATCCAATAGATGCATGTCCTACTCTCCAAGAAACAGAACAAGCTGCTGACGTTTCTGCCAAACAACCTGGATAGTCATTCAGACCTCAACAATAGTATAATCCTTACTCCAACACTTATAATCCTGGTTGGAAAGATCACCCGAATTTGAGGTATGGTCCTGGTCCACAACCTCCATAGCAGACACAACAACAACAACCATTCAGACCTCAACAGCAGCAGTATCAACCCTCCACCAGCAAATACCAAACTCCTCTGTTCAGACAACAGCCACGGTTCCAGTAGCCTGCACCTGCACAACCTGTGCAAACCAGTTCTGGACCTTCTTTATAGGACTTGATGAAGCAAATGGAAACCACCAATATTCAGTTTCAACAGAATGTTAGTGCCACCATCCAAGACCTGCAGACTCAGATTGGACAGTTAGCTACAACTGCCAACCAGATGCAGCAGCAAGGTTCTGGCAACATTCCAGCACAACCAGTTATTAATCCAAAGAATGTGAGTGCTATTACCTTGAGGAGTGGCAAGGAGCTTCAAATGTTGGTGCTAAAATTGGTGACGGTGCCAAAACAGATTCTGCACCAACACACATTCCTCTATCTTTTCCTTCTAGATCCATTTCTGCAAAGAAAGTGGAGTTTGATTCTGATTTGCTTAAGACTTTCAGGAGGGTGGAAGTCAACATGCCCCTCCTGGATGCCATCAAACAGATTCCAAAATATGCAAAGTTCTTGAAGGATTTGGGCACCAACAAGAGGAAGCTGAAGGGAAATGAGCAAGTGAAGATGGACAGAAATGTATCTGCACTTATCCAGGGCAAAACTGTTGATTCCATTCCATTATCCACCTTGCCATAGAAGTCCAAAGATCCTGGCACTTTCGCTGTCCCTTGCACCATTGGAGATTGTACTTTTGTAGATGTCATGTGTGACCTTGGAGCCTCCATTAATGTCATGCCTACATCAGTTTACAGATCATTACATCTTAGTGATTTGAAACCCACTAGTGTTGTCATTCACTTAGCCAATAGAAGTGTTGCGCTTCCACTTAGACTTATTGAAGATGTGCTGGTGCGAGTTAATAATTTGATTTTTCCTGTAGATTTTTACATATTGGATATGGAGAATGAGTCTTCAAGCCATGGTTCCACATTGATCCTAGGGAGACCATTCTTGATGACAACCAGGACCAAAATTGATGTGTATGCAGGAACTTTGTCCATGGAGTTTGGTGATGACGTTGTCCAGTTTAACATTTTTGAGGCCATGAGACATCCTGTAGAGGAGCATTCTGTCCTTCTTCTTGATATCATTGATGTTGCAGTAGATAGTGTAGATATTTCTGATTCTTCTGATTTTGATCTTGGTTCTTGTAATTGTACCTATGATGATTTTGCTATTGTGTGCAGTATTTGTGCGGAGATTTCCTCTGCACTTCACTCTGATTGTATTGTAGGTACAAATACAGGTTCTGATTCTACTATCCCCCTTCCCTCAGCCAACAACCTTTCCTTGCCTTCCACCATTCAGCCACCTTCTTTGGAGCTGAAGTCACTACCTGAGCACCTTAAATATGCATATTTAGATGATGCTCGGTAGCTTCCAGTCAACATATCTAGCAGCCTATCACTTGAGCATGAAGAGAAATTGCTGCATGTTTTGAGACGCCACAAAAAGGCCATTGGATGAACACTTGCTGACCTTCCTGGAATAAGTCCTTCCATCTATATGCATTGAACACTCTTGGAGGATGATTCTAGGCCTGTGAGGTAGCCACAGAGGAGGATGAATCCCACTATTCTTGATGTGGTGAAGAAGGAAGTGATGAAGTTACTAGCTGCAAGGATCATCTATCCTATTTCAGATAGCACTTGGGTTTCACCTGTCCAAGTGGTACCTAGGAAGTCGGGTATCACTGTTGTGAAAAATCAAGATAATGAGTTGATTCCAACTAGAGTAGCCAACAATTGGCGAGTTTGCATTGACTACAGGAGACTAAACCAGGCAACTCGCAAGGACCATTTCCTTCTCCCCTTCATTGACCAGGTTCTGGAGAGGTTGGCAGGTAAATCACATTATTGCTATCTTGATGGTTTTTCTGGTTACATGCAGATTCATATTGCACCAGAGGACTAACATAAGACCACATTCACCTGTCCATTTGGCACATTTGCCTACACTAGGATGCCTTTTGGCCTATGCAATGCACCTGCTACCTTCCAAAGGTGCATGGTGAGTATCTTTTCTGATTTATTAGAGAGTTGCATGGAGGTGTTTATGGATGATTTCACTGTTTATGGTTCCTCTTTTGATGCATGTTTGGATAGTCTCTCTAGAGTTCTTAATCGATGTATTGGGACTAACCTTGTTCTTAACTTTGAGAAATGCCATTTTATGGTACATGAAGGTATAGTCTTAGGGCATTTAGTCTCTAGTAGAGGTCTTGAGGTCGATAAAGCTAAGATTGATGTTATTACTTCTTTACCTTACCCCGCTTTTGTGCGGGAAGTGGGTTCTTTTCTTGGACATACAGGTTTTTATAGGAGATTCATCTAGGATTTTAGCAAGATTGCACTGCCATTGTCCAATTCTCCAAAAGGACATAGACTTTATGATTGATCAACCTTGCAAAAAGGCATTTGAGGAATTCAGGAAGAAGCTTACAACCTCTCCCATCATGTAGCCACCAGATTGGGAACTTCCCTTTGAGCTCATGTGTGATGCCTCTAACTATGCACTTGGGGCTGTGTTGTCACAGAGAGTTGATAAACGATCCCATGTCATTGCTTATGCTTCACGCACTTTAGATGCAGCCCAAGTTAACTACACCACCATGGAAAAGGAGCTTTTAGCTATTGTTTTTGCTTTAGATAAATTCCGATCTTATTTGCTTTGCTCCCATATCACTATCTTTACTGATCATGCAGCTTTGAAGTGCTTGTTGAAGAAGCCTGATGCTAAACCTAGATTGATCAGGTGGATGCTTATTCTTTAGGAGTTTGATATTGAGATTAAGGACAGGAGTGGTGCGGAAAACTTGGTTGCTGATCATTTGAGCAGGATTGAGGAACCTGTTGAATCCTTTCGTATTAGGGATAATTTCCCTGATGAGCATTTGATGCACTTGCATTCATCACATATCACCCCTTGGTTTGCTGACATTGTGAATTTCATTGTTGCATCTGTTGTTCCACCTCATGCATCTAGGTCTCAAATAGATAAAATTATGAGTGATGCTAAATTTTATGTGTGGGACGATCCTTATTTGTGGAGGTTTGGTAGTGATCAAGTGATCCGCAGGTGTGTGCCAGATCATGAGATTTAGTCTATTCTTCAGTTTTGTCATGGCACACCTACTGGCGGTCATTTTGGTCCTCAGTGGACCGCTAGAAGGGTATTGGACTTTGGGTTCTATTGGCCTACTTTGTTTAGAGATGCTCATCACTTTACCACCACTTGTGAGCAGTGTCAGAGAGCATGAGGAACCATTACACGTAGACATGAGATGCCTCAGCAGCCCATTATTTTTTGTGAGATTTTTTATGTGTGGGGTATTGATTTTATGGGTCCATTTCCTGTTTCTCATGGTTGTTTATATATTCTGCTTGTTGTTGATTATGTTTCCACATGGGTTGAAGCTAAGGCCACTAGAACTAATGATTCTACAGTTGTTGTGGATTTTGTGAGATCCAACATTTTTTGCAGGTTTGGTGTGCCTAGAGCCATTATCAGTGACCAGGAAAGCCATTTCTGTAACAGATCATTGACATCCTTGCTTCAGAAGTATAAGGTTGTGCATAGAGTTGCTATAGCTTATCATCCCCAAACTAATGGGCAAGCAGAGGTTTTTAACATAGAGATAAAGCAAGTGACAGAAGGTAGTGCAACACAAAAGGAAGGATTGGAGCAAGCTACTTGAAGATGCTTTATGGGCTCACAGGACCGCTTACCAAACACCTTTGGGGATGTCTCCCTATAGGGTGGTTTTTGGTAAGTCATGCCACCTTTCGGTGGAGATTGAGCACCGTGCTTATTGGGCGGTGAAGAGTTGTAACATGGCATTTGATGAAGTGGGTATGGAAAGAAAGCTTCAATTGCAAGAACTTGAAGAGATCCGCTTAGAAGCCTATGAGAACTCCAAGATTTACAAGGAGAAAGTGAAGAGATTTCATGACTCTAGGATTCTTAGGAAGGAGTTCCATATTGGCCAAAAAGTGTTATTGTTTAACTCTCACCTCAAGCTTATTTCCGGTAAACTTCAATCTAGATGGGATGGACCTTTTGTTATTACTAATTTTTTCCCCATGGTGCAGTTGAGATTAAAAATGAAGTTACCGGCAAGGTCTTCAAAGTGAATGGTCACCAACTCAAGTTATTTCATGAGAGCCCTCAAGTAGAGGAGGAGCTTGTGGCGAACATCTCTTTGGTCTTGCCAATTCTATGTGATGATGTGCCTTGAATGACATTTGAAGAGTTTCCTTTTCCTTTCTTTTATTTGTTGTCTCTTTGTTTGCATCTCATTGAATGCTTACATTGAGGACAATGTGCATTTCAAGTGTAGGGTGAAGGATTACAAAATCTGTTTTTTGTTTATCTGCTTTTGTTTGCTATTTTTACATTCTATCTGTTTTAATTTTTGAGTCTGTTTTCTGTTTTCTGTTTTAGTTTTTGAGTCTGTATGCTGTTTCTGTCCATTTTCTGTTTTCTATTTTTGTTTGTTTTTGTTACTGTTTCTATTATAGTTTTGCTGTATTTGTTTTGTTCTATCTGGTTATTAGTCTGTTTTTACATTAAGAAAATAAAAACTAGAATTTAGGCATTTTTTCATGTTTTTCATAGGATTTCTAACTTGTGTAATTTGTGAGAAATGTACTAATTTTTGTTGGAATGAAAAGTTTCATGCTTGATGTGAATCATTGTGGCAATTATTGAAGTGACAAGTAGGTTTGAGAAATGGAAATTAAGATGGATCATGTGTGATAGTGAGTTTTTATGCCTTTGCGGATGAATCACATTATTTCATTCATGTCTTTCATGTGTGATTTCACCCTTGTGCTAGATTACTCTATGTTTTGTCTTGCCTCTTTTGACATTCCTTATTGCTCATGCTTTGATTGAGATGATTTAGGCCTTCTTTCTTTTATCCACTAGCCAAATAAACTATCCTTGCATTGATATCCATTGCTACCCTTTTTGAGCCTTTAACCTTTTCTTTCTTGTGTACCTCATTATAAAAAAAAAATATGGAAAACCAAGTTATCCTAACTTTAGGGAGAAAAGGAACCTTGGAATTGTTTTGGGAGTGAGTTTCAAACAAGTGTGGGGTATCTTTATTTTATTTTGATTTGGAAAGAAAAGAAAAGAAAAGAAAAGAAAGAGTTTACAAAGCAAAAGTTTAAAGAAGAAAAAAAAAGCATAAACAAGGAAAAAGAAAAGCAAAGAAAAAGGAAAAGAAAATGCAATAAAAATTGTTGTGATTCATTTTTATCCTTATAAGTTCTTTGTTTCTACCCCTCTTTATACTTGTTGGCTTACTCTCCATTGCCCCTCTTTTCTCTTAGTTTTAGCCTAAATATCCCTTTCTTATCCACCCTTTACCCAAGCCATACATTACATCCTATAAAGTCCTTTTGATCTTTTGATGCATGTGTATTTCAAGTTGAATGAATTAGAGTCTTGTCAAAATTTGGATGTGCTAGTTACATGTGGTGTTTGAGTGTAAACATAAGCCCATACACATTAGAAGAGGTTAAGTGTTGCTCTTTGAGAGATTTCTATCACCTTGGTTCATTCTTAATTTTAACTTGACTACTTTTTCACTTTGCATTTGTGATCATTTGTTCATGGATTGTTTGAAACCTTAATTATTCTTCCATTTTTTTCATCTTTCACACTTTTGTGCATTGTTCGGTCCATTGAATAATGTGTGTGCGTTGTTCTTACCTTTCTTTTAGTTTGTGGTTTACTTTAGTTTGAATTTTTCTCTTAGTCTTTCTTTTAGTTTTGCCCAGGAGTGCAAAAGTTTAAGTGTGGGGTATTTTGATTGAGTATTTTTAGTGTAATATTTTTCTATTATTCTTAGCTTATTTGACTTCTCTTGGACTATTATTTTCCCATTCTAATTCAGTTTTTGCCTTAGGCAAACAAGTGGGCTTAATTGATAATTGTTGCTTATTTTTGGAGTTTTTGTTTACTTGACCTACCTTCCTTGTACAAGACCTAGAGAGCTCTACAGAACTCCAAATGACATATATGACTAGTCCCTGGAAAGATATGGAAAAGATCTACAATTTTGTTAGAGATAAGGCGAGACCAATTCTATCATTTTGAGGGTCATTTTAGGCTTTGAAGTCAGAAGTACTGCACTTGAATTTTGGGCTGCGAAATTAGTGTAATTAGTAATTAGTTAGATTAGTTGGGCTTCATTATGGCCCATCCTTTCCTACTGACTCAGTCACTATATTTTAGCGATTTTAGTTATTTGAATAGACACACTTCATTTTAGCACAAACACATTTTGTAGTGACTTTTAGAAGTTTTTAGAATTAAAACCCTTTATCTTATTTTCTCTCAATTGTTCTTCATTGTTCTTCATTTTCATTTATGTTCTTCTATTTTCTTGCACTAATACCATCAAAATCATGGGCTCATTGATGCATTGACTGCGGTCCTTGCAAGTTTAACCACCCGGTCCCGGCATCTCACGTGTCTATACATAGCCTACCACTATGGCACCATCAATGTATGACTCAGTCAGGAACAACTCGTCCTGGATAGGATACCCATCATACACCCCATGGGTATCTAAGTATATCCACCCGCATTTAGATAACCATGGGCACCATCAATGCATGGCCCGACTCGAGAACAACTCGTCCTGGCTAGGATACCGCCATGCAGCCCTCATGGTATCAATGCATATCTACTCGCACTCAATATCCATAGGCACCATCAATGTATGACCCAGTCAGGAACAACTTGTCCTGGATAGGATACCCGTCATACACCCCCTATAGTATCGATGCATACATCATTATCTCAAGCCATCACATAGGCTGATCTCAACTATTATCAACACAACCACATACTTCTCTTACACGTCATTCATAACACCACCAACAAGTGAGCCGGTGTGAAGTATTAGGTGTCCGGGTTGGCACTTAGATATAACAACTATGAGGTAAGAATCCGAACAAGGTCGGATGAGGGGTGACAAAATCGATCAAGGTCGGTAAAGGGCTGTCAAAAGGGGGGTAAAGGTTGGACAAGGGAAGACAAAGGTGGGCAAGAGCGGACGAGGTCAAAAGAGGTCGGTAAAGGTTGGTCAACGGCGGTCAAAGGGGTCTTTGGGTTTCTATAAAATATCAAAGGACGGACTCAGCACTATGCAATCGATTACATAAGCGCTGTAATCGATTATAACAGATAGCGCATGCAAGACTCAGATTTGTATTACTATCACAACCTACACAAGGTTGTCTGGGTTGCGAAAGCCGAATAAGGGAACCCGGTAGCTCTAACGAAAGGAGATGAGCTTAACCGAGTAAAAGACCCAGTGGCTCTTTTCCCGAGAAGGCACGAGCTCATCCGAGTTAAGGAACCCGATGACTCTAAAGTACCACCACAGGTAAGAAACCCGATATATCTAAAGAAAAGGAAACGAGCCCTAGCAGCTCTAAGGAAACGACTCCAGGTAAGAACCCAGTATATAAACGTCCGCCAACAGGGACTAAGAGTCATGTCCTGCATGCACACATGCATGCTACCTAAACAGCTCAGCTCGGCATACCCATCCCGGTACCCGACACCTCCACGAACACTGCTACAAAGTGACTTGGGAGTGTTCAGCATCAAAATGGCAACTTCATACACATGCATGGGGAGTTTTTACAGTATCAACTCCCCCATAAGAACACCATCAAGCATCAACACAAAACACCAACCAACAAACATAAAGCATATCACGTCCCATTAATTAAAACGGCATAGCTTTTCTGGAAAACAACACACACCACGGACATGCAGTTATCGTCATGGTTGGACTCCCTGGCCCCTAACCATGGTATCTAAAGCTGTCATCAAACATAGTAAACTCCCCTTACCTAACCAAGAGTTCGTTCTACAGCTACACGATAGGTTGTCCTAAACTTCTGCTCCGGCCACGAGGTCCTTCTCGACGTCGGGATTCTGTGGTGGTTCTCACGGGTTGAAGGTAACACAAAGGGGTCGAGAATGGGAAGGTTTTCTGGTTAAGTTTAGAGAGAGAATGGAGAGAAAATGCAAAGGTTGAAGAAAGGAAGAACACGCTTCTGCTGCGTCAGCCTGTTGCTTATAAACACAACTGACAAGACATCTTCTTTTTACGTGCATGCAGAGCAACCTCAGCCAACAAAGTTGACTTTACACTCACCAAACGTACAACCCAAGGCAAAAGCACTCAAAACAAAAAATAATACAATAAAACATATAATCAATAAACATAACACACACATAAAACGTCCAGCTTAGCAACTTGAAATTCCAGGGTGTTACATGGATTCTTTTCAAGAAGAAGGAGATGATAGAGGGATATCTAAAGAGCATAAGGACCTAGAAGCACTTCATGAGTTGAAGGATCCAATGACAAGGTCCAAAGCCAAGCTTCTACAAGAAGAGATGGCCAAGAGAATCAAGGATGAGCTTTTCATCAAAGACAAGGAAAGAAGAAGCCACTAGGAGCTGAATTGGAGCACATTGAATATTGCTAAACAACTCACTTAGTGACATAATCTCACTAAGCACAAATTCCTTTGGCAGTGGAGAAATTTTGCTTAGCATGAATGTCTCGCTTAGCACAATTCCATCTAGAGAGGAGAAAGTGCGCTTAGCGCCATTATCTCACTTAGCAGAAACCTTTCGCGATACTTTTCGAAAACTTTTGTTTACTTAAGTAATGTTTAAGGGGTTATTAGAGGCTTAGTTATCTTCTTATACCTAGCTCTTTAAATACTTAGAAACTCCTAATTTTGAGAAAACAAATGGTGAATGAATTAAGTTTTTTTGCTTAGATTGAGAGCATAGTCTCTTCTTGTTTCTTGACTGAAACCAAATTGATTCTTATCAAAGAATTTATTCCTTTGTTGTGAATCCTCCTTCAGTTTATCATTCCTTTAAGGATTGTGGCGTTGTTCTTCCCCATCTTCTTCATCTTCTCTATTTTTTGCTTTTGAGTTCGAAGAAAACCATCAATGGAGTCTTAGAATTTTGCATCTAGAACGTCTGATCCAAGCATGTATGTCTTGGACCTCATTAGTATCTCACCACAGATTGCCAAATCCTAGCTGCACAATAGGAAAATCACCTTGCATGTCATGGATGAGCCACTGTTTATGCTCATCTCACAAGGGCTCCAACAGAGAACTTGTTGCAATTTGTGTCATATTTAATTCAAGAAAAAAAAAATCACTAAACAACAATTGTTAGATTTTCAGAAAAGTTTAAGACAATGGAGGCTATTCTAGAGAAATCACAATTCCAACCATTGCCTCTCTTGGAGAAATTTTGAAAACCCTTGAAAGGTTTGGTTTTAAAACTTGATAAAATTTGGACAAAGTCTCATTGTATTTGGAGCTCTCCCAAAGAAATTATAGAGAATAAAATCAACAAAAAAGCATATGCAATTAGTTTCACAAATAAATTTCACCACATGCAAAATTTTCCTCAAAACTCATTTTGTCTTCAAAAATAATTTTAAAACAAAGCAAGGTAAGATGGAGGCACCTTACAACCTTGACCAACTCTTCCCAAAGATAATTATGGGGTTGAGTTCACAAAAATAACTCCCCGTTACCTTCAGCAAGTCACAAAAATGAGAAGAGGAAAAGGTAGAGAATAATGAGTTGATCTTGAGGCTCTAACAACCCTTGCACGAACAAGCAATGGAGTTGAACTTCTCTTCTTCCTTATTCTCCAAGAGCTCACAGATAACACAACAATGAAGGATGAGAGGTTCTATTGTTTTTACTAACTTTGGGTGAGGGTGAGAGAGAAAATTGTATCAGTGAAAAAGTCACTTTTTAATTTTGAATTGGATTGGTGATGGGTGTGGCCATGTAGTGTTGTTGGTGGGGAGAGGTAGTGGATTCCATGTGCCCTCTTGTTGCATCTTGTGAGACATATGTCTCATGAGGTGAGATGTTAGTAAGAGAGGACTCAACTACAAGATGTAATTTTACACTTTTTAAATAAATTATATAAAATTTAATGACAAAAGTTTAAATTTATACTATTTGATAAATTACAACTTTATCTATAAAGATTTGTTTACAAGTAACATTTTTTAAGTATTAAATTATTGAAAAAACTTACAACTCAATTAATTTAAATTAATCACAAACAAAACAAATAATTACACACTGAAACCTCCTATATGGAATAAAACATTGCACACAAATAACTGTACAAGAAATCACTCACAACCTATATATTACTCGAAAGAAATAAATATCTATGTATAATTGAATTAATTATAATTTATAGGGTGCTACGTTAACGGTTAGTTTTGGTTTCATTGACGTTGGATAGTTACCGTATATTTATGACGTGTGCATAACTCGTAAATATATATCAAGTGCATGAATTCTGTTATAGGCACAAGCACTGATATGTAAAGATTTAGTTCATGTGCTGATAGAGAAGGGGGGTTATGTTTATGAGTTCTATTTGTGTTGTAATTTCTTTCCTAATCTTGGTCACTACCTGTGCCAAGGTTTAAGGTTTAATATATTCTCTATTTTCTGAAAATAAAAAAATTAAAATATGGTTTTTGTCATCATATGAAAATATTTGAAATTTATTTCTATAATTTTAGAACTTTTTATCCGTACAATTAAAATATGTCTTTTTTTGGTCTAGATACATATTCGAATAAATTTAAATCTATGATAATAATTTTTTATATTGATTATACATATAATTAATGTAAATAAACATTACAGTATGACCTTCCTTCAGACAAAAAAAATATTTTTTAAATTTTAGGAATATAGAAGATGTGCTAAAAATTGTATAGAAGCAAATTTTAAATATTTCATATTTTTTAAAAAAACTTAATCCTAAAAATAATATTTAGCTGAAATATAATCCTACTAGTATTTTTGAACTAGTAACAGTGGATTTGAAAAAGCTACATCTCTAGAAGGTGATATTTGAAAATCCGTTGTTAATATCTCTTCACTTTCAACTCGATCATGTGTGAACAAATTTGATAGATATATTGCAACTCTTATCATTATAAATTGTAGTAGTTTGAGTGCCTTTTTTAGACCATTATGATGGTGAAAAGTGTGATGCTTCATTTGCTGCAATTAACTAGTCTCATTACCTTTGCTACAATTGCTAAATAATTTAGTATTTTCATTGTATTTAATAACAAATCAATAAAGTATAATTAATATATTTAAGACGAATTTAAAATTAATTAATTCATGGGTTTTTTTTTCATTATTTAAAAATAACTGATTAAGAAGCCGTAAAAGGAAAACATATTTACAATAAGGAAGCTGTTAAATGACATAAAGAAGTGTCAATGATGTTCATCAAATTTTTGTATTGACTTTTGTAGATTGATACTTAATTCGATGATACTCTTGATATTTTAAATAAATAAAAAAAATAGTATTTGATTAATAAAAAAATTATTATTTGCTAACACATGAATGATGAATTTAATGGATTTACATTGTTTTGGTTTGACTTTTAGGCTGGTTATTATCAAATTTAATAATATATTATAGTAGATGTTATTGTATAACAGTGTAAACAAATTTGAAGATGTATAAATTAAAAATATACTTAAGAAATATATAAAATTATTAAAAAGTATAAATAATTAGTTTAAATAGATAATTAGAAGCATGAAAAATAAAATTTGAAAAATGAAATTAACATAATAAAAATTTCAAAGAAATTAATAAATAAGATTATGTTCGACAAAATTAGTTGAAATGTTAGTTGAAAGATATAATATTAGTTAAAAGTTAAAAAGAGTTGGTAGATGAAAAATTAACCTATAGTTGAAAGTTAGAACCTTTTAGATAAAAAAGTTAGTTTATAAAAGAACATATGACTTATTTGGTTATTTATCTTATTTTTTTATTGGATCTTTTATTTTTTTTAAATTTAATTTAGTTCTTTATTTTTTTTTTGTTAAGTTCAGTCTTTACCCTTTAAAAATATAATTTTGGTTATTTGTTTTAGTTTAGTACTTCTATCTATTTATGATTGATGTTGTTAATAATTTAAAAATGATTTTTTTTTAAAAAAATGAAGTGAAGGAAAAATAGAGAAAATTAAACAAAAAAGTTTATTTTTAAATTATTAATGACTTCAATTTTAATTAGACTAAAGGACCAAACTTAAACAAAAAATAAAAATAAATGATGAAACTGAATCAAAAAATAAGATAAATGACCAAATAAACTTTTTAAACGGTTAAATGACTAAATTGAATAAAAAAATAAGACAAAAGATCAAATTAAACAAAAAATAAGATAAATGATCTAATTGAACTTTTTAAAGATAAATGATCAAATTGAACAAAAATAAGATAAAGATTAAATATGTCATTTAGTCTTTTTAAATCATAATTATTTGATTAAATTATTTTAAAGTAACTTGAAAAATGTAAAATGATAAAAATTGACATATTTATATAATAATTTTATATGAATTTCAATTTTATTTTATGGATAAAAATATATATTAAGGTGTCATAATTGTAGTTTTTAAAATTAATTTTAAACTCTTGTAATTTTATTAGTTATTTATAAATAAATTATTTTTATTATATTTTTATTTAAAATTGTTACATGTTTTGATATTATGTATTTTATTATTAATCTTATGCTATATCTTAGTTACAATAGAAGCCAGATAAAGCCTCTCCACCCCCCTGTCCAGAACAAGCCGTTTGCCCATGTTCTCTTTAATCCCTGCACTTATCCGTTGTGCTAGTTACCCAAACCTTGTGTTGAAGGGGATGACATCACCATCAAGATCTCAGAAGAAGAATATAAGAAAGTCCTCCTCGGTTGCAAGAATAACCTTCATGGGTGACTTATCTTGCCGAAAGGTAGTTCCCTATTGACTGTCAAGGACATCCGAGATAAGCTTTTGAAGCCATGACAACCCATTGATCCAGGAATTTTAAAATGAGATTTTTTTGTCTAATAATTTTTCTAATAAAAATTAATTTTTTATTAAATATTTATATTTTATTGAAAATTTATTTTTAAAATTTTTAAAGATGTAAAATTATTTATTAATTTATTATAATCAATTTTCTTTAATATTTTTTCAATTTATATTAAAGCTAATTTATTTAATCTTTCTTGATACATTGTTGATCTTAAATAATATTTAATTCATTTTAGTTTTGAAAAACTTTTTTTCGTTGAAGCAACACTTACCGAAATTGTTAATATCATTCTATAAGTTATAAAAGTATCCAGAAAAAAATCAATTCTTTTTATATAATTAAGTATGTTAATCGATGTATCATCTTTTACTTGTATAATTTCTCTTACAACTTTTAGTTATGTAAATAAATCTAATCCATCAATATTCAAGTGATTATTATGTTGTAATGAATGTTCAACATTAAGACAATATTCTTTTAAATTATTATTTTCAAAATACTTCAATTTCTTAATGCTAAATAGAAAATAACAAATATCTTCATAAATTTTAAATTGTTCAAATCTATTTCTTAATGTGGTAATTGTTGATCTATTATATACAAAAAGTAATCAAATTACAATGATTCTTTAGACGATTTTACAACTTCATTATCAATATTCTCATCAAAATGTTTTTTTCTACGAATTACACATTTTATTACAAAACTTAGGTTCTATATCCATTTCAATAGCAATTTCTTTGGCATAAATTATAGCATTTTCAAAAAAAGAAATAAGACATTTAAAATGTTCTATAGAAACATCCATACCCATATCTTTTGATTGTAACTTTTTACTAATGGAATTTAAGCAAATAATATGTCATACCAAATAGTCATACTTAACAAAAACTTAAAATTTTCAAGCTCATAAGTTACTAAACAATCAGGTTCGCTTATTATTTTAATATCATTATTAATTCATTAATTTCACTAAGTTTAATAAAGCATATCTTATTTGTGGATTTTGAAATCCTAAAGCTTTTGTACTTTCAATACGACCTTTCCATCGTGTTTGTGACAATGGCTTGAGAGTTAGGCTAGGAATATGATCTTGTCGAATTTTCCATCTTTTGTTGAAGAAGAAAATAGAGTATATATACTTTAAAGTACTCCAAACAAAGATGTAGCTTTAGGACAAGAGTTAGCAATATCATAAAGTACCAAATTTAGAATATAACAACCACATGGAGTATAAAATGATCGAGGATTAATGTCTAAAATTCTTTTTTGTACTCCTTGATGTTTTCCTTTAATATTCAATCAATTATCATAACTTTGTTCTCTTAAGTTACTAATATCAAGTCCAATGTTATTTATTTCATTCATAATCATCAAAAAGACATTTTCCAGTTGTATCATCTACTTTAAAAAATTCTTTAAAATATTTAAAAACTTGTATTTGACTTGAAGAACCATCATCGTAATACAAAAGACATTTGTTCTTGATGACTTGCATCACGAGTACAATCAAGTATGATTGAAAAATATTTTGCATTCTTAATATTTTTTATAATGTTTGTTTTAATTTCACTTCCTAACAAATTTATCAATTCATCTTGTATCTTATGTTCAAGGTAATGATCATGAATTTTATTATCTTTAATTCGACAAATATGCCTTGCATTATAGGATCACATTCTACAATCATTTCAATTATACTTAAAAAGTTTATATTACTTTCTTCATAAATTCTTTCATCTATTCCACGAAATATTAAGTTAATTTTTGCAAGAGTTTTAACAACCACAATAATTCTAAATAAAACATTTCTCCAATGTTTCGTATCTCTATTTATTTGTTTTTGAACATGTTTGTCAATTATTTTTTTAGTAACCTTGTTTCTAAGTCAATCCATAAACTTAAATTAGCAATGTGCTCATTACTTATCTCATGATTCCCCAACTTATGACTAGTAATTCTCCAATCCCTACTGTCTTCATTAGCTAATTTAGTTGTACTAGGAACAAGATTAAAATATTTGCAACAGAAACACAAGACTTTATCCAAATCTTGAGAATAAATTAACCATCTTCTTTCATGTTGTTCACCATCATACACAACTTCTAAATGTACAATGATGAAGAAAAGTGCCTTGAGAATTCATCCTTAGGAAAATCTGTTGGGAATTCTCTTTATACAAAAGCAATTGAGCTTAAGTGTATGCCAATCGCCCAAGAAACCTAGGTTTAGGTTTCCTAGTCTCCTATATATAATAATCTTATTTGCTCTGGAAAAATATGTGAGTTGTCATCATCTCTCTGAAATAGAAAAGTGGCCACACATTTTCTCTCTCCCTTATTCGAGAATAGTACAAAAGATTTGTCATTCGTAGCCAATTGAGGAGGTTAAGAAAGGACTCACCAACAACAAAGGAGGATATTGCATTCACGCTTCAAGAGGTAATTATCTCCTTTTGATTAGAAAGACAAGGATGATCTTATAACATTCAAACATACTAGGTCCAATACGCTTTCGCAGATTCTATGGAATGCTTCAATCGATATCAAAGCCTAGGGTGTACGTTTGATGTTGATCTAGTCTTTTATGTGATATAGAACATAGAGTTCTATGTTTATGTTGGATCACACATATGCTATGTTTTTTTATAATTTTTTCATAAGATGTATGGTTTTATAAAATATGTGCTTGGTATAACATTTGAATGTTTCTGTTGGGTATGTAACAAGGAGGCTGGTCCCTTATGATCAGGTTTCCTCCTTGATTTTTGCTTTTGTTTAGCAATTTTATTGTTGTAAGAGAGAAATCTTCAAATTTTGTAACCAAACGATGTATATTCGTCAATGTTTGGGTCTGTTCATGACTATCCAAAGCTTTTATGGAAAATCTGAGGCCATGGCGTGAAAGAGGATAGAAAAATGATAGAACCAGAACCAAAGCCTGTACCAGATGTGCCGCCCGTGCCACGAGCCACCATAAGTGGCTACTGAAACGACCACTTCATGATTTCACTTTTATTACGTATTTATTTTTATTTGCTAAAAATTTTCGAAAAAATCAAAAGGATAAAAGTTCCAACAAAATTTGATTGATTTTAGAACGAATTTAGAAATTATAATGGTTTACTCGTTATTTTATAATGCATGACTTTCACACACATACCATACAGTCCATTCCTTATTACATAGCCAGAGTTCCATATATAAACAGTCCATGATACATCACAAGTACAGATCATCCAAAAGCAGACAAACAGCACACAATCTTCATTCCTCTGATACGGCATCCTTATCACTGATTTCCTGCTCGCCCAAATAATTTGGGGTCATCACAGGTGTCCACCACACAACACAACACAGGGTCAGTCTTGATAAACAAAATTTAAATATCATTAGACCAAATCATAAATCAAATTTAATTACCGACGGAACAAATAGTAAATATAAACAATTATACGAAATGTAAATAAGTCATTTTCACACACATACTTATCGTGAAATGAAAATGCATGTTCATCTTATTATATGATGCATGACTGAGATTTCAGCAACGTCTAAATAATTGTGGCCACTGTCAGATAACCCCACCCTCACCTTAGTGGAACGAACTTATCCATCCCGTCAGGGTAGCCCAGTGTTGCACAGGAGTCTCACTCCCTTCCATGTGATCATCATGGTGGTGTGGTTCCCCACTGTCTCAACTACCCCCAAGTTAAAACACGTATGGAACTCAGTTTAGTTATCTAACAAATACACCTCTTTACGAGGATCGTCTCATCGTCTCAAATTCTACCCCACCGGGCAGATGCACATGAAAATGCACACATGATTTATTTTTCTTCTTGTAAATTATTCTTTTATTTTCATCACATCTCAATATCATCACAAGGTCATCACCAATCACATCAACCTTCTAAATCATCACATCAAACTTCTCAAGGCCAAATGATACCACACGGCCATCACATAGTTCACTTTTTAAATTATTTCTCATCATTTGAATTGCTTTACCTTCTTATATCAGTTTTGTATTTGTTTTTACCACTTACAAGTCACATAAAATAACACTAGTAAATGAATGTTCAAATATTAACAAATTCCTATATGAATATGCTGTTTTATTTAGAGTTACCATAAATTACAGCCACACACATCATTTACTGCTTATCTTATTTTAATACAGCAACAGCATACCGATTTATTTACTTGCAACAGCATACAGATTCAATTATTTACAGCAACGTACAGTCAAAAATAAATATACAGCAACAGCATGCAGTAATTTAAATACAGCGTCATCATATAACGATTTAGATACAGCGTTGATTAATTTTGTAAATTAACTTACAGCAAATATTTTAACCAAATTTTAATACAGAAAATCAAACCAATTATTTACATAAAAAATTAAATTTAGTGTCATCTTTCCAATTAATTTATTAACTTAAAACTTTATTATACCAAGTAAGATAATTCATCAAGGCTAACTAATTTTAAAACTTCCATTAGGACATACTAATTTGGAGTTCTCTTAGCTTAGCCTTAATCCTAGTATATTTCTAAAAATTAAACTATTCTAATCAACTACTTAAGCAATAACATTTGAACAATTAAGAGCTAGGAGCTTAATACAATTTTACATAAGTGAAGTGATTTATCTCTTTCTCTCTGCTATGTCTTTAATAAGCTAATATTTAAATTCTATTTATCAAAACTACCCGTACCTTAATTGTTTTTCACACCTTGATTAAGCTTGCCTCTCTTTCTCCCTTCTTCACGTGGCTTCCTTGGCTTTTGGAAGATTTTGAAAATGATAGCAAAAGATATATAAGATAGGTACGGTTGGTGGCTTGTGTTGTGATTAAATAAAAAGCTTGGAAACAAAAGCAACCAAGTGGGGCTTGGTGCTGTACGTATGGCTGCTTGGAATGTTTTAATGATAGTGATAACTTGGTTTCTTATTTTCAAAGATTCAAAACACAACAAAGGCAAATGCTGCACGGTTTTGCTGCACTGGCTGCCCCTCCAATTTGCTTCATTTCCTTTTATAGTATTATCCAATGATTGCATAAATTTCATTGGTTGTTAGCTTGACTTCTTAGCCCCAAAAATTCTGCACGTTGGAATCTCCCTTGGATGAGCTCGAATGGATTTTTTTCACTTTCATTTATTATATATTCCCTTTGTACTTGCCTTTATCCTATCATTTATTGTTTTGTCTTCAATCATATTTCTCCTTTACACTTGCTTTCTCCTAATAGGCTATTCCATTATGCTCTTGTCTTGCTCTTGACTTGGCCCTCCCTACACTTCCAATTGCATTTCACGTGGAACCCTTCATACTAGGCTGTTTCATTTTTCTTGCACCGTACTTAGCTTGGTTTTTTTTTTTTCTTCCTACATGGTTCATATAGCTTTCAAGACCAAAGTTATCTTATTTTTTTTTTTATGAAATAGCAAGAATCTTATTTCTTTGTTGTTTTTAATTTGCAAAATCACTAAACTATCTTAATTACCAAGTTTATGTAGCCTATAATTACAAGAAAACTCCTAATATTATGTTCATCATTCTTATACAATTTTCTAATAATTAGAATAGCTTAAATTGAATTGAATTTTATTTCAAAAGGTGTATTAAATTCTAAAAATCTTGTTAGTTAGAAAATTTTAATTTTCCAATCATCCTACAATATTGCTTCAAGTTCATATAGAATAAGGAAAATAGTGGGGTGTTACAGCTACGAGTGGTACTTACGCTCCGGTATAAATGCGACGCGTGAGAGCGCGTCTAGTATCCTTTTTCGGTGGCTCACATGGCCACGTGCTCCTCCCTCTATGGTGGTTCTATCCATATGGTGAGCTAAGTGATCAAAGGTCCATCACATATTTGCTCGAAAAATAGCAAAGGGAGAAAAAGATATTTTTTATTTTTTATTTTTTTAGGAAATCGTGGATTAAAGTTTTATAATTACTATTTTTATGAATAAATGGATTATATGTGATAACATGATTTGTGTGATAACATGCCATATATAAAATATTTGTGTCAAGAATATATTTTTATTTTTTATATTTTTTTAAAGAAACCATGATTAAAGTTTTATAATTACCATTTTCATGAATAGATGGATTATATGTGATAACATGATTAGTGTGATAACATGTCATTTATAAAATATTTGTGTCATATCAAAGTATTTGTGATTACTTGATCATGCATAAATTCTACTATGTTAATGGTAATTTTGATTAATTTTGAATTCAAATGATTTGATTGATGATAATTATGAAAATAATGAGAGAATTTAGGAAATTAAGGTTTATGACCATTGTTTAATTAAAGATCGTTATTGATTTTGAATTTAAATTATTTTATTAATGGTTATTATGTCCCAACAACTAGATTAATAATCATGATGACAATAATGAGAGAATTCATGAAATTAATGACCATTATGAATTTCAAATTCTATATTAATGATTGGATTAGTTAATTTTAAAAAAAATGATTTTGAATTAAAATTAATGATCATCATGAATTTCAAATTCTAGATTAATGATTGGATTAATTATTTTAAAAATTAATTTTGAATTCAAATTAATGATCATTATAAATTTCAAATTCTAGATTAATGATTGCATTAATTATTTTTAAAATGATTTTGAATTCAAATTAATGATCATTATGAATTTCAAATTCTAGATTAATGATTGAATCAATTATTTTAAAAATGATTGTGAATTCAAATTAATGATCATTATGAATTTCAAATTCTAGATTAATGATTGGATTAATTATTTTAAAAATGATTTTGAATTCAAATTGATGATCATTATGTATTTCAAATTCTAGATTAATAATTGAATTAATTATTTTTAAAATGATTTTGAATTCAAATTAATGATTATTATGAATTTCAAATTCTAGATTAATAATTGGATTAATTATTTTAAAAATGATGTAGTTATCTTTTGCTCATATTCATTTGGTAACTAGGAAAGTGATTTTAAGTACAATGGTTATTTCATTAGTCGTCGTTGTAATAGCATGAAGAGACTCTCACTAGATTTACACACTTATCTGGCCAAATTTGTATGATCTAGATAAATCATTTTTTTTAATTCTTTGTAACAAAAATATCGAATGGGTGAAGGTTTTAAATTAAAATATTAATTTTTAAACTCGTGGGCTCCATTGTGGGTCCATTAATAAAATGGTCATGTGAAGCCCCATCGAATAAGGAAGACCGGATTTTATTTTATTGGACCTCAATAAGTTCAAAATTTTTAGTAAAGTACTATATTATTCAATGTCGGTAATGCTTGGATACTAATGATATTTTTTGAAATTAAATAATGGTTAATTACATTCAAATTTTGGTAAAATTATTAACCCTCCCATCGAGGCTCTGGTAATGGCACCGAAGGCCCAAATAACAATTTCAGTTTTTTACAAGTAACTTACCCAATGTAAGCCTTGTAAGGATAACTAAAGAATTGTAACAATGAACAAAAGTAGTTAAGGAATCTACCTGCAACTAGTATGTTTATTGTATGATTGTAAATTTTGTGCATTATTTTTCCAGAAAATGGCGCCCTTCAATCCATTAGCAACTATCTTAAGTCAAAAGCCTATGGATGGTAGAAATGACAAACAATGGAAAACTAATTTGGATATTGTTTTGCAATATGAGAAACTCACGTTTGTCTTGACTACCATTAAGCCAGCACAGCCTGAAGAAAATGCTTATAAGGAAACAAAAAAGAAATTTTTTTATTGGGAGAAGGCGAATGTTGTAGTTCGCTGCTACATTCTGGCCAGTCTCGTTAATCACTTGCAGAAGCAAGTAAACATGCTTGAGAGTGAAGCAAAAATGCTTTGAAATCTTGATGGCATGTTTGCTACTTCTAGCAATTTAGCTAGATAGAATGTGCTGGTTGCGGTCACCAAAATTGTGATGATTGGTGGAAATGTGTGAGATCATTGTTTAACAATGATAACAAACTTTAAACGAGCAGATGACCATGGGATTAAGTTTGATCAGGAGGTAAAGATTGACCTTGTCCTGCAGTCACTACCTGATTACTTTAACCAATTTAGAATGAATTATAATATGAACAAACTGAAACTGGATCTTACACAGCTAATGCACGAGCTTGAGAGTGTTGAATAGTGTCTGGTCAAGCAAGGAAGTGCATTTTTTGCTGAAAGTTCTGCTAAACCTAAGGGGAAAACCAAGAGAGGTAACAAGAACAAGAAGAAGAAAAAGTCAGATATTCCAGTTGCCAAACAAATTGCAAAGAAGCAAACAACCGATAAGTTCTTCAAGTGCGGTCAAAAGGGACATTGGAAGAAGAATTGCCCATGTGTGAACCGACTAGGTATGGGCAATTTACTTGTGATTGAGTCTTACTTAGTGGAGAATTACAGTGATAAATGGATCATTGGTTCAGAAGCCACTAACCATGTTTGTTACTCTTTGTAGTTGTTCAAACATAGCTTGCCTATCGGTCAAGGACAAAGAGTTTTGAGACTTGGAAATTGGGAGCTTGTCTCTGCACAAGCAGTAGGACAAGTTATTTTGTCATTTGATAATTGTAGAACTTTGGTTTTGGATGATTGCCTATTTGTTCCAGATTTTAAGAGGAATTTAATTTCTGTTAGTTGTTTGACTAAACATGGTTTGACAGTTCAGTTTAATTCCTCAGTTTCTATAAGGAGTTCATCTTCTTTTATATGTTATGGTACTTTGTTTAATGGTCTTTATTTCCTTAGTTCTATACCCCATGAAGTTAATCATGTTGAATTAGGAGACGAAGAGCATGTTCATCTATCTAAGAAAAGAAAGGTTTCCTATGAAACTTATCTTTGGCATTTGCGATTAAGTCATATTAACTCTAACAGGATACAAGGTTTGGTCAAGAGTGGGATTTTAAAATCCCTGGTTTTTGAAGGCCAAAGGAAATCATGCCCCACTTCAGCTGGAATTGGTACATACTAACGTATGTGGACCAATAAATGTCCAGGCCAGCGGAGGGTATGGGTACTTGATGGAGGTCCATGACAAGCCAAAGGTCTAGAATGAGAGCTTGAAGCACTTCCTTTGGTGAGCTTCAAAGGACCAATGACAAGAGCTAGGACTCAAGCACTTCAAGACCACATTCAAGCTAACTTGGGCAAGCATGATGTTGCACACCAATTCAAGGATGACAAGAGTTGGATTTTGATGTCTCAAATCCAATTTAATTCAATAAATTCCAGCACTTGTTAGAAGAAATTCAATAAAAACACTTGTAATAGGTTGTCACTTTTTAATCGATTATATTGACCTTGTAATCGATTACAGCATTTCAGTTGCAAACAGGAACAAGGTCTTACTGCTTTAATCGATTAAATGGCTAGTGTAATAGATTATTTTAAGCCTAGGGATGGGATGTCTATACCTTATGGTGATGTTGTTGATTTCCCTACAATCCGTACACATTCTCCAAGTTCTCTCCTTCTTAGGCACAAGAATAATAGGCATAGCACAAGGGCTCATGCTCTCACAGATCCACCCTTTTTCAAGTAGCTTCTCCACTTGTGTTTGTATTTCCTTTGCTTCCATTGGTGAAGTCTTATAAGCTGGCCTATTAGGAAGTGAACAACCAAGAATCAAATCAATTTGATGCTCTTTGCCTCTCAAGGGAGGCAAGCCATTAGGAACTTCTTTTGGAAAAACATTTTGATATTCTTCCAAAAGGGATTGCATAGCTTTGGGCAATTTTTCTCCTTCCTTTTCAACATGTAAACAAAGAGAGTTAGGACGCATATAATAAAGAGGTTGTTCTACCAATAACACTCTCTTAATTTGCCTTTCACTCAAGAACAAGCTCTCTTTAATTTCGTTATCATTTTCTTTTTCCTTTCTTTTTTTCTCACTAGTTTTTCTCTTTGGTAGCTCACTTTTGTTCTCTTTTTTAGGTGCAGTATTTTTTTTAACTCCTCAATTCTCTTTTCTTTCATCTTTATTTGATCCTCACACACTTGTCTAGGAGTCAAAGGCCTCAAAATAATTTTCTTGCATAGGTGCTCAAACTCAAAAGTGTTCTCCATGCCACTGTGTATCACTTTTCTATCATATTGTCATGGCCTACCAAGAAGGATATGACTAGCCTCCATTGGAACAATATCACAAAGAACATTATCATGATAAGCATTAATAGAAAAAGGAATGAGCACTTGAGAATTTACCACCACTTTCCCACTTTCACTAAGCCATTGTAGCTTGTATGGCTTTGGATGCTTTGTGGTTGGCAAGTGTAATTTCTCCACAAGTCTTGTACTAGCCACATTGGTGCAGCTCCCACCATCAATGATAAGTAAGCATACCTTGTCTTTAACCAAGCACCTTGTGTGAAAAATATTTTCTCTTTGAGTCTCATATTTTTCTAGGCAAAAATTGCTCAACATTCTCCTTACCATCAAGAGATCTCCCTCTTCGGCCTCTACTAGTGTGAGTTATTTTTCTTCTTCACTTGAAGAACTATTTGAGTCACTTGAAGACTCACTCCTTATGCCTCCATCCTCAAGCAAAATCATGGTCTTCTTGTTAGGACATTGAGAAGCAATATGACCCTTGCCAAGACACTTAAAACACTTGATATTGCTTGATCTTCTTGGAGTTGGCTCCACAATTTTTTTGCTTGAGCTTCCCAACTTCTTTATTTTTCTCATGAGAAATCTCCTTTTTAGGCTTGTCTTTCCAGCTGGAAGTTGCAGCCCCATTTGAGAATTTGGAAGTTTTTCTCCTCTTTAATTGTTGTTCCACCCTTTGAGCTTTGTGGACTAGCTCCTCAATTGTTGCATATGAATGTAGTTCCATCACATCTTGAATTTCTCTATTTAAGCCATGAAGGAACCTAGCCATAGTTGCTTCTTGAACCTCCACAATTTCAGCCCTTATCATCATCAATTCCATTTCCTTATAGTATTCATCAACACTCTTGTAACCTTGGAAATGTCTTTGTAGCTTGTTATGGACTTCTCTTGCATAATAAGTTGGGACAAATCTTCCTCTTAAGCATGCCTTCAAATCATCCCAAGAATTTACTCTTTGTCTCCTTATCCTCCCTATATCAACTTGAATTTGGTTCCACCATATCAAAGCATAACCACCAAACTCTAAAGTTGCTAGAGTAACTTTCTTTTCTTCATCAAAATGTTGGCATGAGAAAATTTGTTCTACTTTCATCTCCCACTCAAAATACTCTTCTGGATCATTATCGCCAAGGAAGTTTGGAATTTTTATTTTCACTCCTTTGAATCCTTCGTTCTTCCCCTCTCTCTCTTCTCTTCTCACCCTCCAATCTTTGTCATCTCTATTTTGCCTCCTAGGATTGTGTCTCCTATGATTTTCTCTCCAATCCTCTCCTCACTCCTCTCATCATAATAATTTCCTCCATGAGAAGAAGCATACTCACTCAACCTCCTACTACTATGAGCCTCTCCATCCACACTTCCCATTGGATGACTCCTCCTTTGTGACTTCCTTTGAAACTCTTCAAACCTTGCATCCATTTTGGTTTGCAAGTCTTTCATTTTTTTTGTCATGGCTTTCATCAACCTAGAGGTCCTAGGTGACAAAGCCTCTCCTCCACTTGAACTCATCCTTCAAAAAAATGGTTAGCAAAAACACAAGTATATAAGGAGATTCTCACCACTCTCAAAGTGTTTGCCACTCTTAATCTAGGCTCTTTCTATAATGTTCTCTCTTGCCTTTTTCCACTCTTATTTCTCTCTATAGTTCTTAAGCAAAAACTTCTAATCAAATCAAGCCTCTCTACTATAGTGAAATAGGAAATGATTCTAGGCTAGACTCAAGAGTCCAAAGAACAAGAAAACTCTAAGACAAAACCTTGGAAATTTTAAGAGACAAGCAAC
>QARZ01041109.1:247212-274819 GCA_013407115.1 Glycine latifolia | reverse complement strand
CCGATGTTAAATGTCTCAAATAACCGATGTTGAAAGCTGCTTTTGTAGTAGTGAACGAAGCAAAATTTAGAAAAGCACAACTCAATTTGGAATTTAATGAGACAACTCAAGGAATACTATGACTGTACCAAACTGCACAAGGAGGATATGCCAAGTGAATTCAATTGCTAGAAGCCAAATTTCATCAAATTTGCATGTTATACAAATTCACTTGATTTTGTTGTTCAAAGGAAATTTTGGAACTTGTAATTTTGTAACTTTGCTTCCAAATTCTATTTTTCTTTCACTTTTTCTAGCCACTAATCAATAATGTCTTTGGCTGTACCAATATGATATCACTTGATGCATTTTTTTTTTTGCTTTTGATTGTTTCTTTCACAATTTTTTTTCAGCTTTTGTTTTTCTTTTGAACACGTTCAAAAATTCTTAAAGAAATTCAATGAATCACTAAAATATGATGTATAACAATTGTAAAATTTTCTTCTAACAACTCAATTCAGTTTAGGCATAAGATTAGAATTAAAACAAGTTGTTATACAACACAAAAACACTACAAACAAAAGTTGACAAGAATCAAAGCTAGAAAATTAGAAAAATATGTAGAACACATGAAGAACATGAAATCACATAGAACTTGAAGAAAACACTAAGGTTTTGTGGCCGAACACACAACAAGCCCACACCCCCAAGAATCAAAGGAAAACAACAAGAAACAAGGAATTGAAATGAATTTTCATTTTTGGATTTGATGCAGAATTTTACCTTTGAAGAAATTCTTAAACTGAACTTGAAGAAGAATTCTACAAGGATTAGGCTCTGATACCACATGAAGTAACAGCTGAACCCATAGTCATTAAGTTTTCCCAAATCTACCTTGCAATAGAACCCAATCTTCAAGCAAACTTCAAGAACACGTAAGCTTCCAACACTCCTTGAAATTGGGGTTGTTTAGAAGTTTGAAATTGCAGAAATGGAAGATGGAAGAAAGGTTAGGGATGAAGGTGAAGACACCATGGAGAAGCTCTCCAATAAGTCTAGGAAGAATCACCACAATAGCATTAGGAAGCCATTGATAAGACTCAAGAAGTTCTTGAACAAAAACAAAAGAGAAACTCTCACAACAATTTTCAGAATTGTATTAATGAACCAAAAGTTTGTTACATTTTGTTTTGGCACTTTATATAGGCCACGAAATTACAAGCTAAATGTCACTAAAATGTAAGGAAAATGTAAATTGAAATGAAGCCTAAATGAAGCTTGAAGTGCAAGCTTTTCCTAAGTGACCTTTGGCTTCCAAAACATGTGCAGTTGCAGTTTCAGACTGCAATAATCGATTAATTTGTACTTGTAATCGATTAAAGCAGTCAAGCACTGAAATAATCGATTACACTAACCATTTAATCGATTAAAGTGGTAAGACTTTGTTCCTATTTGCAACTGAAATGCTGTAATCGATTACAAGGTCAATATAATCGATTAAAACAGTGACAACCTATTACAAGTGTTTTTATTGAATTTCTTTTAACAAGTGCTAGAATTTATTGAATTAAATTGGATTTGAGACATCAAAATCCAGCTCTTGTCATCCTTGAATTGGTGTGCAACTTCATGCTTGTCCAAGTTAGCTTGAATGTGGTCTTGAAGTGCTTGAGTCCTAGCTCTTGTCATTGGTCCTTTGAAACTCACCAAAGGAAGTGTTTCAAGCTCTCCATCTAGACCTTTGGCTTGTCTTGGACCTCCATCAGTACTTCATCACATTCACTGATGATTACTTAAGATTTGGATACATATACTTGATGCTTCATAAGTCTGAATCTTTTGGAAGATTCCAAGAGTTTAAGGCTTAGGCAGAAAAACATCTTGGTATTTAAATCAAGACTCTTAGGTCTGACCGAGGAGGTGAATACCTATCTGGAGAATTCAGGTCTTACCTGACTAAGAAGGGGATACTTTCACAACTATCTTCTCAGGGACACCATAGTAGAATGAAGTTATTAAAAGGAGAAACAGAACCCTTTTAGAAATGGTAAGGTCCATGCTCAGTTATTTGTCTCTGTTTGAATCGTTCTGGGGATATGTCCTAGAAACTGCCATGTACTTATTAAATTTAGTTTCATCTAAATCTGTTTCAAAGACACCCATAGAACTATGGAATGGGCGCACACCCAGTTTGAACCATATTCGGATTTGGGGTGCTCCGGAACATGTCTTATAGTCCAAAAGGTAATAAGGTCTTAGTGAGAACTCACACGACTTTCCTAGAGGAGGACTATATGGAAAATTAAAAACCAAAAAGTTTGATTGTTCTTGATGAGCTTGTCTCAAGTCAAGTTTTATCTCAACCTCAGGTGGTTCCATCTTATGTTCCTATGGTTTTTCAAAGAGAGGAAAATATACCTGAAGGTGAACATACATAGGAACTAGATATAGAACCAAAAGTTCAGCATAATGATCTACAAGTGAAACCTGTAGAAATGCAAGTACCACTTGTTGAAGAACAAAATCAAGATTTGGTTAACCCACCTAATGAGGATCTTTATGAAATTATTGATCCACCTAACTTGGATCCTCCTGTAGATGCACAACAAGTTAGGCAAAGTAGTAGTGGGAGAATGATTCGTAAACCCACAAGATATCTCTTGTTGGGAGAATTATACTAGGCTATCACCATTGAAAGAGATGATGATCCCACTAGTTAGGATGATGCACTTGAAGATGTTGATGTTCAGGAATGGCTAAGGGCTATAAATTGTGAGATGAAATCTATGCATTCAAACTCAGTTTGGTTTCTTGTTGAAGCACCTAAAGGGATAAAATGCATTGGGTGTAAATGGATCTACAAGAGAAAGAGAGGATCAGACAGAAAGGTTTAAACCTTTAAAGCTAGATTGGTGGCAAAATGGTACACCCAAATAGAAGGTGTAAACTATGAAGAAACCTTTTCGCCAATAGCCATGCTTAAGTCTATCCGGATTCTCTTAGCTATTGCGACAAGTCTCAATTATGAGATTTGACTAATGAATGTCAAGACTGCTTTTTAAATGGAAATTTAGAAGAGGACATCTATATGCAGCAACCAAAAAGGTTCATAGTTGAAGGGCAGAAACACATGGTGTGCAAGTTGCAAAGGTCTATCAATGGACTTAAGCAAGCATCCAGATCATGGAACATTAGGTTTGATCAAGTTGTTAAATCTTATGGTTTTGAGAAAATTCCTGATGATTCGTGTGTATATAAAAGAATCCTAGGGGAATCAATATCTTTTCTGGTGCTTTATGTAGATGATATACTCCTCATTGAAAATGACATAAAGGGTATTGTTAGGCATAAAGACCTGGTTGAACAAACATTTTGATATGAAGGACCTGGGAGAGGAAAATTATATTCTTGGTATTAAACTCTTACAAGATCGGAAGAATAAGTTATTGGCATTGTCTCAGGCCTCCTATATTGACAAGGTCCTTGCCAGGTTCAGCATGGAGAATTCTAAGAAGGAAACTTTACCTTTCAGGCATGGGATTCATCCTTCTAAGGAGCATTATCCTAAGACTCATGAGCAGAGAGAAATCATGAGAATGATACCTTATGCTTTGGTTGTAGGTAGTCTAATGTATGCTATGTTGTGCACCAGGCTAGACATCTGCCATGCAGTGGGAGTTGTTAGTCGGTACCAATCTAATCCTGAAGAGAAACACTGGATATCAGTTAAGCATATACTCAAGTATCTTCGGAGAATGAGAGATTATATATTGGTCTATTCTAGTGAAAGTCCTGGAACCATTGGTTACACATACTCAGATTTCCAAGGAGACATGGTGGTAACCAAGATAGCATCGAAAGAAAACCTTTTCGACCTTTTTACCAAGAGTTTGTGTGAACGTGTGTGTTTGAGAGACATGTTACATCTATGGGTCTTAAGAAGATTCCAGACTTGCTATAGCTTTAGGAGATTGAATTTTCACTTTGTTTATTTTGTGCTCTTTGAGCAAGACATCATGACATTGTTTTTTTAAAGTTATAAATGAGGTATTATTCATTTATAGTATGCACACAAAATTTACAAACACCAAGGTCCGGATCAATTGTAAAGTATATGATCATATGGATACGTTCATAGATGACATGATCATAGGTTCTAACAATTGATGAGTGGGTTCACAGTTGTTAAATAAAGTTGGGCACTTTATTTAGGATGCAATATTTTATGAAATGGTCTTTCCGAACCATTGTAAAATATTGGTGTGAATTAATGTTCGCATTGAAAGGGTCAAAGAGAGATTTGATTAAGGTTGTTTTTATGCCATAAGTATCGAATCTCTAGCTAACCATAGTTATGTGATTGCTCTTAACCCTGAGTTTATTATAAATGGGTAATTGAATAATTTTCATTCTTTGATTTACCAACGGGCGAGGCCCGAGCAATTGACAGTCAATAACTCGATATTTTGGGAGGAAAAATTATTTGATTATCGGTATTTATGAGATAAACAACATGGAATTTGTAGGATATGTCCCCTTGATATGTTTTGGTACTTGGACATTAAAGACACTACTTTTAGTGGGACATCACCAAATTATATAATCATTTATTGATTGTAAGGAGCCTTGATTAATAATAGATGGTGGATCCCCGTGCTAGCTTGAAACAAAGGGTGGGACATTTTCAGTTGATGATGAAAAGTGAGTTACATGTTTTGGGCTTTAAGCTTATGCTTGTACTCAAGAGCAAGTGAGAGATTGTTGGGAATGCTCTTTATACAAAAGATATTGGACTTAAATGTATGGCAATGGCCCAAGAAACCTAGGTTTAGGTTTCTTAGTCTCCTATATATGATAATCCTATCAGCTCTAACAAAATATGTGAGTTGTCATCATCTCTCTTAAATAGAATAGTGCCCACACACTTTCCTTCTTCCTTATTCGAGAATAGTACGGAAGATTTGTCATTCGTAGCTGATTGAAGAGGCTAAGAGAGGACTCACCAAAGACAAAGGAAGATATTGCATTCACTCTTCAAGAGGTAATTATCTCTTTTTGATTAGAAGACAAGGATGATCTTATAACATTCAAATGTACTAGATCCAGTACGTTTCCGTAGATTCTAGGGAATCCTTCAAAATCTATATTAGTAATTTTAATTGGACTTTTTTCTACTAATAGATCTCTCAAACTTAAACTAATTAATATTTGTTCATTGATTTGGATCATATATATTTTTAATAGTTGTTTCTTTTAGTTTATTAATTTCTTATTTTTCATTTTGAGTTTAGGAATCAATATAATATTGTCCATTAACTAATAATACTTCTTTGCTATTTTCATTTTCATTAATTATTACGTTGTTAACTTGTTCATTAACTAATACTTCTTCTCTATTTTCATTTTTTAAATCAATTTCTACATAATTAACTTGTACATTCAACGAGCAATTACTTATATTTTCATATTCACTGCAAGAAAAATGACATATGCCTACGGAGGCTTTTGCCTACATACATAAATCACTGTAGGTAAAAGTCAAAAATACTTATACCTATAACTATTTGATGTAGGTAAAAGTTAAAGTTTATACTTACTATTATTCACTGCAGGTAAAACTCAAAATGATTTATACCTACAAATATTCAGTGTAGGTAAATTTTCAAAAAAAAAAAATATTTATAATTATTTTACGTAAGTAAAATCTTATAAACTTACACCTACGATCAATTAGTAGATAAAGTTTCACTTCCCAATTTCTTTCTCAGAGTTAAAACTCAAAAGAAACTAGGTGATTACTCTCCTCTCTTAGCGTTCTCTCATACTCACGATTCCGATTGCTCTCTCAGTCTCGCGATTTCTCATGAGTCTTCTCTCAGTCTAGCGATTCTTACGTTCTCACACACCAACCCTAGCTATTCCTCTCTCGTTGCGGCACTTTCGCCCTCATTGATTCATCAATTTCTCTTTGTGAGTTTCTCTTAGCTTCTTAGTCTCACTGATTCATCAATGTTTTTTATCTTATGAGTATTGGCAAAGACGAAGAGAAAGATGTTAAGAAGGAAGAAATTTCCTCAAAGGATAGATTAGAAATGGAAAATTGTAATCTCATATGAGGATGCACAGTTTCTTTAAATGGAGGCGCTGTTAATTTCAATTTATCTCAAAGACGGAGCATGCTAAAGCCCGTTAACGCCGAACCTCCACCCAAGGATTCCATTGTTCCTCTCGCAGCAACAACCATCGTTGCTTCTGCTTCTGGTACGCATTAATAATCATTTAATTAATTAATTAATGCTTTCACATTGATGATAGTGTGACAGCGTCGTTCAATTCGCAGAGACGAAAGAGGAAGATTTTGAACAGATAGCCAGTGATCTCGACAATGCTTCACCTCTTGAAATCATGGATAGAGCCCTCGAAAAATTCGGCAACGACATAGCTATTGCCTTCAGGTAATTAATTAATTACTTACTAACACATCCCATCAATTACTTTGTTTTGCTGAAAATTCAATTGTTTAATAATTATTATTATATATTTATAACACTTGAATACTTGATGACTTGAAGGATCCAGCAAAGAAATAGCTGCTAAAGAGCCTGATTCGACAATTAAACATACTTTCAAGTTTTTAGCTTGTTGCTCTCTGCCTCCACACTAACTATGTCAAAAGACATACGGATGGGAACAAAGTCAAATGCATTTATCAAATTATATGAGTTTAGTCCATGTATACAAATCTTAATTTCGTAATCATTATTGTTTTTTATTGATTCCAAAATTAAGATTTCATATATCATCTCCATACTATATAATAATATAAAATTCAAAAAAATAATTGATGGATAATGAAAATTAAATCCTTGCATAATTTATTTTCCTAATTTTATTCTATTATATATAGGTATATATTACACTTCTGTAAAAAAAAAAAAAGGTATATATTATACTTATTCAGTGTGAATACAAAATGTGAACCTCATTGTCAAACGTTGAATAATTTGCCTTTCATAACTCGTGAATTGTATGAATGTTCATTGTGGAAGGATTGGCATTGGTGATAGACACCTGCAAACACTCTCTGTAATTTAGGGAGAACATGTAATACAAAAAGTTTAGTATTGTAACTAAATCCATTTGTAGGCCTTTTCTGATTAGAAAATAATTGACTTAATTATATTTCACAGGTTATTAAGATTATATCTTTGATGGCACACATTATTGCTAAATTCGCTATACATGTTGATTTTTTAAACTCCTTTATTGTCTCACTAAATCTTATTGCACTTAAATCTGGCAGCTGGATTTTATATTTGCTGGGGTTGCTTGGTGTGGGTTCCATCTGTTTATACATCTCCTAGAATGTACCTTGTCAACCATCCTGTAAATCTTGGCATCAAGGTATATTCTGTTTGTGTTGCTGATCTTTTATAGTCCAGGGGCAGTGGGGGAACGAGAAGTGAAGTTAGGGCTGAGTTAACTACTAGAGTTGCCAACAGAGTTTTTCTTATTTATATTCTTTATCACGTTCTATTATTTTCCTGAAAATTTCCATTCTTGTCTTCCAGCTAGCGCTCTCAATTTTAGTAGCTGGCATTCTTTGCATATACATCAACTATGATTGTGACAGGCAAAGGCAAGAATTTCGTAGGACAAATGGAAAATGCACAATCTGGGGAAAAACTCCTTCAAAGGTGTAAATACATAATATTTGCTGTGTATATTTCATTTGGACCGTATTTTCTATAGAATGTATGTCAGATTTGAATGCTTACACAAATATTTGCCAGTAGACTTACATAAACTAGGCATACTGAAAATAATGTTGCAGATAGAGGCCACATATACTACTACTTCTAGGGAAACTAAAAGAATCCTTCTTTTAACCTCTGGATGGTAAGCTTTCACTTAAATTTCTGTATGATTATAAACCATACCTGCTTTTCTCCCCCATTGAGGAGTTTAACTCACCACTTGTTGGGCCTGATTCTGGATATTTGATTTAAAGTAGATCATAATTCTATTAAAAGTTTATATTGATAGTTTACATTTAGATATGAATGTTATTTGGAGTGATGATATACAAACATCCTCTTCTTTTATAATCTGTAATCATTTAGCATGTCTGAAGGAATGGAATGAGGATTAATCCTACGTGGCAGGCTTTCTTCTTCTAGAAATTTTGTGAAGATGAAGGTCTTGAAAGGTAGTTCCACTATTACTATGCCTGTCATATAAGTTGCTACTTTTCCTTCAATGATATAAAAATTCAGTCTTTCTTCCCCTTAGGATTCTCTTTAATTAAAATCATGACCAAAAGCAGAGAGACATGTTAAATTTTTGGCTAGAATGGGGAAGAATCCCTCCCTCCATAGGAAGCCTAATGGTTATGGTGTCCAGTAGGAGGTTCATCAATGAATTATGCAAACAAGTAAAGACTAAAACTCCATAAGCTTATTATTAGTGTCCTGAATATTTATATAGAAAAAGTGCCAGCAAATAACCCTTGCTTTCAGCTTTGAGATTAATTTTTTATTTATTTACTTTTTGTAGGAGTGAAGTGTGTTGTGGATTTATGTGCTGCCCCAGGTAGCTGGAGTCAGGTACAAGTGATGAAATTATCATTGTCATGACATATTAACTATTAAACAGCCAGACTTTGAGCATAGTATTTCAATTTTACTCTACTGTTCTTATGTTTTAGCTTCTCAAACTTAAAAGACAATTCATGATTTGCTATTTTGCTTAAAAAAAATTAGCACTGTCAAGAATGGGAACCAGGGTCTATCGGGCACATGGATGTAAGTTAATGATGCTAGAATAATGAAAAAAAAATGTCTAAGTTATTACCATGCATTCACAGGAGGGATAAAAAATCAAGACCATGCATACCCTGGTCTTGTTTGATAGCCATCAATGCTAAGTTCATAATACTTTATTCTTATTTGCAGGTTTTTAGTCGTAAATTGTATCTCCCAGACAAGCTTGCACCTGATGCAAAGTAAGTTGGCATTCTTTGAAAATTCTATAATCAGATTTCCTTGATGTTGATGTTCCCATCCTATACATTCGTGCCATAACTTAGTATTAAGATTAAGCTCTATCAAACTTATATTTTTTTTTGTTAGTCACTGTGTACAATTGGGTGTCATCCAGGTGCACGGTGACATAACTAATGCTCAAATAGCTAAAGTGGTATATTTTATTTTTCCGAATTGCCTTAGTTTTTTAATAGATTATTTTATTTGGAAGATGTGTTGAATAAGCTGCATGTCTTGGTAGAGATAGAAAATATATCTGACTCTTTTCCTCATCTAAACTTGGCTCCTCAAATTTCATTAAGAAAGCTTTTCTTTATTATTTAAAAAAATATAAGAAATAATTTTATTGCTTTGACCATAAAAATCTTCCACATTAACTAAGATATGCATGGATCAGGTGCAAGAGCATTTTCAAATTTCAATACAAATAGGAAATTGGAGAGGTGGAATTGGTTTACAACTATATTCAATCCCGGGATCAAAGTCACTTTTCAAAATGTTTGTCAAGTTCTAATTCTATAGTTTTTGCTTTACAGTTGAAATGCCACCTATGAGAGTCTAATGAGACCAACAAGGACTTATAAAAGGTTAATTCACTATTGAGTGGCCTGTAAGTATTTTTTAGATGAAGAATTTTGTTTTGACATGAAATACATTTCCCATGATATACCAGTAACTTGTATAATGGTTATAGAATGTGCTATATATATATATATATATACACCAAATAAATCATTTACAGTTGATTAAAAATATAGAATTTTGTATATATTCGGCTAAGGTAATTATTACTATTATATAAAAATATTTTGTTTTATTTTAAAGTTTTGTCATAAAATGCATTTTTAAATAGATTAATCAAGTCTTGAATACTCATATCAAATATAGAACTTGGAGTATCATGGGAACCTTGCCAGCATATTAATTTTTTTATTTACGTACCTTACTTTGCACTATCACATGCTGGAACTTGGTATATGATGGGAACCTTGCCAACATATTATTAATTTCATTTATTTAAATAAATTAAATCAAGTCTTTTTTTAAAGTTATGTTCTTGAAAATATAGGATTTTGTATATATTTGGCTGACGTAATTATTACTATTATTTAAAAATATACTTATTGTTTTATTTTAAAGTTTTGTCATATAATACATTTTTTAAAAAGATGAATAAAGTCTTGAATACTCATGTCAAATATAGAACTAAACTCAAATTTTATATTTCAAATAATCATGAGATACCCAGTATTTGAGTAGAAGCTAATTATAGGAAGTATAAGTTTTAGGCCTTTGTATCCTTTATATGAATGCTAATTAAATTGGTTCTTGAAATATTATCCACTCTTTTCATTTTACTGTTTGATTATTTTTTACCAAGACATGTTTGTACTTTGTAATATTGTAGAATATCTTGAATGAGTTTGGAGAAGGTTTGGATCATACAGTCCTGTCATTTGGTTTAGCTATAACCATTTATATGATGTGTGCTACCTGTTGCTATCCCTATTTCATCATTGATATTTTCTCTTATTATAAGTTAGGACTTATGCTTTTTAACTGTTATTAAGAAATTTATGAATTTGCAGCTTTAGGTTTAGATTAAGAAATTTATGAATTTGCAGCTTTAGGTTTAGATTTTGTAAAGCTAGCTCTCAGTTGTAGCTTCAAATATTTTTTTCTTCTATTTTTGCATTTCTCTAAATCTGAATGAATAGAAACTATCCATAAATATCCTTATTATACTTATATAATCATTAATTAAAAAAAGTGTATGCTTAATTGTTGACCGTGCATTTTTTTTTCTTTTTCATAAATATCCATAAATATCTTTTTTTCTTCTATTTTTAACTGTTATTATACTTATATAATCTTGAATTGTTCCTTTACAAGTTTAATTATACATTTCACCAGGTTTCATAAAGTTACTCGGCATGGAAAAACTCTAGAACTGTTGCTGGAGGGTTGTGAAGGAGAGCTATGGTGCAGTTAAACAACAACAACATACCTTTCCTGTGAGTCTAAAGTTAGCAGCAATAAGTTGGATTCATGAAAGAGTCCTGTTTTGCTCCTTGGTCTTTTATTCAGACACACATAATTAGATGATATTTACTCTTGTAAACCGAGCAGAGCAATGACTATCTTGGTTAGTGAAGTAGAGTTCTGGTTTCTCTCTCAAGTTTGTCTTGAGAATTTCACTCTGGTATTATGTTTAATTTTTTATTGGTGTTGGTACAATTGTTTTCTAAGCCAAGAACTTGTACTTGAGAATGGAGAAACAATGAATCACAAAATAAAAATAACATACTTGGTTTCGTAGCGCATTCCTAGATTATGAATTTACTTGGCTTGGTTCAAAATATCAAAATTGTTAAGTTTAGTATAATATTCAATATTCAATAATCATTCCTTCAATTATATTATTTTTTCATAAAATTCACCCGACAACATTAAGAAAATATATTTAGTTTAATTTTCATTATTATATGACTTTTACCTACAGTTGGATGTTGTAGGTATACGTTATGACTTTTACCTACAGTTAGAGGTTGTAGGTATACATTAATGATTTTTACCTATACCTAGAATAAATTGTAAGTATTACCTATAGTGACAGACAAATATAATCATAGGTAAAGATATGTTTGTAGGTAAAACTTGTACATACAGACAACTAAGCGTCACAATACGACCCCTCAAAGTTGACGGAAAAATTGTTCGTAGGTAAATGTCAATTATACTTTTACCTACAGATTATTGACTTATAGTGATGGATTTTGTTTGTAGGTATAAATTAATTTTCTTGTAGTGATTTTTTATCTGTTTTAATAAATCTATCTAGAACATTCAATTTAAGAATTAATTTTTTTAAGTTTTGAATAACCATATTCAAATTTTTGAGTTGACTTTTTGAAATAAAACAACTAATGTATAAAAAAAATTAAAATTATAATCAAGATTATAAAACAAATGTTAGAACAATAAAACTTGATTGTCTTGCAAATGAATTGCTTTATATACTTCTTTGAGTTGAAATACTTTACCACAATGCTCTCTGAATTCTTAAACTAATAAATGTAAAACAAAAAATATTTTAGAATTTCAAGATATTTTATAAAAATAATACCAAAATTGAATTATATAAAATACAATCATATTTCAAAGTAAAAAATAACATAAATGATTCAAATGATTTAGCCAAATGGATAGAAGAATTGTTAAATAACATGTGTAATACTTTCATGTGAATCGGAACATGAGCATCAAAGCCAAGCCACAAATCAAAAGTAGAACAAGGAACATTGAGGAAAAAATTAATAAGCATACTTAATTAAATGAGAATAAATGAAGGAATAATTAGAGAGTATAAATGAGAATGAAAATGATATTTTAGCTAATTTGAGAGAGAATAGAGAACGGCTTTTAAATTACTTTTGATAATTAGAGAACATGATAAAAGAAATTTCAAATTAATTTTAATGAAAATTGATATATTCAAATTGAGATACTTTTGATATAGTCAGCCAAGAGACATACTAATTAATGAAAATCAATGAATAATTAATTTTAAGAAAAAACTAAACTATGAAATTATGAATTTTACCGAAAATTAAAATTATATTTCTTTTGTATTATTTTTATGAGTATTATAAGAAAATAAGTCTTATAATTATTAATTTTTTTAGATCTAATTTTTTTTTTGGAGGCCTAAAACAAGGACTTTAATTACTTTATCCCAGCCTTGCATTGATAAATTGGAAAGTAATTAATTCCTTTATTAGGGTAAGGGTATTTCGAATTCAGTTTCACATCTCCCGAAGATTTAAGATCTGTTTGGATGGCAAGCACCTGGAATTTCTAGCCTGGCATATTACGACTGTCTCAATGGAGCCATGATGTTTACCCCGATAGGATTAAGCAGACCCATGCGCAAACCTGGGTTCGCATCTATGACTTACCACAAGAATACTGGAGAATGAAAATCTTGTTTGAAATAGTGGCAGCGGTAGGGACTCCTATTACTTTGGATGAATCCACTAGGAATAAAGTGTTTGGGAATTATGCTAAGATCTTGGTGGATGTGGATTTGTCAGGTCCCCTTCCGAGCGAGATATTGGTGGAGCGGGAATGTTTCGCTTGCTTTTTAGTGAGGACGAGTCCTAACATATTGATGTTTTGATGATTTGTTGGTCATGAATGTGAATCTGAAAACAGTCTCTTTGCATATTCAAGGATAAGGCTGCTTACAATATTGATCCTCCTTACTTGCGCATAACGTGGAGCATCCGGACAATGGGTACATAATTTATCTCTATTGAGTATGAAAAGTTGCCATTGTTATGCAATCAGTGTGGTTCATATGATGTAACATGGACTTGCGCGTGTTTTCTATATGAAATATTGCAGAGATCACCGACACTACAAGCTCGCAAAAAGAAGATGATGAATATGTCCAGCAAACAACTTTTGGAATCAGAGGCTTTAGTCTCAGTAGGAAGCAGCGAAGATGGATCCAGTCAACAATGACATTCAGATTTATTCCTCTCTATGGATTGACAGAGCTGAAGGGGAGCAATATGGGAACTTTTGTCTAGATAATATGCAAGATGTTCCTATCGAACTGGTCAATAATTTCACAGAGGTCCTCTCCAAGTCTTAGAAAAAGAAACTGAAAAATAAAAACAAGACATATTGTGATGAAAAATTGTTCCCTCCAAAGTCTCAAAACCACCAGCAAGTCTTAGAAATAGGGAGGAGGAATGTCCCTGAATCGTCTTTTACAAAGGGTGTTCAAAAAGATCTTAAAATCCTTGCTAAGTTTTTGGGACAAGTGGAAAATGATGAAATAAATATGGCAACAAACACAAACAACTCTGCAACCACATCAAACAACATTAAAGTGGTTCTTCTACCACTCAGCGAAAGAGAACTTCCAGGATAAAATAATCTTTTTATTTTTGTTTTGTGCTAGAGAGCCTTTTGTAGGCTGGTGCATCTAGTTTTGTTTGGTGTATGTTGCTCCCGAGGTTTATTAGGGGAGTGTTTTTTTTTTTTTTCCTATTTTTATCTAGAGGGGAATGCATTTCTTGCTTTCTGTAATTGAGGCATCTTGTAGATGGGGCATATATCTCATGCTTGTTGTGTTATATGCTTTTCTTTTCATGGTACTGGCTTGATCCCTCATGTTTGTTGTTTAGTTGTTTTTTTTTTGTGTCCTGTTTCTCTTTAATATATTCCCAGTTTTTTTCCTAAAAAATATTATATTTTAAAATATTTTTAATCAAATTTAAAATAAAATAAAAAATATACTAGACGACATTATATTTTTATTACATTACTTAGCTTAATGTTAAAATAAATCGTCTAATATAAAATTATATAAAAATAATAATAAAATAAAAAAATCTAACATTTATTATTGTAAATTTTGTGAAATATAAAGATGAAATAATAAATTAAATATTATAAAAGTACAATGATTAAAAAAAGTGTAATATAAAAAAATGGAAAATACAGTAACAAAAGTAAAATAAAATAAAACAAACCTATAATCTATCATTATCAATATAATAAAATCTTATCTTATATTTTTTATATCAAATCTTATCGTATATAGAAAATATTAAAAATAAAATCTAATAAATATTTTAAGAACAAAATAATAAAAATATAATTCAATATAAAAAGTTAGAAGGTATCATTTTCAAAAATATTACTTTTAGTAACATTTCAAAAAATATTAGAAGCTACTAAAAAAATCTATTTATCCAACTGTCAAACAAATTAATCAGTTAATTAAAAATTTAAAGACTAATTGAAATTACTTGTCGAACATAATCAAAATTGAAATATTTTTTTTATATAAAAAAGGTTAAATTCATTTTTTGATTCTCTAATTTATTATTTAGGTTTAATCTGATTTTTGAATTTTTTTTTTTTGGCTCAATTCAGTCATCTAATATTTAAAATCAATTCATTTTGGTTATGTCATCTAACTTAATTTGACGATGTTAAGAAATATGTTTTTTGTGACGGTTTAAAATTACTAAGTAACTATTTTAAATTGTTGTAAAGTATGATTTCTTAACACAGTTAACCAAATTTAAATGGTAAGACTAAATTAAATTGATTTTAAAAATTTGATGATGAAATTGAACCTAAAAAATCATATCAAATTGAATATAAGAAATAAATTTGAGAAAAAAATAACCTAAAATCCCAAGTAATATTTTTTTTGACGGAAAATTCCAAGTAATCTTAGGAGGTGTTTGTATCACAAAATTATTTTACATTCCTGGGAATCACATCCTCAGGAATATTGTAGTTGAGAGTGTTATTCCTTAACATATATAAAAATGTGTTTGGTTAATTTTAACATTCCTAGAAATATTTTTAAAATACTAAACTTGAAAAATAATTAAATATAAAAATGGGAATAAAAATTATGTAGATATGAAATTGAAAATGTAACTTTCCCTTGGATTGATATGGACTCAACTTTATTAATTAAGAATAACTAATTTTTTTATTAATTAAGATCAACTAATTGAGAAGCCGCAAAAGGAAAAATTATTTACAGAAAAGGAAGCCGTTACATAACACTAAGAAAGAAGAATTGACAAATACAAATATCAATACAAAAATTTGATGAACATAGAAATTAAATCATATTTTTATATATAATAATCATTCTTTTGATCTTCAAACTATGATTCCTCTGACTACATAGGCAAGCAAAATTTGTATGATTTTTCAGAATCACAAAGCATTGAAAAAACTTCCTTATACGACCATATCATATACAAGAAGAATATTTCTTTTAATATATATGCATATTTTTTTTGTGGCTGAGTGGAAATCTTCCCTTTAATGTAATTAAAACCTTTCAGTTTCCTTGCTTATTCTTACCTCCATAAATAATTTGTCTCTTTAAATACAAATCTTCATTTGAACACAAGAGTTGAATTTCTTAGGTCTTAGAAACTTTTGTTTTATCTGATCATGTCTATTGGTTGGTATCATTTTACATTTTTCTTTCTTTTGCCAACTTTAGGAGTAGTGTTAGCACATGTTAATCACTGTCATCTGATCTATTGAATATATATATATATATATATATATATATATATATATATATATATATATATTAAATAATTATATGTTCACATACAAGTCTAATAGGTTATTGTATGGTTATATGGACTGGAATCCAATAACTTGTTATATTACTAGGGTTTTCCGTAACCTGTAAGTAACACTATTGAACATTCCAAATCTGATACCTCTTGGTGTAATACTTCAAGCACCCAACATTAAACATTTTTCTCTCTCAAATCCCTTACCTCCAACAATCTTGAAGTATTAGCTTCGTGTATCGGATTTGAGCGAGTAAGGTGTTGTTTCGAATATCTCATTGAGAACTCAAGAGTGTGATCACTTGTTGAAACCTCTGCAACCGCAACATTTGAGTGCAAATCCTAGAAATTTCAACCTATTTCACGAGTTGAAACCTTGTGGATTTTTCTCTACTCGTCGAGATGATCGTTTTGAGTGGTCATTTGCTTAAAACGGAGGTCAAACGAAGGAGATATAGCTGTTGGAAGTTTCTGCAATTTTCTGGCGAATTTTTCGGCTACTGGTTCGTCTTCTACTCTTAGGCGAATGGTTCGTCGTCTCTGGAAAATAGCTCGTCTTCTCTGGCGAACTTTCCAGCGACTAGTTCATCTTCTCCGATGAACTTTTCTGGCGACCAGCGACTTTCCGGCGAACTTTTTCGGCGATTTTTCAGCAAATCTCCGACAACAAAAAATCATTGCTCCTAAGGTTTTTGGTCGTTCTGGATTCATTTTTGGGGTCAAATTTGACAAATTTCACTTCTACAGTGCTCTTTTGAAAAGTTAGAAGGTTTGGTATACTTTGAAGGATTTTAAGGTGCATTATTTCTAACTTTTTTACTTTGATTAAAATGGAAAAACATAACTCCTATGATATCATAAAGCTAAAATCCTTTGATGTCACTAAATTTCATGTTAAGTTTGGCATGAAGAAATGTGATATATTCTATATTGTATTAAGTGATTTTGCATCTACTATTGAAAATGTGGATGAATATCAATGGATTAAAGATGAAGATTTTTGTAGAGATTACTTGTTAAACTCTTTAAATCCTCGTTTAGCTATGACTTATAGTGAGTATAAGACTGCAAAAGAGATATGAGATCACTTAAACAGTCAATTTCAAAAACAAGAGAGGCTTTCTAAGACTCTTCTAGCGGAGAAGTTCTTTGACTTTAAATTCAATATGAACTCAAGCATCACTTCTCAATTTATTGAACTTGAGAATATGAGGAACAAGCTAAAAGAGGACAATTCTAATTTGTCTGATAATCTCTTTGTTGGTCTTGTGTTGAGTAAGCTACCTGCTGAATGGAATTCTTTTAAGACTGGCATGCACAGACTAAAAGAACAGATGGGGCTGGATGAATTAAAAAGGTATATTCATATTGAAGATCCAAACATTTGTAGGAAGAGTTTGGAACAAGTAGGACAACAAAAGTCAGTTGCCAACTTAGTTTCACATTCCTATAAATATCAGAAAAATTCCAAGCCACCAAAAGGTGAATCCTCTCCACAGTTAGAGGCCAAAAAGACTGTCTTCAAGAAGAAGGGCAAGTGCCATAATTGTGGAAAGTGGGATCACTGGGCAACAGAGTGTAAGCTACCAAAAATGTTAAAGAACAACACACCACAAAATGAGGCTAATATGCTAATTAGTGAACCTGAGCCTCAAGCTTTCATTGGAATGATGAATAATGGAAAGGCCAGTGTCTCTTCTGAGTGGTGGTTGGATAGTGGTGCTACATGTCATGCGACAAATTATGGGAATTTACTCACTGAGGTCATAGAAGTGAAAGACACCGTGCAAAATTGTAATGATGGTTAGGCAGAGGTAACTCATGCTGGAACTGCTAATTTGTTGCTTTCTTTAGGTAAGTCACTAACTTTGAAACATGTTAAAGTAGCACCTTTACTTAAAAAGAATTTAATATCTATGAGTTTACTTGATAAAGCTGGTATGTCTTTTTCAACTATGAATGGTAGAGTAACTTTATATGTTAACTCAGGCTACTTCAGTTGCACATTTATGATCAATGACATGTATAGATTGAGTTTAGATACTAATAGCATAAACCATGTTAGTTCTACTTTGATTAATCCAAAATTATTACATAATAGACTTGGACATGTGAACTATAAGAAAATGCAACATTTATCTAAAACTCACAACATTCCATTAGATACTTCTATTCGATTTGACAAATGTGAAGTGTGTGCACAGACTAAGATCACTAGAAAACCTTTTAAGTCGGTTTCTAAAAGCACAACACTTCCCGAGCTTATACATTCTGATCTTTGTGACTTTAAAAACTATGTCACCATAGGGGGTCGAAAGTACCTATTCACATTCATAGATGATTTCTCTAGATATTGTCATGTTTATTTGTTGAAATCAAAAGATGAGGCTTTTGAGAAGTTTAAGGTTTTTAAATCTAGAGTTGAAAATCAACTTAATTTGAAAATTAAGAGGTTTAGGAGTGATAGAAGAGGAGAATATACAATGACTGGGTTCAAAGAATTTTGTGCTTTGGAAGGCATAATACTTGAAACTACTACTCCTTACTCACCCTAATCAAATGGTGTTGCAAAGCGTAAGAATAGAACTTTAATTGAAATGCTAAATTTTATGTTACTTACAGCTGGCATGCCTTCCTCCTATTGAGGAGAAGCTGTTTTAACTGCTAATCACATTTTAAACAGGTTGTCGCACTCTAAATTGTCTAAGACACCTTATGAGATATGGCACAAACGTCCTTGTAGATATGATACCCTTAAAACTTGGGGTTGTGTTGCCTATGTAAGGATACAAGATCCTAAAAGGCCTAAGGTGGGACCTAGAACAACTACTTGTGCATATTTAGGTAGTGCAGAAGATAGTGCTGCACATAGATTTTTGGATCTATCTACTAATACAGTGATAGAATCTAGAGATGTAGAATTCTTTGAGTACAAGTTTGTTAGCAATCTTGACTTGAAGGTTTTTGGATCTACAAATATGATTTCAGAATCTCCTGTAGAATCTATAACTTGTCCTTCTGACACTAATCTGACACAACTGGCTATTGAACCAATCCCAGTTAGAAAATCTAAAAGAGATAAAGTTTCTAAGAGTTTTGGTGAGGACTTTGTCACTTACCATATAGAGGGTGATTAATTCTCCTATCAAGAGACAATGAGATCTAAGGAATCCTTACTGTGGACAGAAGTCATAGATGATGAAATGAGTTCTTTGCTACAAAATCACACTTCGCAGCTAGTCAATTTGCCAAAAGGGGCTAAGTCTATAGGCTGTAAGTGGGTATTAAAGAAGAAACTGAATAGTGACGGATCAATAGCTAGATATAAAGCACATTTAGTACCTAAAGGCTTTAAACAACAGAGTGAAATAGACTTTTTTGACGTTTATTCACCTGTATGTTATTTGTCAACTATAAGAATTCTTCTTGCTTTGACATCTATTGAACACTTTGTAGTGCATCAAATGGATGCAAAGACAACTTTCTTAAATGAAGAGGTAAATGAAGAAATCTACATGGAACAACTTGAAGGGTATGTCATGAAAGGCCTTGAGGAAAAAGTTTGTAAATTGAACAAATCTTTGTATGGTCTTAAACAAGCACCTAAGATGTGACATCTTAAGTTTGACAAGGTGGTAAAGAGCTATGATTTTCAGTCCAGTTATTCAGATAAATGCCTTTACTATCGTTTCATGTCAAATAAGATAGTCATCATATGCTTGTATGTTGATGACATGTTAATTCTTAGCTCCGATCATTCTATAGTGAGTGATGTGAAAACCACTTTAGCTAGAGAATTTGACATGAAAGATCTTAGTATAGCTAATACCATTCTTTGTATGAAAATAAGCTTTGAAAGGCAAGTTATCTCCCTTAGCTAAACTCATTATATTGAGCAGCTACTTTCTACCTGGGGATACAGTGAGTGTAAACCGAGTGAGACACCATATGATTATAGCAAAAGACTGAGTCCTAATGAAGGAACAAATGTAGATCAGTTAAAGTACTCAAAGTTGATAGGTAGTCTCCTGTATGCTATGAGTTACACTAGACCTGACATAGCCTTTGCAGTTGGCATGTTGAGTCGTTTCACTAGTAATCCTAGTAAAGAGCATTGGGATGCCCTCAGTAGGCTGATGAGTTACCTTAAAGGTATTAAAGATTATGCTCTATGTTATTCTGGTTATCCTCCAACTGTGGATGGATATTCTGATGCCTCATGGTGTTCAAAAATTGGAAATAGTAAATCCACCAGTGGATATGTATTCACTCTGGGTGGAGCTGCTGTTACTTAGGAATCCAAAAGGCAAACTCATCAATGGAATCAGAACTTTTTGCTTTAGCCTCAGCTGGTGAAGAGGCAAAGTGGATATCTGATTATGGATATTCCTTTGACTAAACTAAAGATTAATTCTTTAAGTTTATTTTGTGATAGTCAATCATCAGTCCAAGTCGTAAAGAATGCTTTCTTTAATTCAAAGAGAAGACATGTGAGACTGAGACACGCGTTGTTGAATTATCTGAGAGAACAAGGAGTTATCACTTTGGTTGATGTGAGATCGAAGGATAACATGGTCGATGCTCTCACAAAAGGTTTGCCTAAAGATCAATTGTTCAAAATAGTGGGGGAAATGGGGTTAAAGACTATGTAGACAAGTCTTAATTATCATTTACTTACCTTAAATTGTGTGTTTTGAATTATCGAATCTTCTTTTGTTGGCCAAATTATAAGCACAATTTATATATTTCATCGACGATCGTGGTTGCTAACTATTTTGAAAAGGGTGAGTTATCTCATTCCAAACTTGATGAGATGATTTTAATCCAATTCAAAGTTATATCTGGGAAGTTTGTGTCATTCCAAATTTGATGATACAATCCTACCAGGTTGGCTTATCCTTTTGGTTAAATGATCTCATTCCAAACTTGATGAGATGATTTTAATCCAATATCTGGGAAGCTTGTGTCATTCGAAACTTGATGATACAATCCTACCAGGTTGGCCTATCCTTTTGGTTGAATAATCTCATTCCAAACTTGATTTTAGATTATTTGACTTTTAGGAATTAGTAATTGTAACATTCCAAATTGAAACATAGAAATATTTGATTATATAAGAAGCTTATTGGTCTTGTTCTTAATTGAAACTTGACATTACAAGACTAGGTTATTGTAAGTGACGTGACTATTAGTCTTATTCTGTGAAATGAGACAATCATTATTCTCTTACAAATAAACTTAAGTTGATGGCTCTTTATAACTTAAACTATTTAGGCCTTGTTCATAATTTATGAAACTGGCTTGATGCTTATGAACATGATATTATGATGTTTTATGACATTGATATATGTTTTTCTTTGCCTGATGATAAATGCTAAGTTCTTTTAGTAGAACTAGACATTTTTAGTAGTTTAGTCAAATGATTGAATTCATGATAATATGAAATTCATATTTGACATTCTACAGGAGAAGGCAAAGATGGAGGAGAGCTTACTGAGTGGGATCCTGAAGAGGACAACCAGCTTGATATATGAATCTATCAAATAAAGTTGTAGGGAACTTGCCAATTCACCTACTATTACCCATTATGTTGGAGCCTATTTACTTGAGACTTACATTTTGTTATTTCTATTTTGTGAACATTATGATTATTATGCTTATTTCTTATATTTGTAAGGTCTTAGACTATTTTGACTGGCTTACTTATACTGATTTTGAGATGTTGGGATTTGGATGAGTTTAGATTTAATCTAAAACTCTTGGTATTTATATGTTATATTGATCTCAGAACAGATTCATGTGAATGACAATTCACTTAGTTTGATTGCAAATGTTGTCTAAGTTTAATATTTTATTATTGAAATTCTTTGATCGATCCGAGTTGATTGTCTTGGACTGGATGTAGATGATTCATATTTGTTTGAATATTACACTGACTACCTTATAGGATTGTGTTGTGGTGAACATAGAAGGAGATTGTTAAATATATATGATATATATAAATTATATGTTCACATACAAGTCCAATAGGTTATTGTATGGTTATATGAGCCTATATGGGCTGGAGCCCAATAGCTTTATATTACTAGGTTTTTCCTAAGATGGAGGTAACACTTTTGAGCATTCCAATACTGATACCTTTTGGTGTAATACTTCAAGCATCCAACACTAAACCTTTCTCTTTCTTTCAAACCCCTTACCTCCAACATCATCATCATTATCGTCATCATGATCACCCCATCACCGTCACAACCAGCAAGGAAGCAACAAACAAATTACAGAGAAAACAGTCCATTATTCTTCCGGGACAATTATTGTGGACTGGTCGGGGAATGGACACTTCTCTACGAGACAATCTGCCATTGATTCAGTCCCTTCCAACAACAAGAATTGGGTTCACATATCTATGTAAAGGCAGGCACCTACAGGTAAATATTAGAACCAATTTCCTCCATTATGTTCAATGAAATTAATTAATTAATTCAGGATTTAATTTATATGTATTACATATATGCAGCATATATTCAAATTTAATTTCCTCCATTATGTCATATTTTGATAATGTAATTTCCACCAAATTTAAAAGATTTTACATTTTCAACCATTGAGAACATTTAGAAATCTTGTTTGATATTCAAATTAACTACATATTTTACAATGGTAGTATACATCTTATTTACTTATTTTTTGTTTTTAATTACAGTTTTTTAAAATTGTCCCCGAACAAAGATATAATTAAAATTTGACTTGGATATGAAATAGTTTTTTTTTTAGACGGGATATGAAATAGTTTAATTAGTTGTAATTTAGGATTTGACTCATGTTTGGTCACCGATGATATTTCAATACATGTGCGATTTGTTATGTATGTACATATAATAAAAATTTCTCTTGAATGACTGAAATTACGTTATGAAATGTAATGTAATGTGCATTTCTACCCATTTGATTCCAATACTAATTTGTATCCTCAAATACTAATATGTGTTCTATTATATCGAAAGGGAAAAGGTGAAGATCACTTCTGACAAGCCTTTCATCGTACTAAAAGGAGTGGGACAAAAGAACACTTTTGTTGAGTGGCATGACCATGATTCAAGTGCAGAGAGTCCTACGTTCACAACCATGGCCGACAACGTTGTCGTCAAGTCCATTAGCTTTAGGGTGAGAATACAAATTGCTTTATTTATTTCATTCTTTTGAAGTTTTTTTTTATATTAATATTTCAATTCATTCCTGAAAAAAAGATTTCTTTATACTTTGGCCATTCATATTCTTCTCTCCCATTCATTTTTCCATGAACTGAACTGTAATGAACAGTTTTATGCTATTTATTTATGCTAACTCGTTGCTACCTATATGTGAATTTATGCCATTTGTTGCAAAGAAAATCCTGATTTATCCGGTTAAATGTAAATGATGAAAAGTTCTTTTGTCCAGGAAGTTTTGAAAACCCTTGTAAATTTTTATTCTCCATTTTGCTGAGAATGCATGTAATATCCTATTTTAATAGCTGTAGCTAATAATCTAGAAGATAGTGCATAAGCCTGTGTACAGAGGGTAAATTTTATTTTACTTGTTACATATTATTTAAATTTTGCCCATACTCAAATGTTGTCATAAGAAATCTTAACAATTCGTTAGAAAATATAAAGGAATCCTACATTTTCAAAGAATTATTATTTATAAAATTTAAAATTTAATTTTAATTCAACTAATTAAAAGTGGTCAGTTTTTTTGTTTTTTTGGTAATCGGAGAAACAACAAATATCGAGTGGTCAACTATTTTTTTTGGTAAGTGGTCAAACTAGTTAGTTTGTGTTTTGATTTGTTTATATTTTCTTGATATTTTCCTTTTGGCCATTTATATGTCTTGCTACGCATTAATTCACTTATAATGATATGTTATTTTGTGTTTTGATTTGTTTGGGTACTGTACTGGGTTTTTATATATAGCTTCGAACCAAAAAAGAATTGATTTTTTAACAAATATCTAATTTAACTTTAATTTTGATCTGGAGCATAATACATACAATAATAACAGAAATGCTAACTCCATGGAAGCTGCGGTAGCTGCAAGGATATTTGGCGACAGGTCATACTTCTATGACGTTGGCATCTTTGGTTTGCGGGATGGACAAGGAAGACATTACTTCAAGTCTTGTACGATTCAAGTACCTAAACAAATAGAATTTAAGAAAAATAAATTGTGTGAAAGATCATGAGAATTTATTGGAGAAACTAATGAAATATAAAATGTGTTCAAAATGTGGAAAGGAGTGTGTTGGGTGAAAGTAAAGAAAATAAAGTTATTACTAAGGAAACATAGTGATGAAATGCAAAGGTGTATGAGACTATTAAACAAAAGAATGAATGTTTTAGATCTTTGCATAAATATCTCAATGATGAAAATTTGTAAAAGTTTAGAGTAGCAAGAAAAAAAAATGCAAAAAAAGCAAGGTTTTTAATGATTTGTATAAAAATCTTAGGAGCAAGGATGGTGAAAAATGTATCTTTACAGACTTGCAAATATAAGGGATAAGAAGAGTAAAGACCTCACCCAAGTTAGATATATCAAGGATGAAAATAAAAAAAAATTTGGTAAAAGATGAAGTTGTAAGTGAAAGATGACTAAATTATTTTAACAAATTTTTTAATGGGGATAACGATAAAAGTGAGGTGGATTTGGAGGACGTTTTTTATTATCTGAATAGAAGATTTGTGTACAGAATTAATACACATGAAGTTAAGGAGACTTTAGAGGATGAAAAATAATAAAGCTTTGGGACTCGACGACGTCCCTATTGAAGTGTCGAGAGGCTTGTGAGATGTGATAATAAAATGGTTGACCAATCTTTTCAATAAGATTCTTCAAACAACTAAGATGTCTGATGCTTGGAGGAAAAGTATACTTGTGTCTATTTACAAAAACAATGGAGATATCCAGAATTGTTCTAACTATAGAGGCATCAAGCTCATAAGCCATACTATGAAGTTGTGGGAGAGAGTTATTGAACATCGCCTAAGGAGGGAGACCAAGGTTTCCGTAAATCAATTTGGATTTATGCCAGGAAGATGTATAATGGAAGCTATTTTGTTAATGCGACAATTAATGGAAAGGTATCAGAAAAAGAAGAAAAACTTACATATGGTGTTCATAGATCTTGAGAAAGCATACGATATAAACCAAGAAAAGTCTTATGGTAGACTATTGAGAAGAAAAAGGTAACATTAAAGTATGTTAATGCAATCAAGGATATGTATGATGGGGCTACCACATGTGTGAAAGCTTGTAATGGAACATCAAGGTATTTCCCTATCATGGTAGGTGTTCACCAATGTTCGACTCTTAGTCTTTATCTCTTTGCCTTAGTGATGGATGAACTAATGAAAGATATTCAAAAGGAAGTGTCATGCTGTATGCTTTTTGCATATGATATCATGCTTATTGATGAGACCAAAGATGGTGTTAATAGGAAACTGGAATTGTGGAGAAACACTTTGGAGTCTAAAGGATTCACGATAAGCAAGAGCAAGACGGAGTATATGAAGTGTGAGTTTTCCCGGTAAGAGATAGTGATCAAGATACAGTGCATTTACTTGGTCAAGAGGTACCCAAGAAAGATGTTTTTAAATACTTGGGATCAATTTTGTAACAAGGTGGTGAGATTGATGAGGATGTAAATCATAGAATTAGGACAGGGTGGATGAAATGACAGAATGCATCTGAGTTTTTGTGTGACCGCAAAATTTCCTTTAAGCTAAAAGGAAAATTCTATAGAACAGCTGTAAGACCATGAATGTTATATGGAGCGGAATGCTGGCAAGCACATAGGCAACATCAGCATAAAATAAGAGTAGCAAAAATGATGATTTTAAGGTGAATGTGTGGTTATTCGAAGGTAGATAAGAAAAAAAAATGAGGATATTCAACGAAAGGTACTAGTAGTACCAATGTGTGAAAAAATGATGGAGCATGGATTGAGGTGGTTTGCGCACGTTATGAGACGTCTACTGGATGCTCCCATAAGAAGAAGAGTTTGTTATCAAGAGCTCGATACAAAGAGAGGTAGAGGTCAACCGAAACTTACTTGTGGATAGGTAGTTAAACAAGACCTAGGAGTGGAAAATAGATTGGCGAACGACTTGTCTTAGGACGGAGTGGAGAAAAACTATAAGCTTAGTAGAGGGTTAAACCTATTAGTATATCTATGTTCCAGTCGTTCTCTTTTTTTAGTTCTTTTCCTCTTCTCATTTCACCGTTATTTATTTTAGTTTTTTTTCCTTTCTTTTATCTTATTTTTCCTTTTTTTCCCCTCTCCATTTCTTTTTTTAATCTTATTTTTGATCTATTATTGAGTTCATCTACTATTGACTCCAATTAACTTGAGTTAAAAGTGATGTTGATGACGATGATGACAACTGACCAATCTTTATATGAGGTACATACTAATAAAGATCTTAATTGATTAATTTCTCTTTTGTTCATGGTTATTATTTGTATATGCATGACATCGAGTTTTATAAGATGACAATATAAAAAAAAATTTAATACTCCCAAACTACATTATATACATAAGTGTATATAATTGGCTTTCGATCATTTACAATTTAACCCCCTCCATCTCATTTTATTTGGTCAAACAACCTTTTTTACACATAAATTAAGAAATCTAATAATTTTTTTAAATTTCATAAAATTATCATTTAATTTCTTAATATATCCCTTGTCTTTTATAATAATTACAAAATTTACATTATGTTTCATGTATACTTCTTTTTTATTTTTGTACTCCATAATTATAATAAGAAAAAAATATTTAATGCTTCATTGGTATTAACTAAAATGGGATTTTTTTCTACAAAAATATCAAACAAAATAAGATGAAAGGAGTAAAACATTGCGAGATATTGATTATAATTACAAAACCACGTTGACCATTTTATTAGCAGATATACGTGTACAATAATAATATTAAGGTATATTGGATATAAAAGGATGCATCCCAATCCAAAATGCACAAAGAATATGTGCATATTAAAGTGTGCAATAATTGTTTTGAATATAAAAAATGGAAAGATAATTCTGAGAATATAATTTATTTCTTTATTTTTGCAGGACTGTACCATATCCGCTATTGATGCTAATCATGGTCCTGACATTATTGGTTTTATCATCGCACAAGGGAGAACAAATCCAAACGATGCAAATGGGTTTGTTTTAAAGCATTGGAATATCGTTGGAAATGGTACAACTTACTTGGGAAGACCATGGAGAGGCTATGCTAGCGTTCTTTTCTATAATACTAAAATCTCCAACATTATCCAACCATTAGGTTGGCAGCCATGGGATTTCGCTGGGCACGAGTAAGATCCTTCTTCTAAATCCCATTTTGTCCACATAGATAAAAAAAAAAAAAAAAAAAAAAAAAAAAAAAAAAAAAAAAA
>QARZ01041109.1:179743-247112 GCA_013407115.1 Glycine latifolia | reverse complement strand
AAAAAAAAAAAAAAAAAAAAAAAAAAAAAAAAAAAAAAAAACATCACTCATGCATGATCAATTTAATTAAAGTAATGCTAGTTAGATCCATAGAACTTAACCCAGCTACAAATAAGGTTTTAAATTGTGGCCACAAATACTAATAGTCACAATTTTGATTGAAAAAGCCACAAAATTGTGTTGTTACAAGCGTAATTGAGGCCGTAAACCATTTTTCCAACAATATGTTACTTGAAATACTTGAATTGCAAAAGCAATCTAGATTTTAATTGAAATGTATAATTTATCAAAAAGTTGTGATACAAGTGATTTAATATTTATATTTTTTAACTAAGAATTATTGACTATGGACTGTGGTACAATTTATAACATAAATATAGTCATGATTGGAGGTACTACTTTAAGTCCAAAGTGGGCTGAACTGATGAGAGATAGATTAATTGAGTATTAAATAAAAGCTTTAGGTATTTCCTAATATAAAAAAAATAAAATGCTTTAATTTAAATTATCAAATCTAAGAAAATAAATACATATAATTTTTTGAAGTGTGTAGTTATGATGACCATCTTTTAAAATAAAAATTATTCTCAATATACAACTTTTTGTGTTTCATTTTTTGATTATTTAGTTTATTTTGCTTGCTTGGGGTTTTTGGGTTTTCATCTATAATTCATTAACTTTTACAGGGATCACATTACATTCGCAGAGTATGGCAATTCTGGACCTGGTTCTGACACTTCCAAGCGAGTAAGTTGGTTAAAGAAATTGGATTCATCAACCGTTAGCAAGTTGGCAAGTACTAGCTTCATTGACACCGAAGGTTGGCTAAAGACCTTGACGCAGCTCTAAATCACTTTCAGAAGGGACCATAAGCAACCATCAGTTTATGTACATGATTGTTTCTTTTAATGTTGTTGATGTGAACTCTTTATGTTCCACCTATTTCAGAATTTTCCAAAACCAGGGTTTACATGACAATCAGAAGGGAGCCATAGACGCTCTTTTTTTTTTTTGAATTATTACTTTGGATAACTTTTAATCTGTGAATTCCATACTCTGTATTTGAATCACAAAAAAGTTATGTCACTTCAAATTTTGATATATCGTTTAAGTGTTGTGGTCTCTACAAATCTTTGGTCAAACTCCCTCAAAAACAAAAACAAAAAAATCCTACACATAACATGTGGATATATATATAGAAGGCATAAATTAAGGTAAAAAGATCTATAACAATAACAGTAGAAATAAATTAAGTTAACCTATAATGTAAAAATGTTGGTTGTGAAATATAAAATCATTTTAGTGATTTGAATTTAAAATGAAATATATTAATTTAAAGCTTGTAAGAATTAAATTATATAATAAAATTTTTTATATTTTGAATTATTTTTATTAAAGTTATTGTGAATGTCCAATTTCGTCTGATTTTTTCTTTATGTTGTTTTATCTTATTATGTGTTACTATATCTTTCAATAATTAGATGATTTTGGACCAATTGGCCAACAACTTTGTTCTTTTGTTCTTTTGGGTACTTCTTTTTTTGGGCCAATAGTCTTAGGAATCATTTTCTTTTCTTCCTTTGTCTTTATTACTTGTTACATAAAATGCAATTGGGTTAACCGAAGTCTAAATGTACATTTTTTCCTCTTCTTGTGTTATACATGGGGTGATATTTTATAATATTTAAATTAATCCAAGGTATTCAACCTTTTTTACAAAAACCCATTTCCCTTCCTCACCACTCTTCTCATGCACCTTCCCACAATCTTTATAGTTTTCACCTCCCTTTCATCTCCTCACTTCTTGTAGAAACTAGTTCCCAAATTGTATCTTTTGGAAACTTTTTCATGTATCATATGAAGACTTTAAGTTGTAGAATCTCATGTGATCAATTTAAAGATACAACTTGGTACTAGAGCAGGGCAAATGGGTTTGAGTTCGTGGGTTGCCCGTGAAACCCGCAACTTGAACGGTATATGGACCTTGATATTTTGAGTCCATTTAAATGGCTGATTTTAGTCCAGTCCGCTTTTGAGTCAATTGACAACATCATGGTACTAGTAGGCAAATAGTCTTATTAATGAAAAAGAAAACATGTAAAGCGTAATTAAATGAATACCAGTCATGGGTTACCGACCAGAAAGTGCTTGTTTAACATCATGAGACTGCCATGTGATGATGGAATTGTTCAGAGGTTGGAGAGGTGCGCAATGGTTTGCACTATTGGATGGTATGCCTTCATCTTAATAGTGATCTTATCCTTCTCTCCTTTGACAATTTCCATCATATTGGGAATAAATTTCCTTTGGGATGATTGTTTGGCTAAAGACCCCTTTCTAGTGTTATTTTGTGGGTACAGAGTGTGGGGTCCAAACCCTTCATGTCATGAATGCTCTAATAAAATGTTTTCCTTTTGTACCTGAGAACCCGCAGTAGTTTCTCTTCTTTAGTTTCATGCAAACTTGCAACAATCATAATTGGAAGAGAAAATGGTGGATTAAGAAAAACATATTTGAGGTTAGAAGGATGAGGCTTCAACTTCAATCTAGAAGGTTCCTCAATAGAAGGCTTTAGCTTTGGAACATTTTCTCATTCCAACCTCTCAAAATTGGGTGGTCCAATACCATGTTAGGAATAGAGAAACGTCAGTATTTCTTCCACTTCAGGATTCAATTCCCAATCAAGGTCCTCATCAGTGAGAACTTTATCTATAGGATCAGGCATCCCCACACTTGGGAATGCACCTGTAAGGTCTCGAGTGTCCACGTGGCACTTTAATGTTTTAATGTTGAAATTACGCAGTAGTAATAATTATTATGGTAATGATCCTATGACTAATCCGAGTTCGTGTGACCAGGATGTAATACAAGGGGGTGCATATTGGAACTCGGATAAGGGAGGGGTGTGAATAGAACCTTTTGAAGTCGGGTTCGTACTGAGTGTGTTAGTATTTACAAGGAATCCGGATCAGAGTGTGATCGAGTTATCATGTGGGTATCTTGGAATAAACACTGAAGAGAAAGGAACCCGAACGAGGTTGGGTAGGGATGGCCAGGACAGGACCCCGGACAGGGTTGTTTGGACTATGCGTACCTATGCAAAGTCATATGCGCTTGACTCGCCAGCCCGGTAGTTAGTGCTTTCACAAGCTTGACCTATGCATGTGATCCGTACTAACCGTCAGGTCACTAGAGTAACACGTGTTGACTTAGTGACGTATGCGACGTGCGTTAACTCTCAGAGTATTTAAATAGCGTGTGCGTGGGTTATTTCGTGCACGACTCATTTTCTTCCTCTATCCTTTCACCATAAAATGTTCCTTCTCTCTTCCTTCTCCATTTCCGCAATTAATGAACGAAGGGAAGCTTCGAGCCTAGAGAGGAGAAGGTGATTCTCAGGGCGTTCAAGCTTGAGAAGCGGCTCTCTAGCCTCATTAACTACCTTAGAGGTAAGAGGCACAGGTCTAACCTTAGGATACAACTGTTATCATTTTTAGGTCAGTTGTGATGAACCCTTTTGGGGTTCTGCATGTCGCCTTTGGGTGACAAATGTTGGTAACCTGGAAATGTATCGAGTTCCTCTACATGCAACAGGTGAAAACCATTATTGATTTCTTACATGCATGTATGTAGGGCGTGACACTGAAGACCGTGGTGTTCGAAATCACGAGGTCAGACGAACCAGTGAGGAATGCCGAACAAGTAAGCTCCCTGTTCTTGAGAGTCCTTCTCTGGACCGCATTCCACCATACTCTGAGGGAGTGATGGTTGTTATATGTCATGATGCATGTATTGGGTGTTACTGCTTTCTGTTTGAGAACATGTATATGATTTGCACTGTGATTGCTTTGTTGTGATGCTTGAGATTCTCTGGCCAGTAAAATGGACGAATAAGGATTTAAAGCCATAGATGCTCGCGCAGAACCCAGAGGGAATGTGCCCATTAAGTTGGATGATCTTCCTCAGGCAAGGATATACAAGGGAATGTGCCCATTAAGTTGGATTATCTCTCTTGTTATATTCGTGCTATTATATACATGTGATGTGTTCTTTTGTAAGCCGGGATGGCTAGCTTGTGTAATGTCGTTTTGATGCTTGTGTCGTGGAAGTGAACCTGGAAAAGGAGAAACCCTCAAGAACCCGGAGTTTACTGAGATTATTATCTCACCCCAGTTGGGGAATTATATGTTGTTGCAGGTGACGAGCAATGGGAGGACGGCGGATCCCGAGGCAAGAGGCTCAGGTAGCAAGGCAGTCCGAGGGATTCTGGACAAGGGGCCGAGCCGGGACGCGTTCTTAGTGAACCTTAGCCTATTTTGTAGCCTGTGACTCTGTAATTTTGGTTATGTATTTACGCATGCTTTTAATCCAGCCCCTGAAGGGTGTCATACCTGGGGTCTTATAAGTTGTAACTCATGACTTATTACTATACATAATGCAAAGCTTTTATCTTATTGTGGACATACGATGACGTCATTTTATTAGTTGCTTCCTTAATTATTTTGTTGTATTAATTACTGAGCTTAACGACCATAATGCAATGTTAACAACCTGGATGCATACGGGCTATTACAACCACCTTCATCAACACATTAGTTAAATCAATAAAATCTATAAAGCTACATGAAGCAAATGAGGAATGTTGTTTCAAGGCATCAAATAGATTAAACATAACTCTTTCATTCCCTAATCTAAGGGTGAGCCTACCAAGCCTAACCTCAATAAGTAAATCACAAGTGCTAAGGAAAGGTTGTTCCAATATGATAGGGACATCCTTATCAGCCTCTATATCTAAGATAACAAAATTAGCAAAGATGAACTTGTTCACCTTAACCAATCTCTAGGATATACCATAGAGTTATTGATAAGGTGAAGAAAGATGTTTGTAGGCTCTAAGTTTGTTATGCCCAATTTCTTAAAGATGAAATAAGGCATCAAATTTATACTAGCCCCCAAATCGCATAGACATTTATCAAAATAAGACCCTCCTATCATACAAGGAATATTAAATTATCGGGGTTTATCTTAGGGGAAGTATTCTAAGGACCATAGCGGAACACTCCTCATTGCGAACCAAAATGTCAAAATTTGTCAATTTTCCTTTGTTTGATAAAATTTCTTTTAAATGTTTGGCATAACATGATATTTGTGTAATTTCTCTTAAATTACACATTCCGCTAGTTATTCTTAACTTTATGAGAAAATGGTAAACTTACCTGAGGAGATCTCAATATCTCCTTATTTGCATCTTTTTCCTTCTTTGGCATTGAGTTCCTATTAGTAGGAACCTTGACCTTCTCTAGTACTTGGTCCTTTTAGTAAGGACATCATTTGCAACTTTTGGAGAAGAATCTTCTTTCTCGCCAAATTCTCCTTGAATCCTCTTGCTTCTACTCATGTTAGCATTAACATCCTCCCTCTTAGGATTTGGTTCAGGTTTTTCTGAAGCAAGGTTGCCTAGTTGTCTTTGTGACAAGAATCAAACTTACCTGAGGAGATCTCAGTATGTCCTTCTTTGCATCTTCTTCCTTCTTTGGCATTGAGTTCCCATTAGTAGGAACCTCAACCGTCTCTAGTATTTGGTCCTTTTTAGTAACAACATCATTTGCAACTTTTGGAGAAGAATCTTCCTTCTCCTCAAAGTCTTCTTGAATCCTCTTGCTTCTAGTCATGTCAGCATTAACATCTCCCCTCTTAGGATTTGGTTCAGGTTATGAAGGGAGTTTGCTTAGTTGTCTTTGTGACAAGAATGATTGTATATGGGTGAGTTAGACTCCACCAGCTTCATTCTCTGATCATTTTGGACCATATATTGAAGCATGGTCTCTTGAATAATAGGTTGTCTCTCCTCTTGTCTAGGCCTTTGATTTTGCATGGTTTGCAGTCTATATATCCCTTGATTCTTCTTGAAGCCTTGTCCTTGATTGAAATTTTTGGGGTATTGATTATAAGAATTGTTTCCTCCCTCAACAAAGTTGATCTCATCTATCGCTGGAACTAGCTTGTCATCAATAGTGCATTCTCCTAGCCCATGCACAATCCCACATCTATCACAGGTTGGGAATGAAGGTGTAGTGATGGGGACTTGGGCTTGAGATCTCATAAGTGTCTCAATCTTCAGTGTCAGAGCTTGCATCTATTTTCCCAATTCATTTTGGGAGTCATCTTTCTCCACCTAGTTGATGTCTCTCTTCATAATCCTCTTATCCCTTGAGTTATTATAGGGGTTGGAGCACATATCTTCAATTATCTTGGTGGCATCAGTAGGCATTTTAACGTGAGGTTACCCTAACAAGTAGCATCTAAACTTGTCTTGATGTGTAAGGACACTCCACTATAGAAAATGTGGATTAGCCTATTTGGGAAGAAGCCATGACGTGGACAACTTCTGATCATAGCAATCTCTCCTAAGCTTCAAGTAGACTCTTTTGCTCTCTCTGAACAAAATTCCCAATGTCCCTGATGTACTGGTCCACCTTCATGGGAGAGAAATACCTCCTTGAGAAGGTACTTGTACACTAGTTCCATGTGGTGATACTATTTTTTGGCAATGCAGACAACCATTCTCATGTTTTCCCATATTGAGAGATGGGAAAAGCATAAAGTCTGATGTATTCTTCTGATACCCGATTCGGTCTCACCGTGTTGGTTTGCTTGATGAACTTCCTTAGATTTTGCATAAGATCTTCATGGGCAGCAACACTGAACAGGTTGTTCTCCAACATTTGTAGGAATCCATGCTTGAAGTCAAAAGTGACTTCTTCTGGCAGCTCGGGCTGTAAGATGGGATTGGTGCTCCCCAAGGTAGGGCTGAGGTAATCCATAAGGGTCTGACCCTGATTAGTTGTTATTGCTCTTTCTCTCTCTTCACGGACTTCTGCATGAAGTTTTCGGATTAGCTTGTCAATATCAAGTTCGTATTGCAACGGTGGATTTTGGGACCTAGTTTGCATGCACTACAAAACAAAGGAGAAGATCAAGTGCAAAGGGAAATAAAAGAATGAATTAAAAATAAAAATAACAAAAAATTGAAAAAATAATAAAAGAATTTCTATAAACAAAATTGTTTGGTTCAACAAAATTAACCTAGTTGAGAATTTTGCAACTAGTTTCCTACAACAGTGCTAGAAACTTGATATGTAAAATATGTTAGGCTCACACAAGGGCAAGTGTACCCTACGGAATCATAATAGTGGACTCTAAAGTCTAGATATTTAACCCTAATGACTAGTTGTATTCCCAATTAGTTAAGTTTATTAAACTAATAATAGAGATGATTAAAAAAAGGATTTAAATATTTTTTTGGTTTTGGTTTTTAGAAGAAAGCAATTAAATGAATATAGAGAGAGGTTTTGAGTTGTGATAAGAGTGACTAGGGGTTATGACTCACTAGTATTGATTTTTCCCCAATCCTAGTCCTAATGAAATTCCTTCCCCGGTTAATTACCAATTCCCAAAATCAACTAAAGTCTATGATCAAGGTCAGAATATAATCTTTGCCTTACATCAATATTCTAATAATCATGAGAATATCAATTTAAGTTAAAGGATAAAATCAATTCTAGGGATGATTAATATCAATTTAAGTTAAAGGATAAAATCAATTCTAGGGATGATTAATTAAAGATTAACTAGTCTATCGGAGATTACCCAAACAATTTGATTATGCAATTTGGAATAAAACATTTTCTACCTAGATCTATCAATTACATGCAGATGACCACTATTCGACAATCTCTCCAGCTACGATGAGTGTAATCCTTACATTAATTCAGTTTTATCTTATCTAATTGGTGAGTTCTGATATAGATTCTAATTTGACTTCATAATTTTCTCTATGAATGAATTGGCTAATGTGGGTTGTTTTTTACTTTCCCTATTATCAGTGAGAAGTAATATCAAAATCTGGCTAGAAATATTTTGTTGATCCTTTTCATTTTTTATTGGCCATATATATTTGCATAGGGTTCATATCTCTATTTGTTGCTAAACAAACTAGTTTTTAGTCGCATTGTATTATGTCAAAATTAGAGAAAATTGTCACATGTTCCATCCATCAAAGCAAACTGACAATTGGCAAACTAACTAGTACATTTTTATCGTGTACTTGTCGGGAACTACATTGAGGTACTTACTATGTAATGTGCCAAAGGCTACCTACATTTTATGCATAGTTTCAAAAGTGTCAGTTCAAGAGGTGATTTTTAGTTATTGTATCTTTTTTGCTTTCAGAATGAATGTAAACTGATAAGTATTTTGAAAAACTTGTTGGTTTTCTATCTTGTTTAGTTATGTACTTTTCGCTAGTTTTGCTTTTTAGAAAGTGTTGAAACTTGATTGTTATCAAATTAGGATAGATAATTAATTTGTCTTAGTCTTGGTTCATTTTAATGCTAGAGCTTGACTATTATGGGTGTTGATTCTCCTGAATCCTTTAGGTTGAATTGTCCAAAGTCTGCCAAGCGTAGTTTATGGTTGGCTAAAAATTATTCTACATCTAATCATGAAATTCTTTTCTATGAAGGATGGATACTGTATAACACTTGTCATCGTGAAGAAGCATTAGCAACGGCTGAGGAATCTATTTCTATTCAAATATCATTTGAAGCTTACTTTCTCAAAGCTTATGCGTTAGTTGACTCAAATCTTGATTCTGTTGGACTTTACTCCTTCAATGTTGGCCCAAGCCCATTTGAGGAGTTTAATATCCCAAACCTAATTTACCATTATAAATACAGTAGTTGAGGGTAAAATTAGGTCAGACAGAGACGTGAGAGTGTGAACGGCACAGACGTCGAGAAAGATTGAGCGTTGAGTGTGACTCCGCATTTTGAGAGCCTCAAGTGATATTCTTGAGTACCATTGTTGAGCAAGCCTGCGTGCCTGCATATTTGAGTGATCAGACTGAAACACTTTGAGAGTTGATTATCACCATTGTTGGAGAGGTTGAGTGTACCACCAACTTGGTGTGTTTGATTCATTGTAACCATTCTCAGTTATAATGGATCTTTGATCTGGACCAGTGTCCCGTGAGTTGTTCCTTTCCAGATTCCGGGAAGGTTTTCTCACCTAAAATAGATTGTCTCTCTCACTCCTTTTTTGTGTTTTTTGATTATGTTTCCGCATTTGATTGAGGGTTGATGATAACCCACCTTTGAGTTCATTTGAGGGTAAGATTGTTGCACCAATTTTACCCAACAGTGGTATCAGAGCCTGGTTCGACGGGTTCTGAAGGAGACGAGATGGAGATCAGCGGTATCACCCACGACGGAGATATGTTCAGGTTGACCGCAGACAACTTTGCTTATTGGAGATCGGTGATGGAGGATCACCTCTACTGTAAAGATCTATTTGAGCCCATTACCCTTGCTGTGAAACCAACTGGCAAAAGCGACAAGGAATGGGAGATCCTGAGTCGAAAGGCGGTTGCCATGATCAGGAAATATATTGATAAAAGCCTCTTTGAGCACGTGTCCAAGTTCTCGAACGTGTACAAATTATGGAACAAGCTAGAGTCCATGATTCAAAAGAAGACTCCTAGGAACAAAGCACACCTGGTTCGCCGACTTGTGAAGATAGAATACAGGGACGAGATGAGCATGATTGAACACCTCAGCACCTACAAAGGGATTGTGAATCAGTTGACCAAAGCCGAGATGAAGATTGATGATGAGCTACAGGCTTTGCTGTTATTGAGTTCGTTGCTGGAAAGCTGAGATACTCTGGTGGTGACTTTTGAGTAACTCAGCTCCTGATGGAAAATGGAAGATGAATGTTGTGACGGACAGCTTCCTGAATAAAGAAGCCAGGAGAAAAGAATGAGGTGTAATCAGCACGTCTGAGGCTAACGTTGCAGAGAATAAAAGAAATTCTGATTCCCGGGGTCATAGCAAGAGTCGGGATCGAGGTGGACGAGATAGGTCCAGAGGTCGGCCAAGGCCAAAGCATGACTTGAAGTGCTTCTACTGTGGGAAGGTAGGACACAAGAGATTGGACTGCTGAGCTCTGCAGAATGATGAACAAAACGACTGTGTGAAATCCGATCAGATTGTTCCCAGGAAGAGAAATAACAGGAGCACCACAACTGTGGCTGCTAACTGGAATGCCAAGATATTTCTCCTCAATGAGGAAATGTTGAACATTGCCCATGATGATTGCACTTGGATTGTTAATTTTGATGCCTCGTTCCACGTCACCCCACATGAGGGATTCTTCTCTGCTTACAGGAAGGGAAATTATGGTGTCGTGAAGATGGGAAATCAGGTGACCAGCAGGATTGTTGGTGTTGGTGATGTAACCCTGACCACAGATACAGGGTGCTAGGTTACGCTGAAAGATGTGAGGCATGTACCTGACATGCGCTTGAATTTGATCTCGGTTGGAAAGTTAGATGATGTGGGTTAGTAAACTACTTTGGAGAAAGTAGATGAAAGCTGACCAAGGGAAGCTTGGTTGTGGCCTGAGGTAAGAAAGAAGGCTCCTTGTATGTGATGCAAGGAAGAACGATTGGTGGAGAAACTAATACCATCCGAGATGGACAGAACCTAGAGCTATAGCACAAGCGCCTCGGCCACATGAGCGAGAAAGGACTCCAGATTTTGGAGAAGAAAAAACTATTAATCGGGTTGAAAGGTCAAGTGTTGGAGAGTTGCACACATTGCCTAGCTGGAAAGCAGCATCGGGTTTCATTTGTGAGACTGGACCAACCCAGGTGACGAAGACAGATCTTAGACCTCGTCCATACTGACGTTTGCTCCATGTCCGAGAGATCGCTTGGAGGAGCTCAGTACTTTGTTTCTTTCATTGATGATCATTCCCGCAAGGTGTGGGTTTATTTGATGAAGACTAAAGACCAGGTACTCCAATGTTTTAAAGAATTCCATGCTATGGTGGAAAGGGAGACTGGCAAGAAGTTGAAAGTGGTTCGATTAGATAGTGGTGGTGAGTACCGGGGTCCCTTTGAAGCTTACTGTAGAGAAGCCGGGATCCGACTTGAGAAGACACCTCCCAAGACTCCGCAGTTGAATGGACTTGCTGAGAGGATGAATCAGACTATTGAAGAGAAGGTCTGGAGTATGCTATCCAATGCTGGATTGTCAAAAGCATACTAGGGAGAGGCCATTATGACAGCTGTTAACTTGATTAATCTGTCACCATCAAGACCACTTGAAGGAGACATTCCTGAAGAAGTCTGGACAAGTCAGAAAGTGACCTATGACCACCTGAAGGTGTATGGATGCCAAGCTTTCGTGCATGTCCCTAAAGAAGAAAGGGCGAAGCTCGATGCAAAGACTAAGGAATGTATTTACCTCGATTCGCCAAAAATCGAGTTTGGGTTTAGACTATGGGATTCGATCAATAAGAAGATAATGAGAAGCCGAGATGTAGTATTTCATGAAGATGAGACAATTCATGACATCTCGAAGCCCGAAGTCCGGGTTCCTGTCCGACGTGAAGAACCCGTCCCTCCTGTCTGAGTTGAAGCAGGGGGAGAGCCCAATGAAGGAAATGTTGACCAGGAACATGCTGAAAAGGACTGAAATGTCGAGGTCCGAGTTGATGTGGAGAACCGGGATGCACCGAGTTCTCAAGCGGCTGAAGAAGAACAGCCAAGATACCCCACTAAAGACAGAAGACCTTCTATAAGGTACTCTTCTGATGAATACGCCATTATTACTGAAGATGGTGAGCCTCAGAGTTATGATGAGACCGTGACGAGCTCAAACAAAGAGGAATGGTTGAAGGCAATGCAAGACGAGATGAATTCCTTGCACGAGAACCAGACTTATGAGTTGACCGAGTTGCCTAAAGGAAGACGAGCTCTGAAGAACAAGTGGGTGTACAAGATCAAACCTGAAGAGAACAGGTAGAAGCCAAGATACAAAGCCCGGATTGTAGTGAAAGGCTGCAATCAGAAGAAAGGTGTTGATTTTGAAGAGATCTTCTCTCCTATTGTGAAGATGACCTCGGTCTGAACCGTGTTAGCTATGGCGACTTCGATGGACCTCGAGGTAGAACAGATGGATGTGAAGACCGCATTCCTTCACAGAGAGTTAGAAGAGGAGATATATATGGAGCAACCTGAAGTGTTCCGAGCTCCGGGATGCGACGGCATGGTATGCCAGCTGAAGAAGAGTCTCTGTGGCTTGAAACAAGCACCTCGGCAGTGGTACAAGAAATTTGAATCCTTCGTGAACGAGCACAAGTTTGTGAAGACTAAAGCCGACCACTGCATATTTGTGAAGAGGTATGAGACAGGAGATTCCCTGACTCTGCTACTTTATGTTGATGATATGTTGATTGTAGGGCAAGACAAGATGAAGATTGCCGGATTGAAAAAGGCATTGAGCATGTCCTTTGCGATGAAGGACCTCGGCCCTGCAAAGCAGATTCTCGGAATCAAGATCATCCGGAATAGAAAGAATAAGCTATTGTGGCTAAGTCAAAAGTAATATGTTGAGAAGATTCTGAAAAGATTCAACATGGACAAGGCCAAAACAGTCAGCACCCCCTTGGCCGGGCACTTGAAGCTGAATAAGAAGCAGTGTCCGAGATCTGATGAAGATAGAGAAGAGATGCTGAAGATCCCATATCAATCCGTCGTCGGAAGTTTGATGTATGCAATGGTTTGCACTAGACCTGACTTGGCGTTTGCAGTGGGAATGGTGAGCCGGTTTCTTTTGGACCCCAGCACAACGGCACCAGTTTTGATAAGCGTTTGTCGTGTCGCTTCAAAACAATTAAACTACGCTAATTTTGTAGCACAGGATTAACCTAGGTCGACTCAAAGACACTATCAATATAGTTCTATCTTCAATTCACTACTAACAGTAAAGGGGATTTTTGTCGAACAGTTTTCAGGCACGAAGTAAAAATTGCAAAAACACAAACTACTATTAAAGATCAATGCAGAAACTAACAGAATTGATAACAAGTAATGTAAAACAGATTAAAAAGCATCAATTCAATTCACCAAACCAAGCTATTCGAATTATCATCATTCTCAGAAATTTATCCTATTGTGAAAGTTCATTCAATTTCATTAGAAGCAGTTCAATCGAATTAACCCCTAAATTAATTGAAACCACAACCCTAATTGAAATATCACCCAATTAATCTGTGATTTATATTCAAAATTAGGAAATGAATCCATAACCTAATCCGCTTTCAATCCTAAATGCATTCATAATCATGAAAACAGAATAGCAATTGAAGGAGAAAGTGAACATTCACACAGAATTCAAAATACCAAACCAGAACTCAAATTCTTCTCTTGCTTGGGTTGGATCCTTAGATTGATTGATTATTTAGCCTTCCATGATCATCATCAATGAAAGCCCCATGAAATAAGTGCACGAAAATGGAAGAAGGGAAAACAAAAATGAAGAACAAGGAAGAACAGTTGAGAGAAAATAAGAGAAAGGGTTTTGATTCTAAAAACTTAAAAAAAGAGAAATGTAAAACTGTTTTTTTTTTTTTTTGCAAAATGAAATGTAAAGTATTAATTCCTCCTAATGTCACTAATATATAGTGACTAAGTCTGAAGAAAAGAATGGGCCATGAACAACTCATCAATTCTAATTATTTATGTTATTTACACCAATAAAAGTCAAACTCGCAGCCCAAAATACAAGTGCAGTGGTTCTGACTTCAAAGCCTAAAATGACCCTCCAAATGGCATAATTGTCCTTGGCTTATTTCTGGCAAACTTGTAGATCTTTTCATTATTTTTCCAAGGACTATAAGAACACTCAATTTGGAGTTCTGTAGAGCTCTGTAGATCCTGTACAAGGAAGATACATCAAGTGAGCATAAAATCTGAAAATACGCAACAATTAGCAATTAAGCCCACTAACTTGTCTAAAACAAAAAATGAATTAGAATGGAAAATAAAAGTCCAAGAGAAGTCAAATAATCTAAGAATGATAGAAAAATATTTAACAAAAGGCACTCCATCATCAGAGAGCACTGGGAAGCAGTGAAGTGGATCTTCAGGTACTTGAGAGGAACGACCGAGTTATGCCTCCGTTTTGGAGATGATGAAGCCGAGCTGCAAGGCTACTCGGATACTGATTTAGGGGGAGATTCTAACTCGAGGAAGTCGACGACTGGATATCTGATGAGATTTGCTGGAGGAGCAATCTCGTGGCAATCAAAATTGTAGAAATGTGTGGCACTTTCAACGACCGAGGCCGAGTACATTGTCGTGACCGAGGCAAGCAAGGAGATGTTGTGGATGAAGAAATTCCTCATGGAACTCGACCATGAACAGGACAAGTACGAGCTGAAATGTGACAACCAAAGCGCCATTCATCTGGCAAAGAACTCGACTTACCACTCCCGCTCCAAGCATATTGATGTGAGATATCATTGGATCCGGGATGTGGTGGAAGATGGAGAGCTTGGACTTGCTAAAGTGCACACGGACCAGAATTGGTTCGATATAATGACCAAGCCGGTATCAGCAATGAAGTTTAAAGATTGCTGTGAAGGTGCCGGGTTGGTGAACCCGTCTCATTGAAAAGGCCGGGATGATGACACCTGTCACAATTTGACAGGTTGTATTAAACCCGAGCGATAGAGAAGCCGGGTTGTTTTGAAGAGTTGAAGCTGCTGGGCCGAGTTGAACCTGTTGTATTAAAGATGTCGGGTTGTATTTGATTTAACGCATTGAAGTAGTAGGGGGAGAATTGTTGGACTTTACTCCTTCAATACTGACCCAAGCCCATTTGAGGAGTTTAATATCCCAGACCTAATTTACCATTATAAATACATTAGTTGAGGGTAAAATTAAGTCAGACAGAGACGTGAGAATGTGAATGGCACAGATGTCAAGAAAGATTGAGCGTTGACTGTGACTCCGCATTTTGAGAGCGTCAAGTGATATTCTTGAGTGTCATTGTTGAGCAAGCCTACGTGCCAGCATATTTGAGTGATTAGAGTGAAACACTTTGAGAGTTAATTATCACCATTGTTAGAGAGGTTGAGTGTACCACCAACTTGGTGTGTTTGATTCATTGTAACCATTCTCAGTTATAGTGGATATTTGATCTAGAACAGTATGGAGGTGAGAGATGTCTTGATGGTAGGATTAAAGTATACATGGTTTAGGCCAAATGAAAGAGCAAAAAGTTGTTTGGATAGAATTCTTGTTTCACCAAGTTGGGTTGATAGATGGTCCGTCCAACATGTCTTGGAGAGGAACATGTCTAATCATTGTCCAATCCTATTGAAAACTTCAATGGGTCTCACGATTTTGTCTTTAGCCAACAATATGGTTTTTCACCTTTGTACCCTTAATACGATACAACACATTAACTTACTTTTTGTCTTTAGTAGGCACTTTTGACCAAACTTTTGACGTACCATACTTTAAAATTGCTAGTATAACGTAATAGTATCTTATTTATATCTCAAATATTATCAAACATGACCGTCTCTATATTACTAAAATTTAGGTGTCTTATATTTTTTTTATATATGTTTAGGGTTTAGGGTTTACTTTTTTTTTATTTCTACTCTATTTCTCACATATTTCACTCAAACCAAATAACCAAAAATTCTATTTTATTTCTACTGTATTTATGTCTCATCTAATTATCTCTCTTTTATTTCCACATACTTTATTTCTTGGCAATGTAGATTTGGGTAGTTGTTTGGGTTACCAGCTTTGTATATTCCTTGTATACACCCAACTACCACTTACCTTGCACACTTTTAGGGATTTATACTTGCGCTTATGCGAGCCTAATGTGTTGTCTTTTAGTTCATTATTATGTGTCATTTTAGTTATTATTAATGCATGATTTATTATTTTGGATTTAGTTTTTTTTTTCATATTTCTACTTGTTTTTATTTGTTTTGCATAACTTGTTATGCTTTTGGTATTTCTATTTTGCAAGAGCTTTCTACTTGGCTTTAGGGTGCAAAAAGATTCTTTTTGATAAATGCTATATGTTAAGGACCAAGCCTTGGTATTCAAAAGCATTTTAGAGCAAAATTGGAGCAATTTTGATGGTTGTCAAAAGTTGCACGAGTGTGCAACAAATTTGTGAATTTTTGTATCTTTGTCTTACGTTTTATTAGTCAACGGGGCTAATACTATTTGGCCCGTAACTTTAAATTGTAATTTTCTATTCTAGAATAGGATTTTGACTTTGAGTATTGGTGGCTTGGGAGGAGAGCTTTGGATTTTCTTGGCTTTTCTCTTCTCTGATCAGTATTCTTTCTTTCATTTTTATGTTTTCTTTGGGATTGCTGATAATGATTGTCACATCGCTTCAAAATAATTAAACTACGCTAATTCTGTAGCACAGGATTAACCTAGGTTAACTCAGAGATACGATCAATTTGATTCCAACTTCAATTCACTAATAAAAAACAAGGGGATTTTGATCGAACAGTTTGCAAGTAATGAAAAAAAAACAAACTAAAATTTAAGAAAAAATGTAGAAACTGACATAATTAATAAAAGAGGTTGTAAACAGATTCAAGAATATCAATCCAATTCACCAAACGAAGTAATGTGAATTATCATAGTTCTCATAAGGATCTTATTTTGAACGTTCTTTCAATGTCATTAGAAGCAGTTCAATCAAATTAACTCCTAAATTAATTGAAACCACAAACTTAATTGAAATATCATCCAAATAATCTGTGATTAAAATTCAAAATTAGGAAATGAATCCATAACCTAATCTATTTTCAATCCTGAAAATCAAATAGAGGATTGAAGAAGAAAATGAACCTTCACACATAAGTTGAAATACCAAACCAGAACTCAAATTCTCCTTGCTTGGATTGGATCCTTGGATTGACTGATTGTTTAGCCTTCCATGATTATCATCAGTGGAAGGACCACGAGATTTGTGCAACAAAATAGAAGAACATAAATGAAAATGAAGAAGAAAACTGAAGAACACTGAAGAACAATTGAGAGAAAAAGAGAGAAAAGATTTTAATTCTGAAATCTTCTAAAAGAAACTACAAATTCTATTTGTGCTAAAATGAAGTGTCTGTCCTCTAACTAACTAATTGCACTAATATATAGTGACTAAGTCAGTAGGAAAGGATGGGCCATGATTAGACCCATCTAATATAACTAATTACACCAATTCGCAGCCCAAAACTCAAGTGCAGAGGTTCTAACTTCCAAGCCTAAAATGGCCCTCAAAATGATAGAATTGGTCTCATTTTATCTCTGACAAAATTGTAGCTATTTTCCTTATCTTTCCAGGGACTACTCATATGAGCCATTTGGAGTTCTGTAGAACTCTCTAGGTCTTGCACAAGGAAGATAGGTCAAGTAAGCAAAAAAATATAAAAATAAGCAACAATTATCAATTAAGCTCAATTGTTTGCCAAAGACAAAAACTGAGTTAGACTGAGAAAATAAAGTTCAAGAGAAGTCAAATAAGTTAAGAAGAATAGAAAAATATTAAACTAAAAATGCTCAATCAATTGCTCATGATCATGTGTGAATAGTTCCTTTTTGTTCTAGGATTAGGCCTTTGCCCTTGACAATTATTTATGTTAATTTAATGAGTAAATTACACTCGCACCCTCATGTTTCTCAAATTGCACCTGCTCCCTTTTTATACATTACTTTTACCTATTCTATTAACGTCATTAATTAACGTCAATTGAAATATATGAGCATAAAAAATTGCCCGTTAGAGTAAATTACACTCACACCCCCTGTAATTTTCTCAAATTGCACCTGATACCCCTCCCTTTTATACATTACTTTTACCCAACGTTGCCAATGTCCAAGGAACCAAATGCAGCTTTGATGGTGACCAAAGCTACAGCGGGGGACAAGGAGGTGGTGGAGGTGGATATGACTGTGGCGCCGGCTAAGGTAGTGGTGGTTGCTCCGACGTGAGTGGGTGTTCCCGAACGCCGTGTTGGTGGATGAGGAGGAAGAGATTATGTTGTCATGGGAGAGGGAGGAGGAGGAGAAGGATGTGGTGGTGGTAAGTGAAGAAGGGTTGTTAAGAAGATGAGGGGTTGTAAAACCCAAGATGTGATTTTGAGGAAGATGATGGTATTTTAGACATAAATTTTCATTAAAATTCATATGACCAGCATGTTCCTACTTTCTGTTAAATTATTAAATGAAGTTTAAAAAGAAGGGGGTCTGAATGTAATGTAAGCTAAACGATTAAATGAGAATTTTGTAAGGTGCAAAAAAGGAGGGTATCAGGTGTAATTTGGAAAAAAAAACACAAGGGGTGCAAAGTGGGCCAACCCACCAAAACACGGGTCGGGCTAGCCCTAGCCCACAAAAAATGGGTTGGGCCGGCTTGCCCACTTTGCAAAGTGGGCTAAAAATGCTAGCCCGCCCTACTTTTTTGAGTGGGCTAAATGGGCTAGCCCGCTGGACCATACCCATTTTGCATGGCAAAGTGGGCCAGTCACCAAAAACAGGTCGGGCTAGCCCTAGCCCACAAAAAATAGGGTGGGCTGGGTTGACCCACTTTGCAAAGTGGGCCAGCAATGCTAGCCCACCCACTCTTTTTTAGTGGGCTAAATGGGCTAGCCTACTAGGCTAGACCCATTTTGTCATCCCTAGGTGCGAGTGTAATTTACTCTAATTTAATTATTTTGGGATTTTGCACATGATCATGTGTGAATAGTTCCTCTTTGTTCTAGGATTAGGGCTTTGCCCTTGATAATTATTTATGTTAATTTAATTATTTGTTTTAATTCTATCTTTTGATTCTTATCTTATTGCAATTTATACATGTTGACGCTTGATCACCGTTTGCATGATTTTAGATGTTTAGGGATGAACTAAGAGGTGAACCTAACATGTTAGAACCATAGGAGCATAACTTAGGTTTTTATTCACAGTAGTAGAATTAATCATAGGTGGATAAAACGAATTAATAAAGAGTGTAAATGATTTAATTGAACATAGCACCACAACAGTAGGAGATAATTCAATTAGGCACATCCTCGCTTCTCGAAAGAGAACAAATATTACCTTAGAATAATTCTACATTAGAAGGAAATTAAGAAGAACTTTGAATAGATAGATTAATTGAATGAGAGTCTTGGTGTGAAACCACAATCCCAAAATTTCTCAAATCAGAATCTTATCCAAAACATTGTTCTTTATCTTTTATCTTTATCTTCTATCTAATTTTTACCTTTTTAAATTAAATATCATGCAAATAAAATCTTAATATTTTCCCACTTATTTAGTTTCTATTTTTAATTGTGATAATTGTTAAGTCCAAAAACGTGATTTCTGTGGATTCGATAATTATGCATGTATCTTAAACATTAGAGCCTAGAATTAAAGGTGCCTTAACTACTAGTATTTAGAGGCATGATGTCTGATTGACAATTGTTGAGCTACCACTCAAATTGTTACCAATATCATGGGTTAGTCATATTGAAAGGGTATATTCCCTTCTTGTGCTTGATTCATAGGCTAGATCCTTGTCTATGTGATTTGGGAAATTTGGGGACCAATAAATCTTTCGAAGTCTAGATCTTTCAATGAAACCTAGCACTAATATGTTGACTTAGTGACATCCCAAAAATTTGGGTCATGACCTTAGGAGTATTTCACCCTATAGGTTATTACCTTGATAGGTGATGTGTTGCTTTTGATTCTACCTTTTGTTTAATTTTCATCATTAGGTTGCATGCATTTCATGGTGATTTAGGTTTAGTTTCATGCACAATCTCTTAGTATTTCCTTTTAGGACATTGTTATAGTTTTTGGTGTGTTTTTGGATTTAGTAAGCAACTAAACAAGTAATTTTGGCATGAAAACTAAGTTGGATGAGTTGATTTCCCTGGTGGAAGATCTTGAATATTTTTAGAGGCATGGGATCCTTCATGAAAGGGAATGAAAACTATATATCTTAGCATGGAAACCATTAGGTTCTTAAAGAAAAGAACAGGATGCAAGTGCCATATAGATGTAACAAGTCCACACAACAGTCTGGGTGCTCTTGACATTTATTTTCTCATCCAATACACCTTCCATACCTTTGTGGATTTAGCCACATTGTTATGTGTGAACTTGACAAGTGTTTTCTCTTCTAGTACGTCTCCCACACCTCGGTGAGTGCGACCACACCTAGGTAGGGAAGTTTGGAAAAGAAGACAGGACTATTCCTTTCTATTACGATCTCGGCACCTTCCTCACCCCCTACGATAAATTTACCCAATTCTATATACAAATTTTTAATTTTATTTTCAATTAGGCTTAGACCTATGACTTGTTTTTAGGTTTTAAATAGACCTTTTAAGGAAAGAGAGGGAGGCTAGGGTGAACTCTCTTGTGATGGCTTAGAATCAAAGATCATCTTCCTCTTGATTATTTCGATTTATCCATTCTTAATTTCTATTTCTTTTAGGGTTTCTATTATGACTATTGATAACGACTTTCAAATCGCTACAAAGAAAATAAAAACTAACATAATTCAATAGCATAGTATTAACCTAGATTGTCTCAGAGATACAGTCCAATTTGATTCCTGACTTAATCCACTTATAAAAAGTAAGGGAATTTTATCAAACAATTTGCAGACAGTGAACAAAAAATGCAAAAACACAAACAAGAATTGAAGAAAACTGCAACAGAAACTAATAGAATTGATAAAAGATATTGTAAAATGTATTCAAGAATATTAATCCAATTCACCAAACCAAGCAATTCAAATTATCATAGTTCTCAGATAATGATCATGTTATGAAGTTCATTCAATATCATTAGAGCAGTTCAATCGAATTAACTTCTAAATCAATTGAAATCACAAACCGAATTGAAATATCATCCAAACAATCTATTATTAAAATTCAAAATTAGGGAATAAATCTATAACCTAATTTGTTTTCAATCCTAAACATATTCATAATCATGAAAATTGAAAAGAGGATTAAAGAAGAAGATAAACATTCACACAGAAATTAGAATACCAAACTAGAACTCAAATTCTCCTTGCTTGGACTGGATCATTGGATTGATTGGTTATTTATCCTTCCATGATCATCATCAATGGAATAGCCACAAAATTTGTGTAAGAAAATAGAAGAATATATATGAAAGGAAGAAGAAAAATAAAGAACAATGAAGAACAGTTGAGAGAAAAAGAGAAAATATTTTAATTCTGAAAACTTGCACAAGAAGCTAGAAATTCTGTTTTTTTTCCTCTTGCTAAACTAAATATATAGTGACTGAACATAATGAAGGATGAACTTTTATTAGGACCATCTAAACTAATTAATTATGCTAGTTACACCAATCAAAATCCAAACTCGCAGTCCAAAACTCAAATATAGATGTTCTAACTTCCAAGCCTAATTTGACCCTCAAATCAACAGAATTGACCCACACTTATCGCTAACAAAATTGTATCTCTTTTCCTTATCGTTCCAGGGACTACTCATATGCTTCATTTGGAGTTCTGTAGAATCCTCTAGGTCCTTTACAAGGAAGATAGGTCAAGTAAGCACAAAATCTTAAAATAAGCAATAATTATCAATTAAGTCCAATTATTTTTCTAAGATAAAAATTGAGTTAGAGTGAGAAAATAATACTCCAAGAGAAGTCAAATAAGCTAAGAAGAATAGAAAAATGCTAAATTAAAAACGTTCAATCAACTATGTGTGGGTAAAACCCTATTTTCTAGGATTGGGGCTCATCTATTAGGAACTAATTTGGTTTAATTGAAATTTTGTTTGTTTCTATATGTGTTGCTCTCTTGATATTTATCTTGTTTATTTATTGGATGCAAAACACTTTTGATCAATTTTTTCATAATTTTAAACAATTGGGAACAATTGAAAGGTGAACCTAATTGTTGGAAACCCTTGATAAAGACTTAGGCTTTGAAGCATGAAAGTAAGTTTGATTCTTCGAGGATTCAACGAATTAACACCTATCATGAAGGGTCTACTTGAACATAGCTAGCACAAAAGTAGGAGTAATTAGGCACATCTCCATATCTTGAAAGAGAACGTGTCTTATTTTAGGTTAATTTGCCTTCATAGAGAACCAAATAGAGCAATTGGTTAGTCAGTTAAGCAAATTGAAACTCATTATGTGAAAACCCCCAATCCTGGATGTCATCTCATTATTGAATTTCATCCATTTAAAATATTGCTTAATCTTTATCTCTTCAATCAAATTTCTAAGTATTTCCAAATTAACTCTAATTTTTCCCAATTGTTTTATTTCTATCAAATTGTGATAATTGCAAAGTCAAAAACACAATCCCTTTGGAGAAAATGATAATTTCATTACTAGAACGATACCATGCACTTCTGGAAATGTATCAATGGGTCATAAGGGGACAACATACTTTTGTTTATCCTTTTTTTTGTATATATTCCCATTCACCTCATGCATTTCCTTTCCACATTAGCTAAGCATTCTAGTACCTAGGTTTTTTTAAGTTATGCATGCATTTCAAAAACTAGAAAGAATAAATAAAAGAAAAGGAAAAATAATATCATGTTTGCATTTGCATTGATCATGCATGATATTCACCGACAAATTTCCTGATTCATACATTACATATCATATCCTTATCATTTTCATAGTAGACAAGAATTCTTAACAAAAGAAAAAGAAAAAGTCATGCATTTTGCCATTCTTTCATTTTTACCATTCATATTTGAAATTCACGTTTTTTTATCAAGCATATTTGACAATCATGCTTTTTTGCTTTGTGTGTTTGGCTCTCATCAATAAGAATCATTATGTCATCTCATATCTTTCATGATTGCATACAAATACTAGTCCCAGTTTCATCTAATGCATTTCGTAAGGTTTTTGTTTCATCCATGCATTTTAGCATCTCATTGATTAAAATACACAAAAAAAGAAAAAGGGAGAGAAAAGAAATCTCTTGAGTTTATTGTTTTTCCTTTGAAAAACCATTGTCAAGTTCCATATTCATGCAATCTTGAAGATGAAAGATGTTAAAGAGAACATCCTTGATAAAATAAAAAGGAGATATCACAACCCTTTTTTAACCTTGAAAGGCTTCTTAAGTGTCATAGTGGCCTAACTTGTTAACTTGGGTGATTAACATGACATATTATTTGAAGCATTCATTTACTAAACTTGCATGACATGTTGTCCTCCAACACCTTGGTTTTCGTTCCTTGTTTTAGTCCTTTTCCCGCTCTCCACTTTTCACAAAAATTCCCAAAAAGGGTTGTCCCCATAAAAACACTTGAAATGCCTTCTATCCCCAATCAAAAGTCTTGCAAAAAATAACATTTTAAAAAGTAATCAATCATCTTGGGGATGTCTATCTAGTAAGTTTCCTAAGTCTACTTTGAGCAATAAAAAAATGAGAAAATTTAATGGAAAGTCTATTACTCTAAAAAAACCTACACATCGGGTTAAGCAAGAATTAGGACCCAAAAGAAAAATATCATGTGAATAATCAAATTTTATCTTGGACAAAACTTTTTGAAATTAATGAAGTCGTGACTTGAAATAAGGATGTGTGGACTTTTTTACTTTATCCTAAAAAACATTAATCATTGCTACCAATTTGAGCCTAAAAAATAAAAATGATTCTTTCAAATTACCATGAACAAGGCTCACCCTTACTTTGAGGGCTCGTACAATGCTTGCATAGTCTAGTTAGCCTATGGTTTAGTCAAAAAACAAGAAAATTTAAACTAAGGAAAGAATTAAAAATAGACCAAAAAGTATATAAACAAAAGGAATGAGAAACTGAAAAAAAAAAAAGGAAATATAATTGTGGGAGAAGAGGCGAAACAAAAAAACTTGAGTCAACACTACACTAAAAAATGTTATTTCAAATAACCTTCAAAAACTTTTGAGCCTTTACATCCTTCTTTTCACAACCCTCGTAGCCATTGGTCACGCTATAAGACCAATAAATTCAATATTGATCAAAGAATGTCTACTTTTGTTTTCCTAAATTTTAATCGTCAGACAAAATAACCAAACTCATTTTTGTGACAATCTCTTTTGTTCCTATTTCATCCTTTGACTTTGTCCCTTTAGTTAACTTGGGCAATTCATGTGTCTTTCTATCCATAGTTCATCTTTCAATCCTACTTCCATAAGTTTAAATTGGGTCAATCCATTCCCTCTTTGTTTTCATTTTGGGGCATTTACCTTATGTATCATCCTCAGTTCATCCTATAAAGTTCAAACCTAAGGCAATCTTTTATATATTTTTCGACTTCTTTGTCCCCACCATTCAATCCTAAATTTAAGCTATTACATTACCTATCATTCCATTTCTCACTTCACCACCTGTCAACCTCCTTATTTCATCATAGATTGGGGAAGTTCAGACTTCTTTCGTCCACACTGGGCAATTCCCTAACTAACCTTCCATCTTCTATCAAGCATTCCCTTTTAAAACCTAATTTTTTCCTCATTTTTAAAACCCATATGACATAGTGATGCATGTTGATTAAATGGTGCTTTAAAAAGGGAAAGAGAGCTTAAAAGCTGAAAATAATCCCTCAATCAACAAGTTAGACAAAAAGGGGCCCAATTGGGTTCAAGTTGAAAGAATGAGGGTCAATTGACATTGATTCCAAGAATTCAATTAAAAAAATTCAACAAACATGAGTTAATGTGAATTTTTCTACTATAAGGGGAAAAAATCACTTTAAGGCATTTCTCTTTGCATAAAAATATAACAAATAAAAAAATAAAAGCACTAGTATATATCAAGTCTTTAGTCATCCATGAATCTTGGGGTGTGTGGCACCATAAGGAACATGGATCTTGGCCCTCTTGAGAAAATTGAAGCAAAAATTGTTAGAGTCAGGGGGAGCTTAAGAGGATCAAGAAGTTGTGTCTCAAGTCTACAAAGTGTTTAGACTTTTTTACATGCCAAATCAATTTGATTGGTAGTTGTAATTTGTGTATAAGATGAAACTTCCTATGATCCTTTGCATGAAGCTCATTCATGGTTTTTGCATTCATGCTTTCACAAAAGCATAAGTCTTATGGAAAAAGCTTTTTTGAAATGAATGGCTTTCATGATTGCATAAAAGCCAAAGTGTTTCAAAGTTTAAGGTTTTGGAAAAACGATTTTTCTTTGTTTTAATCGATTACCAACTTGTGGTAATCTATTACTTAATCCTTCAAGAAAACTTTAATAGATTACAAGGATATGGTAATCAATTACACTTCACAAAGTCACAAAAAAGTCTTCATTTGTTAATCGATTACGATTTGCGATAATCGATTACTTGGCGCATTTTTGAAGTCAAGACTGTCTGTGATAATCGATTACATGATAAAATAAATGATTACTTTGTTCATAAACATTTTTCAGAAATCTCAAGAACACTTTAATCAATTAAATGTGTTAACAATCGATTACATAAGAGTATTTAATCGATTACATTAGCGATTTAATCGATTACTGACAGTTACAAACTGATTTCTATAAATAGTTGTTAGTGTTTTGGAAAAACAACAATGAAATGACAAAGTTCATTCATAAGCTTTCTGTGCAAGAAAAGGTTTTTAGTGCTTAACTCTTAAAGTCCCAAAATCCTCAAGATTCAAAGATTTCAAAGGAGGATTTCTTCTTGGGCAAGCTTTCAAAAAAAGTTTTGTAAAGAAGGTTCTGAAACAACTTCTTCCACCTTTTAATCCAAGTCTAGTAAATCATTGCATACTTCATTTACTAGATCACAGGTGGTTTCTTTCTTTACACTTTTCTATGTATTCTTTTGAGATTCTTTTTGCATTAATAACATAGGATTTCTTAGAGCTTACTAGGATAGGTGTTCCTAGGGGATAAGAGTAGAGGTGGGTGATCTCTATGTCTTGGCTCACAGAGATTCTAAGGTGTTAGAGTCTCGTTCTTAATGTAGGTCTGATTAAGAGTGATTGTGTAAAAAGCTTGTAAGAACAATTTGTTATTAGTGGAACTCTAACCATTGTGGTTGGAAGAACTGGATGTAACTTCTCAAGGGTCAGAAGTGAACCAGTATAATCCATTATGTTGACTACTTCCTTTAATCTTTTCTTGCTGTCTTAATCTGTGATTATTTGGTGCTATCTTTCTTATTCAACAAGTGTAAGTTTTGTGATTACCTTCTTGAGCTGAGTGGTTTGATTGGTTGGAGCATTCTTGATTCAATTGTGATACTATCTTGATTACTCTGATTATTGTGTGTGTTCATACCAATTCACCCCCTCTCTTGGTTATTGTGTATATTCATACCGTTTTCAAAATTGACAAGTTTGGTCTAATGGACATCTTGCATCATATCATCAAATGCAGTCTGACAAAGTTTTAACTCCTCGGGACACCATGCATCATATCATTGCATTGCATCTAATCCTTCTTAAATGTCTAAGTATGGATAAGTTTCTAACATATAGCATAGAGTCATCAAACCAAGTACCTACCTAACACATTTTTCCTTTTTGTGTATTCCCACTACCTACTTGGCACATTTTACTTTTTTTAACTAAGCATAGTACCTGCCTGGCAACTTTTTCTTTTTTGTTTAAGCTTACCATCGGCCCTGGCACTTTCAATCAAGCCAAACATGACACCTACATTCAAGCCTAGCACCAACCTGACCCCTACATCAAATCCCAACATTGACCTTGAACCTACATCAAAGTCCAACATTGGCTTAGCACTTGCATTCAAGCCTAGCACTGACTAAGCACCTACATGTATGCCCAACACCGACATAAAATTTGCATCAAAGCCCAATACCTACTTAGCACCTGCATTAAAGCTTAACACCGACCTAACACTTACATTAAAGCCCAACATTGAATTGGCCCCTGCACCATCACCCAACACTTACTTGATACCTACATTCAAGCCTAGGATCGACTTGATACTTGCATGAAAGCCTAACTCTAATCTAGCACTTGCATCTAAGCCTAACACCTGCGTTCAAATTTGGAACCTAGCAGGCATAAACAAAAATTTGTTGGATATAGGGGGAGCAACAAGAAGATGAAGCTTGTGCCTTAGAAGGATGTTTGAGCTTTTCACATGCCTTGAAGATTGTAATTTAATTTAAGTGTATAAGAAGCCAATCTTTTGATCCTTGCATTGCATGCACCTAATCATCAACATGCTTACATGTTTTCATTAAAAGTATCAAAGCTATTCATGCTTTTAAAATAAATCAATAAGTCATGGTTAATGTTTTTGGAAAAATGTAATTTTACTGCTTTAATCGATTAACCAGTGGTTTAATTGATTATTTGCTTTGTTTTAAATCTGGAAAAGCCATTATGAACATTTTAATCGATTACATAGTAAAAACAAAAGCTTGTCTCACTACTTTAATCGATTACCATAAATTGTAATCGATTACACAAGCTTGATTCACAAATGAACTTCACTGCTTTAATCGATTACAACTGGGATTAATCGATTATTCTGTTTGTTATAAACCCAGAATGAAGCTATGAACAATTTAATCGATTAAAAGACAATTTAATCGATTACATAAGTCATTTAATCGATTATTTGGTGCATTGTAATCTATTACAGTCTGTTACAAAAAGTTGTTATAAATTGAATGAATGCTTGTATGTTTTTCTAACTTGAACACTTCGAATTTTCTGAATATACACAAGCCTTCTCAAAGTTAGAAAGTGATTTTTTGGGTTAACTAGGTTCTTTTCCCACTCTTTAATCTTCATGGGTTTTGAATGATTTCTTGGGCAAGAGTTTTCAAAGAAGTTTGGGAGAGCATGTTCTGAAATCCTTTTTTGCAATTCAATTCTGATTGGTAAACTATATGCATTCATATTCATTGGATCATCAGGTTGTTTCTCTTCATTTTCTCTGGTTGTAAATTCATTTTAGTATTTTTAGTTATTTGAAGCTATTGTAAAAGATTCTTTGAAGCTTGTGCTAGAGTAGTGTTCTCTAGGGGAAGAATATAGTAGTGTTCTCTGGTTCTTGATCACTAGAAGTCTAATAGGGTTTTAGATTTCTTTTCTTTCTCTAGGGTTGATAAAGAGTGATTGTTGTAAAGCTTGTAAGAACTGAAATTTATAATAATGGAACTCTAATCTAGTGTTGATTAGAAGAAACTGGATGTATCTTCTCTTAAGAAGTGAACCAGTATAAATTCTTGTGTTGATTTTCCATTCCTTAATCTCTATTAGTAATCTTGTGCATTTGTTCTTGGTGTTATTATCATTACTCAACAAGTCATGTTTTAAGCAATTGATTTCTTGGGCTGAGTGGTTTGATTGATTAGAAACATTCTTGGTTTAAAAGTGATTAAGATCCTTAACTCTGATTTTACAAATAAATTTTAAAAGGCCAAGTTTAAACCAATTCACCCCTCTCTTGGTTATTGTGGATATTCCTATTGTTTTCAAAAGTTTGTCTAACACTTGCACCCAAGCCCAACACCAACCTCGCACTTGCATTCAATCCCAGTACCAACCTGCCACCAACATTTAAGCCCAACATCAACTTGATGCCAACATTCAAGCCTGAAACCTAGCAAGCATAAGCTTGAAGACTGCCCGACACCTCCATTCAAGCCCAACACTAACCTGGCACCTACATTCAACACTGAAGCCAACAAAAAAAGATTTTTGTTTATCTTCTCTTGTTTTGGAAATTAAAAATATAGTCTATTATAAATTAGAAATAAAGATTAAAAGTTTTTTTTGTTAAATGTATTAAAGGGATTCATAGTCCTAAATAAATAATTTAATTTTGACTTAGGCAAAATTTGTGATCAATTGAGGCATTTGTTATTTTAAAATTGCGGTGTAAAAATAAAATTATTTTTCTTTGGTTAAAAAATTAAAAAAAAGTTATCCAAATATGCGATCGCTAATGATATTGATTGAATAACAGTTTTATCTTTTAACATTATTCGGATTGTAAGGCTTTAATAACTAGCCATTTACTAGCTTGAATCCTTGTGCAATGATAATTTCTCTTAAATAAAAATGAAAAAATTAATAATGATAATAGTTAAAAATTAAAATATTTTCTTTTTATTGTGGTAAAATTAAATATTTGTAAAAACCACATGGTTTTGTACAATAAGTTAAAGGTATCATTTTTTAATGAGCGTTGTCCGGTGTTAATGTCTTTTGTATATGTAATATACTCCTAAACCCATGTTTGATTTCAAATACATTTTTCAGGGACTACCAAGCACGTGGATCAACGGATATGGAATTGGTCCAACTTTACCAGAGGTCTCAAGTTCGATTCTTAAGTATTACAGTAAAGGATACCTATGGTCTAAAAATAACCTTTTTTAAGATTTTTCAATGTTCCCGTCATGACACCAATTGCTACATTCATGAAATAAATTTTAAGAATAAAATGATGACAACATAACTATGAAAATTATGATGAACTGTCTTTTTTTCCCTTTCAATTTGAAATTTTTTAATTGACTGCACTTATACACTAATGGTTGCTTTGAATTCAAGCCTTTCTATAAATAATGTTAAATGGTAAATAGTTTTGGTGAAAATTTAATAAAATAGGCAAGATACAATTTTAAAGACTGTTTTTATATCTTTAAAGATTATAAATTAAGAGTTTGGTGTAATGAACTATACATCATTCTCATTCATAAAGATTATTTTTAAGAGTTTATTCTTTATAGGGAAACCTAAACTACATGAGACTACCAACAAGGTCCAACATAGATTATAAATGATTGAGTTCTTTAAGCATGCTAATAGGTTTGATACTCTGGTTGTGCATATGGAAAAGACTTTGTTGAGAGAGGCAAAATCCACTTCAATTATCTCTACGTCTCGAGGGTTAGTCTCATGGCTTTCAGTTGTGGGAATACTTTGCTTCCAGCTAAAAAAATAAATTGCATGGAACTAAGGTAAACTAAAAGTTAACAAAAGTGGTTACTGAATAACTGGTAAGTAACCAAATGACAGGCATCAACAAAATCAATATTGAGTCACTAACATTGTGATTCACAAATGACATCTTAGAAGTAAACACTAGAGCCCTTGTGCTCTTATGTTAGTTTCAAGAATTTTAAAACATAAAATTTAAAAATTACAAAATAAAATATTTGTAATTAAAGCACATTTCACTTTGCTGAAAAGAATAACTCAAAGAAACAAATGTTGAGAAAAGCTTTGAAGTATGATAAAGTGATACCACCTCAACAAAAAACCATCTCCCAATTACATTTGGTATATGACAAGAGTTGAGATGCTAAATAGGGACCTCAGCTCAATCAATCAAATCATGACGATTACCATGTAATGGATACTTCCCTTCAAGTGCATAGTATTACATCGTTAACAAGCGTACTAATCGGTGTAGTACTTTCATAATTTGAGTAAAGTTGTCTACACAATGACTTATTTGGATTAAGCTATTTGTGCAATTCAATATCTAGGCAAAAGAATATATTGTTTTAATAGAAATAGTTGGGGAATAAAAAACTAAATGCTAAGCTAAATGGTTTAAAAACATAACATATTTCACTAAAGCAATAGATCAAATAGTTGGTGTGAAGCAACTAAAAGCAACAATTAAGCAAACTAGTTTGGGTACTTGGTGACAGTTAGCAAATATCTCAGTAATATAAAGGATCTTTCTCTACTTAATGAAACTTTAATGCTATCGCAACCAACTTAAGTCTTCTAACCTTGATTCCTTAAATGAGAGAAGCTAAATCACTTAACTTCACTCTGAATTCCTTAGCAAGTGTAGTTAAATGATTTGATAAGAAGTAAGGATCATTAAGAGACTAGTAAACATCATTATATCCCTAGATGAGACATTCGTTAGATATATTTCCCAAATCTCAATTTCCATAGCATTTCCCAATGAAAATAAAAACACAGATAATGTAAATGGTTGATCACGCCACAAACAAGCATAAAGATAGAGAAATAGTATTAACACTGAAATTTCATTAAATAGATAGTAAGAGTGATTTCATTAGATTGTGTATAATGAATTGTAAATATCTTCTAATTATAGTTTGCTAACTTACTCTTTCTAAAAAAAAGTGAGTACAAGTTAACAAACTCCATGTGCATTTGTTAACATATATTCACTTATATTTTAAGCTACACCTTGAGTGTATTTTAAGATAATTATAACTATAAGTTGTTAACTTACTCATAATATACTTCTCGTTCCTATTTATAAGACATAGTTTATTAAAGTAAGCTTATTAAGAAAATTAGTTAGTTTAGGTATTAACATTAAATTTGCCTTTAAATGTAATATTTTAAAATTTGCCCTTAACATTAATGAGAGTCTATTCACCTTCTCTAATTTTCATACGAGAGAGAGTGACAATTCAAAGTCACATTTAATTATAGATTAAAATAAATAAGGTTATTTTTGTATAAAAAAAAAATTGTGCAAGAGATAAAATGAAATCATATAGTATGGAACAAAAAAAAAATTTATTGACTAAGTCTTATAAATAGGAACATAGGGTATGTGTATATATATTATAGTTTTTTTTATATTTCAATAAGATAATTTATTAGTATAATGCAGCCAAAAAAATTAAAATATTGTTTTTTTAATAATTAATTAGGAATTTATTGTAGTTTGCAAACTATTTCCGAATCTATAGCAACAAGTCACGCCCCACCAAGGCGTGACCCATTCCGTCGTTAATTCGGTCGCTAACACTTTTTGCGACAAAATATTGGGCGTGACCACAATATTCAGTCGCAAAAAGTGTTAGCGACTGAAACAAAGACCAAAATTAGCGTACGACTTTAAAATCAATTTTTTATTTACAGTGTAATTTTTAATTTTTGAAATTACTGTTGCGACCACAATATTGTGATTTTTTAATTTTTTTTAACTGAAATCGTTAAAAAATTTGCAGTATAATTTTTTTTAAACGTACGACTTTAAAATCAATTTTTTTTACAACTTTAAGTTTTTATTATTATTAATATACGACTTCAAAGTCGGTCTAAAAATCAATGATGAAGATTAATCTAAATATACTTTAAAATTAGATGAAAATAACAATTAATAATATTAAATAACAATTTATAAAAGCAACTTTCGTTTTCGGATAATTATTATATTAATTCTTTTGCTTTAATAAATTGATTAAGTTAATCGTTAAAAAAAATCTTGACTGTTAAGTAATGTAGCGTGTCAGTGTATCACTGTTGTCAGTAAATATTAATGGTAACTGGATATTTAAATAAAATAAAATTTATTTTGTAATTATTAAAAAAAAGAATAGCATTAAATATGTATATAAACTTCGAACGGTCATAACTTTTGATAGAAATGACTGATTGAGGCATATGATATGTCAAAACGCTCGAAATTAAGAGAAGTAATTAAAAAATAAAAAATAGCATGTAATTAACTAATTAAATAATTTAAAAAGTAGAAAACAATAAATTTTTTGGATGCTTGAAGATTAAATCCTAATTTTGAGGTAGTTAGAGGCATTTTTTGGAAAAAATATTTGACCAAATCCCCTTCGGAAATTCGCCTTGGCCTTCCTCTCTCAATTTCGAGCGTTTTAACACAGACCGCGCCTCAATCGGACATTCCTATCAAAAATTATGACCGTTCGAAATTTATATACATTGCACCTCAAAATGACACGTGTTACAACCAGGTGAAACACGCATGGGGGAGGCGTGACTCAGCCACAATTGCACCTGGTGGGGGCGCGACCTGTTGCACCTAGCTGGGGTGTGACTCGTTGCTATAGATGTGAAAATAGTTTGCAAACTACAATAAATTCATAATTAATTATTAAAAAAACAATATTTTAGTTTTTTTGTCGTATAATGCATCAAGCTATTAGTATAAATTCATAATATTTACATCAATAATTTAATTCCACCAAATAGAGTATATGTAGCTAAATAAATTAGTGGTAAATGATTTTTTTTAAGTAAACCCTTAACTCTTCAAGCCCCTAACTTCTAAAAAGGCCTTGAAATATAAGACATGAAAGTCACTCCAAATTATCCCTAGTATATACAATAGCTTAGATATGTTTTTTCCTCTTATATTTGAGTCATTTTTTTAGCCTCCAAAATTTATTTGCTTTTTTAGTCCTTGGAATTTGTAAAATAATTTTTTTAATCCTTTTGCATAGTATAAGTTAAACATGAAATAAAAAAAATTATAATTTGTGACAATTTAATGGTTTAAAGCTGTCAAAATTATGGCAATACAAAAATTAAAATGGTTAATGAATTTTTAGTGACTTGATTTTGACATTTGTTAACTCTTAGAAAATCATATTTTAAAATAAAAATAAAAATTAATTTTTAACTGTTAAAAATTTACACATTGTGAATCTCGTGTTATTTTGTTTGGCTGACACCATGCATAGAAGGACTAAAGAGGAAATAACTCTAATTTGAAGGGTGGAATACACTGCCTCCAAAGAAACTTATGCCAAGAAACATTCTAGGCCCTAGGCTGAAAGAAAGAAAAAGATCATGAAGAACATCATACCCGAAACTGAGGGACTTCAATAAATCGGTTTTTCTTGTCTTTTTCATATAAAAAATTGTCATTCAAATTTGCCACTTCCAAGTCATATTATGTCTCTCAACTATTAAAATAAAATATATTTTTAAAAATAGAAGAGAACTTTTAAAAAATTCAGAAGCAGTTATCATTTGTATAAAAAAGCAATAAAAGTCGTGTAAAATAAAATTAAAATTAGCATAAGTTGTTTAGATTCGCAACTTAAATTAATTAAAAATAAAAATATTAAAATATATTTTCATCTTTATAAATATTTAAATGTTCAAAACTCATCGTTATAAAATTCTGAATTTTTTTTATCCTCAAAAAATTAAAATCTATTATATTTTTTTTGTCCGGATATATAAGTTCGCTTAAATCCAAACTCATTTTTTTTTATTTCATTGTTGAATGTTGAATATGGGAGTAAAAAAACAACAAATTTACAAATCCCTCTTTTGCTAACCTTCTCCTTCTCTGATTTTCTTCAACTTCTTCGAACCATTAAATCGCAGCTCCACAATCACAGATTCATAGAGCACTGAACTGGACAGAACATTGCAGTCTAAAACGAAACAACACATATTCATAGCAACTCAACCCCAAACCCAATATCGTCAGCACACCCACCAATACAGCCACAGACTTAATGCCATAAAACCAAAGCCAATAGACATTCAAACCCACACCAGAAGCTTCGCTACGAAACCAAAATCCGCCAATAAACCCATCCGCGAACCTTCCGTTAATCGGTGAAGCTTTTTGCGCCCCACCTCCTATCGTCGCATGAACCAACAATTCACCACCGTGAATATCATATTGTAACACCACCACACGAATTCGTTACCTCAATTTATGACAAGTATGAAGCGATGGAATAAAACAATTTATGTTCCTCAAATTTGTGTTCTTTCGTGCATTATGAAAATTCATGGCCTGGGTTGGTAAAGAATGATTGTGAAGATGAAATTTAACTTTTACAAAATGCGAATGTGGATGAGAGAAGTTAATTTGATGTTGTTGAGAACAAAGAACACTGAACTGGACACAATATTGCAACACTTTCACGCGGGAATGAAATCAAGGAACATGTATTGGAATGATAAAGAAGAGGAAGATGGTTAGCGAAGAAGGATTAAAAAATTTGTGAGAAACTTTTTGTATTTTGTTGCATTTTTTAACCCCCTAAAACCATTTTTTGACATTTAAAAAAAATTTAAGTTGAGAGGTAAAAGAATTCAAATAATACTTTTTTTAATAAAAAAATATTAATTTGAGGCTTTTTTAAACATTTTACAAATCTTAGGTTAAGGAGTCACGTCAAAAATAGGCGTAACCTATTTTATCGCTAATACGTTTTACAATAATATTGTTTTTTTAATGTTTGCAACCACAATATTCAGTCGCAAAAAGTGTTAGCGATTGAAATAGAGACCGATTTTTAAAAATTGAAAATTTTTATTTTTTTAAATTTTAAATAATTTTTTAATATAGAAAGTATTTTAAATAAAATATTATATTAAAAATTAGTTATATAAAAAATCCAAAAAATATTAAACAAAACCATATAAAATTTAGAAATTATATTAAATAAAATAATATTAAAAAATATAGAAAATATATTAAATAAAATAATATAAAATTAAAAAATATACTAAATAAAGGTCTAAATATACTTTAAAATTAGATAAAAATAATAATTAATAATATTAAAGAACAATTTATAAAAGCAATTTTCGTTTTCGGATAATTATTATATTAATTCTTTTGCTTTAATAAATTGATTAAGTTAATTGTTAAAGAAAAAATGTTAATTGTTAAGTAATGTGACGTGTCAGTGTATCATTGTAGTCAGTAAATATTATTGGTAATTGGACAGTTAAATTAAATAAAATTTATTTATTTTGTAATTATAAAAAAAAGAATAGCATTAAATATGTATATAAACTTCGAACGGTCATAACTTTTGATAAAAATGTCTGATTGAGGCGTACGACATGTCAAAATGCTTGAAATTAAGAGAAGTAAATAAAAAAATAAAAATTACCATTAAATTAACTAATTGAATAATTAAAACATTAGAAAAACAAGAAATTTTTTGGATGCCGAAGATTAAATTGTAATTTTGAGGTACTTAGAGGCCTTTTCTGGAAAAAAAATTTTGACCAATTGCCTAGGGCTTTTCCTCTTAATTTCGAGCATTTTGCCACTAGTTTTGCCTCAATCGGACATTCCTGTCAAAAGTTATGACCTTCCAAAATTTATATAACCACCGATTCATTATTGCGTGACACGTGGTGCAACATGGTGAAACACGACCAATTTGGGCGTGACTCAAGGGGGGTAACACGCCTAATTTAGGTGTGACTAGTCACACCTAGACTCCCTGCCCCAGATTTGTAAAATGTTTGAAAATAGCTCCAAATTAGTAATTTTTTATTAAAAAAATATTATTTGGGTTCTTTTGCCTAAGTTCAGATTTATTTATACTTATGTCCTAACCAAAAAGTAATATATTTTAATTTTTTGAAAATGAAAAAAAATCAACATTTTACAAAGATAAATTTTAAACATTTTAATATTTATAGAAACAAAAAATGTATTTTAATCAAATAAAAATATAAGTCGTATATATTTTTTAAATTTTAATTGGTTTAATTATTTGTTTAATTTGTATAGTTTTATTAAAAAAACTCTTTTGGTCATATACTTAAAACTATCTCATTTTAATTTTATACATACTATTTTTAATCTCTTTTTAGTCCCTATGTTAAAGGACTAAAAATAATGTGTAGAAACTAAAAATGATAAGTTGTTAAAGGACCTAACTTATCATTTTATACATACTCTTTTGGTCATATACTTAAAACTATTTCATTTTAAACTTATAACTATAAAACCAAGTGAGTAATTAAACTAATTTAATTTTAATTTGATTGAAAAATATGTTTGTATTCAGTATTCACAACCTCTATAAAAGAAAATAATTTAAAAAAATGTAAAAAAGATACTACATTATGACGAGTTGTAATTCTAATTGTCCATTTGATTTAAAGGAATTAAAAAAAGTGTAAGTGAATTGAGATAAAAATAAATGAAATATTTAAATTAAAATAGAGTATAAAAGTGCGAGACTTACAATAATTTTTTATATTTTCATTTCAAATCCACCCAAGTGTAATTAAACCAAACATTACCTAAAAAAATCCGTCAATTTGTGAGACAAAGTGATAAACAAATATTGCTCCGCAAGGGTATAGTTGCTTTTTGTTGTGCAAAACTAGGTAGAAAGTAACTACCGAAGTAATAACGGGCTTATAATTTCATGTAATACAAGCACTTGTTAAGGTACTATTTATCTTTTCTTTAACCTCCAAGTTTGTTAGAATATTTTTTAACCACCGTAATTCAGGTCTTTGTCTCTTTGGTTCTCCAACAAGATCCCAAATATTCCTACAAGTTTTAATCTTTTGAGTCGACTATGGATCTAACCATCTATCCCAGACAAATTTGTCAGCAATTTTGCTATATATGATTCCCAAAGTTGATATTGACACGTGCGCTGGGGTTAGACGGTTAGTGATCCATAGAGGAAGATAACAACTAGATTGACAAGGCCAATATAGAACATTACAGAAATAAGGATCAATTCTGGGTTCTCTTTTATGGGCAAAAAAATTAAAATATAGTAATTTTAATAAAAAAAAATTACGAAAATATTGCACTTTTAAAAGTATTTACGCATCTATAGCAATCAGTCGCGCCCCTCCTGAGCATGACTCATTCCGTCTCTAATTCCGTCGCTAACACTTTTTGCGACAAAATATTGGGCGTGACCACAATATTTAGTCCCAAAAAGTATTAGCGACTGAAATAGAGACCGAAATTAGTGGACACCTTTAAAATCAATTTTTTTATTTACCGTATAATTTTTTTCAATTTTTGAAATTAGTGTTGCGACCACAATATTGTGATTTTTTAATTTTTTTAAACCAAAATCATTAAAAAATTTGCAGTATAATTTTTTTTAAACGTACGACTTTAAAATCAATTTTTTTTTACAACTTTAAGTTTTTATTATTATTAATATACGACTTCAAAGTCAGTCTAAAAATCAATGATGAAGATCGGTCTAAAAATAATTTAAAATTAGATAAAAATAACAATTAATAATATTATTACAAACTACAATAAATTCGTAATTAATTAGACTGAATATTGACAATATCTAAATTTTTCTAATTTCGATCTCTATTTCAGTCGCTAATACATATTGCGACTGAATATTGTGGTCACGCCCAATATTCCGTCAAAAAAATACTAGCGACGGAATTAAAAACGGAATGAGTCATGCCCAAGAGGGACGCGACTGGTTGTTATAGATACGTAAATACTTTTAAAACTGCAATATTATCGTAATTTTTTATTAAAATTGCTATATTTTAATTTTTTTGCCCTCTTTTATGTGGCAAAGTGTATGTACAAAATGCATTGAACTCTCTGGTGTGGATTTCTAAAACCTCAGATTGACATCCATTGCATAAGACGATGAAACTATAGTGAATGTTCCAGTCCCGAAGATAAATGCTGATCTTGAGCTATCTCTCCACATGATTAAATCCACTGAAGAGTGACATATCATATGATAAGAATACTAAAAAGATTTTGTATTAAATTTTGCCAACAACTTTGACTCTTGTATAATTCTGGAATTTAGATTAATCACCTAAACTCTGCAGATTGTTCAGGGCCTTTGGAACTGAATAGTAAAGATTAATTAGCCTTGATAAAAGTACAAAGCCAAAAATCAGATTGAAGAGAAATAGTTCAATGAAGTTAGAAGGACCTTGCTTGAATCAGCTTTGGAGAAATTTTGGTGGATTGAAGAAAGCTTTCTAATTGGAGGAGATGGATTCACAATTACAGGGACACACACTTGCCTTTCATTTTTTTTATGTAATTGTTTGTTGGCACTCATCAACAACTTTCCATTTGTAAAGGGTGTAACAGAAATTACACAAAATTAGAATAATAAACATAAAATGATAAACCATGTGCTATGGAAACACTAAAAAAAGCTATGGCTGAAATCCGCATCCTCACAGTGCCTGATTTCAGTCAAACCTTCTGCATAGAGCGCTGATGCTTCTAATAAGGGACTGGGTGCAGTCTTCATGCAACAAGGCAGCCCAGTGGCTTTTCTAAGCCAAACATTGCCAGAAAGAGCCCAGAAAAAGTCAGTGTATGAAAGGGAGCTTATAGTCATCGTCATGGCTGTACAGAAATGGCGACATTACTTACTTGGGAGGAAGTTTATCATCCATACAGATCACAGGAGTTTGAAGTTCCTTAAGGATCAGCAAGTGTTGGGGGATGAGCAGTTCAAGTGGACTTCCAAACTCATGGGTTTCAATTTTGAGATCCTCTACAGACCCGAATGTCACAACAGGGCTGTAGATGCACTGTGAAGATGAATGACTTATGAAGCTATTTCCCTGGTCCAATTTTCAGACCAGGAAGAATGAGAAACGGAAATCCAGGCTGATGACAAGTTCTGGAGTATTATGCAGGATTTATTAAGCAACTCATCTGCACACTGCTTACTCAATTTCTTAGTTCAGCAATAGGAGCCCACTCAGGTATCTTTTGAACTTACAAAAGGTTGGCTGCTTTAGTGTATTGGGAAGGTATGCAACAAGACAATCAGAGGTTTGTAGCTTCTTGTGAAATCTGCCAGGTTTGGTCTGACATATCCATGGACTTTGAGGAGGACTTCCTAAAGCACAAGGCAAAAATGCAATTCTGGTGATGGTTGATAGACTCACTAAGTATGCCCATTTTATCTCAGTTAGTCACCCATTCAAAGCTAAGGACATTACTGAGTTATTTGTCAAAGAAATTGTTCGATTGCATGGTTTCCCTTCCACCATAGTTTTAGACAGAGATAAGATCTTTTTAAGCCACTTTTGGACTGAATTGTTTAGACTTGTAGGCACTGAACTTAAATTTAGTTCTGCCTATCATCCTCAAATTGTTAACAGGAACGCAACCAAGGCAATGGCCCAAATGGTTGAGCTGGGCAGAGTTTGGTTCAATTCTAATTACAACAGCTCCACCAAACTAACTCCATCCAGAGCCCTTTATGGAAGAGATCCCCCTCAACTTTTGAAAGAAACACATGTACCCTCAGCAGTAGCAGAAGTCAATTGACTAACCCAAGGCAGAGGCATAGTTCTTAAGGAGCTAAAACCGAATCTGGTGAAGGCCCAAGACCACATGAGAGTCTATGCCAACAATTTTACAGTAGGTGATTGCATGTATCTCAAGCTGCAACCTAATAGATTGATGTCCTTAGCCAAGAAAATAAATGAAAACTCAGTCCCAGGTTCTATGGGCCGTACCGGATTAACAAAGTAGCTTATTAGCTTGAACTTACACCAGACAGCAAGATCCACCCTGTTTTCCATGTGTCCCTTTTGAAGAAAGCCATAGCTCCATTGGTGAAGCCTCAACCTTAACCACAAATGTTAGCACATGACCTTGAACTATTGGTAGAGCCCTTAGCTGTTAAAGCTGTTAACAACCATCCTTTTGGAACAGCAGAGGTATTAATTCAGTGGAAGGATCTTCCTGACTTTGAAGCAACCTGGAAATCTGTCACTTCCATTCAGCAACAATTTCCTGCATTTCACCTTGAGGACAAGATGGATCTTTTGGGGGGAAGTATTGTTAGACATCCAATTAGAGAGACTTACACAAGGAAGACTCACAAGAAGTATAGGCCCAATAGGATAGCCCAAGCCCAATAAGATGAGTCTGCTGTAATTGATTGGTTTTGTAAGAATTGTATAAATAGAATAGAAGGAGAAGAGAAAGGGTATCGGGTAAGTCTGTTAGAAAGTGATTGGGGGAGTGGATAGGCTCTCGGACATTCCTATCAGGTTCTTTCTGTAATTCTTCTCTACTTCAAGGAAACACATTGTCCCATTGGAGGATTCATCAAGAAAATCAAAGTTCTAACACACTCCTTCCAGCTTAATAATTCAATCTCGTTCAGCAACTATAACTGGGGAACACTGAAAATAGAAAGCTTTTTGTTGGAATTCACATTGGGAATGCATTGGAAATCACAATAGATGAATCCTGTGACCAGTGTCCTAAGGGCACTGATTAGCAAGACCATTAACTAATTAGCCATCCTGTGACAATCACATCACCTACATTCTTAAATTATCTTGTTAAGAATGTTTTGCCCTCCCCTTATGGTGTAAGAATGCTACTATACCTGTCATGTCCATGATCTGCATGAACTTGTTAAGAATACTCTCTAACTGATCATAGATATATAAAAAATTCTTAAACTTACATGACCCTTTCTCTTACTTTGGCATTCTCAAATTGGCAGTTCTTTTAGCTTAGAAATTTTAGTTTTTGATATCAGAAAGTTTTGCTCTTCCTTTCCTTCAGATCTCTCCTGACAGGCGACAGCCATTCCTATTGGTTTAATAAAATTTCAAAAGTCAAAGCTAAATCACAAAAACCCATTGTCAAACAGAGTTTGGTTTATTTTCACAAAAACCACTCTCATACTCTACAGTTCTATCATTAGAACTTGAATTAACAAAAAACAAAGAAAAAAAGAAAGATAGAATAATTAGTAATGAAAACCTACCTTACTGATTCTATTCAAACCAATAGGCTCCATTCTCTTGACACTTGGTAAAACTAACCAAACTGGGTTAAAAAGAGTGAATAAAGTCATACACAAACAAACTAGGTATCTACATGGCACAAGCTAAATGAGCCCACTGGCCATGTGTAGTAGGCTTCATTGCACCACCTAGAAGAAACTCCATTAAATACCCAAAGGCATATAATTCTAATTTTACAGGGCCATACCATCATTCTGCCTGTCACACTGCAGAAACCGATTGTTCTGATACTCCTACAACATAAATAACTCCCATTCAATCCTTTTATCAGGTCTAAAATAGTAGTAATGTACATATATACAAGCTTGCATAATGAATTAATGTCAATATGTCAAAGCAATTGAAGAAGCATATGTACCGCATAAAGAGCAAAGGAAAGTCTTGTGCATTGTAGAGTGACCAAGCTGATGCCCTGTGATCAAAACACAAGGCAGTGACCATGCATTGAAAGCTTTCCAAGAAACACATTAAGTCGGTGCTCATGTAAGGAATTGGAAACTTCTTGCTCATGTCTGTTTGAAACGAGAAAACAAGTATACGATAATATAGTGATTCTATAAGTTCTTATACAAAGAGAACAAGTGGTTAAGATAACTTATAATGATGCTTACTAGAATTATGAACCATCCTACCTAAATAAGGGTGCTACCAATTAAGAATACATAAAGGGCCTGGATGCCTGTTTGCTTTGCCAAAAGAGCTAGTGCTTTCCATTTTCTCGGCATATCTCCAGTGAATACTTTATTTTCCAAACCAACTTTTTTCATGGTAAAATGAAAAGGCAAGGCTCCTCTCACACAATATTGTCCCAAACGCCTTTGCTAGGCCAGCCCTCTTCTTGATTCTCAAATTCTCTTGGCTACCGGTAAAATAAAATAAACTAAAACATCAAATACTAACTTTCTTTTTGGCCATTATTATCAAAGACTACTATTTATAAGGTCTATAGCAACAAAGTTACCATATTATTTTGTGAAAAGAAATGATAGGTCCAATTTGTTTGCTACCAAACTGAAGATAAGTGCAAGGACAAAAGTGAAAGCTGGGACAAATTGGTCAGTGCAAATGTAATTGTAGCGATTGAATATTTTAGCCTCACAAAAAATAGATTCTAATTTCCTCTAACTCTGCATTCAAGGTAAAGTGTGTCATTAAAATGCTAATATGATTAAGGTCAGAGTCACAAAAGCATCAGTTTCAAATTAAGTTGAACATGGAAAAGAAATATATCTTGTGCCTGGGAAGATATTATAAACTCGTTCAGTGACAAACACAGCCAAATTTATCTTTTACAGATGTGCTACTAAATCAATTAGACAAAGAGAAAATTCAGTCAACAAGCCAAGAACTGGCTATAACCACTGAAAGAAAAGATGATGATACTTCCATTTCACAATTTTACAAAGAAAGATTGTATGACTGCATCCATCTATCATTTCCTACAACCTATCACAAGCCAAAAATAAAAACATTATGCATTGCATGGTTAGATAAACTTCATCAGTTTCTAGAAAAGATGCATTTGAATGTGCAAGGAACAGTTTTTGACTGAACTATATATTTACTATAAAAAAAACTAGCCCTAACAGACAAACATTGTTAATAGGAATATTAAAAAGAGGAATAGCAGAAAAATGTGTATCAAAACCTGATGTACAGAACCTGACTCTGTTAACATGTTGGCCCTCATGAAAATGTTGGTATTTCAAAGATACCAATATTAAATACTCAAAAAAACTCCTGCAAAAACACTTGTAATGCACTATTTTCTTCATTAGCAGAGAGGTAGCTGATAAGCAATTCTGTTGTAGTAGCATCTGCTGATAAACCTTTGCCTTTCATTAGCATAAGGTATTTTGTTGATCTTGAAATGTCATATCTTTGCAGCAATCCTCGGACAAAGACATTATAAGTGAACACATTTGGGAGACAGCCATTCTCTTCCATTTTCATCAATAAGTTTTCAGCATCATCCAATAGTCCTTCTTTACATAGACCTTTAATCATTGTGGTATAAGCAACAACATCAATTTTTATGCCTTTACTTGGCAAACAAGAAAAGAGTTCTTGTGCATCATTGAGTTTTCCAAAACTACACATTCCATCCAGAACAATGTTGTATATTATGACATTAAGTTCCAAATTCATCTTCTCCATCTCCCTAAACAATGATATTGCCTCGGAATGAAATTGACACTTGAATAGTCCATCCAAAATAATGGCACATGTTTGGAGATTGGGATGTTGGTCAAGCTCGTGCATTGTACAAAACAATTCTTTGGCCACTTCTGGTTTCCCTGCTTTGCAAAAGCCCCCGATAAGAATGCTCCAAGTGACAACATCTGGATTTAGTCCATTATTAACCATCTCACCCAACAAAAAGATAGCCTTATTTATGTTTTTAATTTTACACCATCCATGGATTAATGAACTATAAGTTACAAGATTTGGCAAGAAGCCCTTGCAAATCATCAACTCAAATACTTTCACAGCATCATCCATTTGACTTAGCAAACAATGACCACTAATAACCGAATTATATGTGACAACATCAGGTTCCACTCCCACATGGACCATGAAACCCATTATAATTTTCGCCCTTGAAATCATCCCATCTTTGCAAAAATTGTCAACTAAAACATTAAAAGTTCGCACATTTGGCATGATTCCCTTCCTCATCATGTTACCCAAAAGAGTTGCAGCCTCTTTCCATCTACCAAAGTTGCAAAGGCCATGAATTAATGAATTATAAGGGACAAGATCAGGTCGAATACCTTTACCGGTCATTCCTGAGAACAAATTCAAAGCCTCGCATACCATACCATCCTTGCAAAGACTGTCCATGATTGTGCTGTAAGCTATAACAACATCCAAATCGCAGTTTCTTCCCTTGATCTTCTCAAGATACGAGATCGCACCGGACGTGTCACCGGCCTTACACAATCCATTAATTATCGCGCTATGGGTGTAACTGTTGGATTGATGGCCCATGTCTTCCAAACTGTTAGCAAACCTGGCTGCTCGAGCCACATTGCCTTCTGCACACAGCCCATTAATGAGTGTGGCAAAAGTCACCACTGTGGGGTCCACACCAATTTTGAACATGACTCCCAAAACAGAGAACCCAAACACTGTGTGGTTCAAATGGCATAGACAATTGATGATAATGGTGAGTGTGTACACATCGGGTTTGACCCCTAATGAATACATGTGTTTGATAAGGGAAATGGCGGTTGCGTAATGTTTCATCTTCACAATGATGCCGAACAATTTGGTGAAATCCTTCTCGCGAGGGAGAGGGTTCATGGCAACCATTTTGTGGAAGAAACTCAGAGTAGCTTCTTCACTTTTGAGGTCTCTCATGGAATCAAGGAATTGGGCTCTGTTTGTGAAGGTTGAAGAAGAACGAAAGTGTGTGGGATTTGAAAGAGAACCCAAGTGTGGAAGAAGAAGAGGGAACCAATGAAGTGAAGCTCTTGCTCTTCCTCGCAACATTATTCTGAAAAGTGTAGTCTTGAAGGGAAAGTAAAACCTAAAAAGTGCAATGTGCGGCAAATAATAAGAAAGACACGTCTGGTCCAAGATGAAAATTGCCTTAAACTACTAGTAGTAACAAGGAATACTAAACACCAAATAGAAAATCACACAATGCTCGTTTAAATTTATTTTGAAAAATATATTTTTAATAAATTAAGTTTTTAGATGTGTTTGTTTAAACTGTTTATTTTTTTTTACTTCTTAAATTTTTAATTAATGCATTTTAATAATTAAAGGAGTTAATTGGAGCGTTTTAAAATTTGAGGATCATATTGGCACATTTTAAATAATTTAGAGATCGAATTAGTCTTTAAGTATTTTTTAAAGAAAAAAAGTTTAAACAAATACATAAAAAAATTGTTTATTTTATTTATAAAAAAAACTTAAACAGATGACCTCTTATCTACTTCTTAAACAGACACCTTTTTTAAGTTTAAATAAACTTGTTAAATATCCATTACCCATGTTGATATATTAAATAAAATATAAAATATTATTTCATTAATCCCTGAAATTAAATAAATTAAAAATATTTCATCAGCCAAATTTATGTTTTAAACTGACGAATAATATACAAAAGACTACCAACAATGGTTGGTATAGCAGAGGTAGCGATTTATATCTACTAATCAATTGATTCATGGTTCGAATCCACTACAAAAAAACATGGTTTTGAGACCGACTATTACGGTCACTAAATTGTTAAACTTCATCGCTAAAATTATTACAACCAAAATAGTGACCGATTAAGGTTTGTTGCTAAAACCCTAGTCGCTAAGCCTTCAGCAATCGAACTCCAATTTGGTGATTATTTCGCGATTGAAAGGTTCGATGGCAAGTACATAAAATTCGATAATGTGTATTTGGTTGCTATTTTGCTTGGGACCAAATCTATGACCGAAATATTCCATCGCTAATTCGGCTGCTAATAAATAATTAAATTTTAAATATTAAATATAGTAAAATAAAATTGGTCACTAATTTGGGGTCTAATGAACAATTGCATTATACAAAAAATAAATTAAAATAAATTTTGATCACCAAATCGGTCATACTGAGTAATCAATTTTAAAAAATTAAAATAAATCTACTATGTTGCTAATTGGGTCACTAATGTTATAAGAAAATGAATTTACAATACATTCGGTCGCTAATTAGGTGGCTATGTAATAATTGATTTTTGAAATCAAATAAATTAAAAATTCATTTTGATCGCCTTTTAATATTAATTTTAAGTATAATATAAAGTATACAATTCAAACGCTATTTGGTAATTAATTTTAAAATAAAATAAATTGATCGCAGATTCTATCACTAAACAAAAATATGCTATATTTTTGTGTTTTCATTTATTACATGTAGACCTATTTAATAATTCTTGACTATAAATATAATTCTTAATTAAGTTGTATAATCAAACTTATAAATAAATGTGGACATTCATAATGTGTAAATATATCTAATAACAAAGATCTAATTTAAATATTGATAAAGTGCAAATTCAAAAGTTTTCAAAATATTAAAATCCAACATAAACAATGTAGTTAAACTACATTTCTAACATAGAGTAAACAGTTTAATACTAGCCATAGAACCTACTAGTTGAACCCACTTTTGACAAAAGAAAGCATCAAATCTCCTATGCATCTACTAATATTCTTATAAAACTTACAATTGTGAGTACAAATATTAAACATATTGTAGTTGTATTGAAACAGCTACTGAACTCTGAAAAAAAAAAAAAAAGAAACAGCTACTGAAGAAAAACAAAAGAATTGATTTTCTTGCAATGTAAACTATTAAGAAAAGAAATTGACAAGATTAAAATGATAGGAAAAGTATAAATAAGGTGAAGTTCAAGTAGATAAAGTGCAAAAAAACTTAGAGAAGTTAAAAATAAAAGTGTAAGACTTAAATAAATATAATTTTGGGTTCCCTATATTTCAAAATTCACTATCTAAGTTTCCAAAGCTTATTTTAACCGTTGACTGTTAAAATATAAATTTTATCTTTAATGTATATTTTCTATATAAATTATAATTTCATAAAATGATACTATTTTATCATGTTTTAAAATATTTATATATGTGATTTCATGACAGAATTATTTTACCTATATTAAGATATTATTGTTATTATTATAATAGTATTTTATATTATATTTAACTTTATTTAATCATGTATGTAACTTTTAAAAGAATTAAATAATATAGTAAACGTATGTAATTAAACAAAATAATAGTATTTTCTATTTTTAAAATATTTATGTATGTGATTTATTGACAAAATTTTTTTTATCTATATTACAATAAATAACATGAATATCTTAATATAGATAAAAATATTGTCACTAAATCACAAACATTATTTTAAAAGATAAATATAATATATAAAATAAAAATAAAACTTATATAAATATACATATTCTAATTTATGTGAAAATAGAATTTAATCTTATATATTATATTGTAAAAGATAATATATAAGATTATAAAAATATAATAAATTAAAAAAATAAGTTTAAATTTTGAACTATTTTTGAATAAAACCTATGTTAATAATATATTTTCCACTAAATATGCAAATGAGCACTTTGGTGTAGTGGTAAAGGAATGTGTTTCTCATTCTAAAGACCATAGTTTTAGTCCTTCCTTAAACATTTTTAAAATTCTTATTTTTTAAGAAAATGTTGGTCAACTTTGTAGTCTAGGTAACGTTTAAAATTTAACCATCAACGATTTTGGGGACTCAGCTAGGACTTTGCAAATTTAATCATATTATTGGACGTTGCTTAGTTAGTGCAATACTAAAGTCAAATAGGGTATTTATTTATTATAATTTTTAACTAATTATATAAAATAAACAATTTTTTTTACAAAACACAAATTAAAAGACTAATAATAAGTATGATTTACTTATCTTAATAAAAAAATGTAAATATTGATTTGTTAAATTTATTAAAAATTATCATAGTATAATTAAAAATATTATATATTTATTATGATTTTTATAAAATATTGTAAATATTGGTTTGTTAAATTAAAAATATTACTAATATATTAATTTCAATACTTTTCAAGTATAAAATGTATTTAAGCATACTGTAATTTTATTATGATTTATAATAAATAAAAAATTTAATTTCTATTTTTATAGAAAAAATACACTCGGTTACTAATTTAGTCACAAGCTATTATGTAATCCAATAGCGACCGAAACTCGGGCGCTACCATCAAGTCCCTTTTCGGTCGCTAATTCGTTCGCTATAACTAGTATTTATAGATATATAATGTCTGTAATAGACAATGAATATTTCAGCAACCCTTTATTTCAATCGCTGAGGCAACTGAGCCACCACAATTAACTTCGGTCGCAAATTTGGTCTCAATTAGCTACAAAAACATTTTAGCAGCTATTTTGGTCGCCAATAGTGACTGATATGTTTTGGTCTCTAATTTCGATCGCTGTATTGCATTTTTCTAGTTGTGATCCTTATTGATCCTTCTGTATGTAATAAATTGTGTTGGAAGAAAAATAATCATCTTATATGTACAAAACTCCATTCAATGTGGTATTTCAATTTTCCTATGTGACAAAGACAACTCATGACATGTAAATATTTTATAACCTCTTTATTTTGGTACAGTTTTTTATTACTTGTTTGTTTCGTTAAAAAATTCATAAAAATGACACCAATTCCCATCATCAGTGATACTAGTCAATTCAATCATCATTTTTATTTCAAATAAGTTATAAATAAAAGACACCAATTTATTTATTTTTTTTTAGTACGACAGAAAAAAGAAAAAAAAAACTATACTCTTTGGGATAGGCTAACTATGGAGCTCCATTTGAAATTTTGAATCATTCTTGAAGTTGAAGCACACAATTTTAGCCATAAAATATGCGCTTTGATTTTCTTCCCTCAATGTAGGATACTTTCCAATGATATTTACAAATAATTTTGATTATATTTGTCAAATAGATAATTACATAATTTTGATCTCAAATATTATTAAAATATCAACAAATTTTGTAACAATAAATGTATATTTAAATAATGGCAATTAGCCTAAGTGTTGAAATTTATACTAACCCATCTTGTCAGACTTTGTAGTATAATTGTTTTCTCTGCAAGTGTGACGGGAGATAAGGGCTCTAGTAGTAAACCACCATATGGCAGAGGAGGTGATCTACCACACAAAATATTTCCTTTGGTGGTTAAATGATTGGGAACAATGAAAAATCCTTCATTGGACCAAAGGTTGATATGATAAAGGATAATCTTGCAAATATTGAGCATGAAGAAACCCCCTTAAACCTATGGTTCTTATTGCAAACATGGTTTTTGAGGGACTCTATGCACCATAGTAGGATGCATTAGTTGTGAAACTTCTAGGGAACAAAATAGGTTATAATTTCATGAAGGAAGGCTGACGAGAATGTGGAAGTTCATTGTTGGCTTTGATCTCATGGGCATATGGACCAAATTTGACAGGGAAGAAGATAGGGCAAAAGTCATAAGAGAGAGTCTATGGATAATCCAAGATCATTATCTAATTTTAATGGTTAAACAAGTTTGCTAACTGTATGATAATAACTATAGTGGATCTCTCTTAATCTATCTTAAGGTTATCGATTAAGTAGGCTATTGGTATTTAAAAATAATCAAAGGTAAGGAAAAGTGAATAAAAATTCTCAATAAGATCAAATTTATAGACAATTAAACTATTTTTAGCAATATGATTTAAGTATTCCAGAAACCTTATCAAGCATGTGAACAGGTAAAACCAACTACATGAAAGATTAGCACATACCACAACTTGATTAGTTACAAATCTTTTACTTATATATATTCCTTCTATTTTTTTATTGACAAATGTTAATCATTAATTTTTTTGTGGGAGGGATTCAACTCAGAATCTCTCCTTCCTCCCTTATTTTTTCAATCATCAAGTCAACTTTATAACTTCAATTACCCCTTCTATTAGATCTTAGGGGATTAAGATAAACAACATCTCAACTTCAACTCAAGAAGAGCAACATCACATTAACTTACAAAACAAGGAATGATTATACAAAAAAAAATACATGTAAGTGGCTAAGAGAAACAAATGGCAAGCATGGATGGACAAGGATCCTAGTTCCCCTCCCTCAGCACCTTGTGTGTGCGCACACATATGCACGCTTAGTATAAATTTGTGTTAATAATAATTAATTTATTGCATGACTGCATAGTCAACTTTGTAATTATTATGTGCTCTTAGATCACATAGAGAACTTTGTAATACGAATATATAATGAAATAGTTGAGCTCATGATATTGGATAACCAATGAAGTGCTCACACCTACTTACAAGGATAAATACATTGCAATTTGGACTTGTTCAGTTGATCTTTTTTATTTTTTTATTTTTATCATTAAAATTAGTTTTAATTTTATTTGTAAAACTGACTACTTTTTGTGGAATTTATTATTTATTATTAAAAATTATATATTTAAATAATTACAAAAGAAGAAGAAAATAATCTAACCCCCTTTAAAAGAGTTATGGATCCTCCCAAAATGCAAGCTTAATAGTAACATTCAAGAGGAAAAAAGATAAAGACACTAAATTGTATGTATAACACCAATTAAGATTTGTTTTTCTATACTTTGAAACATAAATTGTAAAGTTTGATGATACTCCAAATTATCAAAATCACTAATAAAGCAAATACTTAGTTTTGCACTAACACAAGATGTTTGTGTGTGTGTGTGTGTGTGTGTATATATATATATATGAGTGTGCGCATGATTCTCTTAAGTGTCATGCTTTCTTCTAGTAGTGTCACTATTTGAAGGAAATTTTGCATATTTCATGACCTGCATGAAACATTAGCAAATGCTAGAATATTAATTGGACATTCTCTAAGAGTTTAGCAATAAAACATTAATATTTTAAAATCTCATGGGAAATCCTAATTTTTTTCTCTAAACATTAGTTAGCTTTCTTGTATAATTTTTTCACTCAAATTACTTTTGAATACTGTCACTATTAAGCAAGAAAGACATCAAGTATTTTATGTAAGCAAAGTAAATTCAATCTACCACTACCAAATGTCAGCTTTTCATGCAATCTCATGTATCGTTCAATTTAAAAAATAGAAAAAAAGTATTATTAGCAAGAATATGGAGAGTAGAATATAGGCAAAAGAAAGCATAATTTTTCACATACCACACATTCTACATATTACTTTTCATTTCCCATAATGCAAGATGAATAAGAATATAGTAGTAAGGAATTGAAGAACATTGCATACCCTTATTAAGTTGTTTGTTATTGTTGGTCATCTTCATTTGTTTTCGCCAACGATCATTGGGAGTGACAGTAGACTCTCTCTCTCTCTATATATATACATAACACATTGTAGATTGTCACAATACAACACTTCATTTCCACCATATTGGAGCTGCTCAAGCAGTTTTCCTTTTTCATACATATCTCTAATATTCTCAGGATATTTGATCCAAAGTTTTCACCATATTTGGTGACACATATTGGGGAAAACTGATTGTAAAAAATGTGATAAGTAGGGATGACATTGGATATATTCCAAGATGACTACACTTTATATTCCTTTATCACCCAAATTGCAGTTGTTGCACCGCCTTTGATAGCACAACACACATAGAGACATCCTCCCAATACCCTCAAACTATAAAGCTCATATTTTTCCACAATTAAATGATCTAAAAGAGGAACTCTGATAAACTCCTTTGTATCATATCAAAGGCAATAATCACAACAATGTTTTTATCCTTAGATAAAACCAATCAATGAAGAGCACCATTCAAAAGTTACCCACCTCTGAATCGTCGATATTGTTATATGCAACATTAGTATCATCTCTAATCATAAATTGATTTTGCAAGAAAAAATATGGATTTGAGCTTCAGCACATGCAATAAGAATTAGCAAGTAGTCATCTGTTGATGTGTCATACCCAAAACATATATAAATTGAGATGTTAACTCATATCCAAAGTTTGGTAATCGTTTCTAGGCAATTATTGATGGATTCCAAAGAAGGAAATCACGACTTTTCACGTAGTGTAAAAGTACAAGCCCAGAATCTCATGTTCATCATGAACATTGACATGGTAGGTGAACTTGAATGTTCATTAAAAGGTTCCTCCATATAAATGGATTCATTGTAAAAATCATTTGATCAGAGAAGAAGTTGATTGGAGGGTGTGAAAGCTAGGTCATAATGAGAAATGGCAAGCTGGGGATCAGAAATAAGAGAAAGCCATGATTTACATACGCACTTGTAATGAAAAATAGATCTCACTAACAATCTCAACAAAATTTCCACTACCAACTCAGGAAGGAGAGTGTGCTTCATGCTTTTTCCTTGTCTTCATGTTTTCCTAACACACAACATGAATTTGGGTTGTCTAATTGAAGAGTGTGCATCTTATTATAAGATGAAGTGTAATAATAACTATTTATTAGAAAACCAACAATCTGATATATCAATTAAATTTATAGTTTGTTATTGTTGGGAATGATCTTTATACAAAAGCTATTGGGCTTAAGTGTATGACAAGGGCCAAAGAAACCTAGGTTTAGGTTTCTTAGTCTTCTATAATAATAATTATATTTTCTCTAGAGAAATATGTGAGTTGTCATCATCTCTCTGAAATAAAAAAGTGCCCACACACTTCCATCTCCCTTATTCGAGAATAGCATGAAAGATTTGTCATTCGTAGCCGATTGAGGAGGCTAAGAGATGACTCACAAAAGACAAAGGAGAATATTGCATTCATGCTTCAAGAGGTAATTATCTCCTTTTGATTAGAAAGACAAGGATGATCTTATAACATTCAAACATACTGGGTCCAATATGCTTTCGTAGATTCTATGAAACCCTTCAATTGGTATCAGAGCCTAGGTTGTACGTTTGATGTTGATCTTGTCTTTTATGTGATATGGCACATAGGGTTCTATGTTAATGTTGGATTACACATATGCTATGTTTTTTTATAATTTTTTTCATAAGATGTATGGTTTTATAAAATATGTGTTTTAATCCAAGATAGAACTTTTGAATGTATTTCTTTTGGATATGTAATAAGGAGGCTAGTCCCTTATGATCAAGTTTCCTCCTTGATTTTTTTTTGTTTAGCAATTTTATTGTTGTAAGAGAGAAATGTTCAATTTTTGTATCCAAAAGATGTATATCTGCCATAGCGTGAAAAGAGGACAAAAAAATGATGGGAACAAGAACCAGAGCCTTCGCCAGATGTGCCGCATGCGCCTTCACGCACCACCATAAGTGGTTGCGAGTGGTACTTGATAACCGATGTCGTATCGCTTCAAAACAATTAAACTACGCTAATTCTGTAGCACATGATTAACCTAGGTCGACTCAAAGACACAATCAATATGGTTCCAACTTCAATTCACTAGTAAATAATAGGGGGATTTTTATCAAACAGTTTGCATGCATGAATAAAAATTGCAAAAAAATGTAACAAAATAGAAACTAACTGAATTGATAAAAGGTATTCTAAAACATATTAAAAAACATCAATCCAATTCACCAAACCAAGCAATACGAATTATCATAGTTCTCATATAGTGATTTTGCTGTGAAAGTTCATTCAATTTCATTAGAAGCAGTTCAATCGAATTAACCCCTAAATTAATTGAAACCACAAACCTAATTGAAATATTATCCAAATAATCTGTGATTAAAATTTGAAATTAGGAAATGAATCCATAACCTAATCCGCTTTCAATCCTAAACACATTCATAATCATGAAAATCGACTAGAGGATTGAAGAAGAAAATGAACATTCACACAGAATTTGAAATACCAAACCAAAACTCAAATTCTCCTTGCTTGGGCTTGGATCCTTGGATTGATTTATTTTTAGCCTTCTATGATCATCATCAATGAAGGCCCCACAAAATTAGTGCAAGAAAATGGAAGAACAAAAATGAAAATGAAGAACAATGAAGAACAGTTGAGAGAAAATAAGAGAAAGGGTTTTAATTCTAAAAACTTCTAAAAGTCACTACAAAATGGGTTTGTGATAAAATGAAGTGTGTCCATCCAAATAGCTAAAAATAGTGACTGAGTCAGTAGGAAAGGATGGGCCACAATGAAGCCCAACTAATGTAACTAATTACTAATTACACCAATTTCGCAGCCCAAAATTCAAGTGCAGTGATTCTGACTTCCAAGCCTAAAATGACCCTCAAAATGATAGAATTGGCCTTGTCTTATCTCTGACAAACTTGTAGATATTTTCCTTATCTTTCCAAGGACTACTCATATGCGCCATTTTAAGTTCTGTAGAGCTCTCTAGGTCCTACACAAGTAAGATAGGTCAAGTAAGCAAAAACTCCAAAAATAAGCAACAATTATCAATTAAGCCCACTTGTTTGCCTAAGGCAAAAATGAATTAGAATGGGAAAATAAAAGTCCAAGAGAAGTCAAATAAGCTAAGAAGAATAGAAAAATATTAAACTAAAAATACTCAATCAAAATACCCCACACTTAAACTTTTGCACTCCTGGGCAAAACTAAAAGAAAGACTAAGAGAAAAATTCAAACTAAAGTAAACCACAAACTAAAAGAAAGGTAAGAACAAGACACAAATATTTTTCAATGGATCCTAACAATGCACAAAAGTGAGAAAGATGAAAAATGGAAGAATAATTAACGTTTCAAACAATCCATGAACACATGATCACAAGTGCAAAGTGAAAAAGTAGTCAAGTTAAAATTAAGAATGAACCAAGGTGATAGAAATCTCTCAAAGAGCAACACTTAACATCTTCTAATGTGTATGGGTTTATGTTTACACTCAAACACCACATGTAACTAGCACATCCAAATTTTGACAAGACTCTAATTCATTCAACTTGAAATACACATGCATCAAAAGATCAAAAGAACTTTATAGGCTTGTAATGTATGGCTTGGGTAAAGGGTGGATAAGAAAAGGACATTTTGGCTAAAACTAAGAGAAAAGAGGGGCAATGGAGAGTAAGCCAACAAGTATAAAGATGGGTAGAAACAAAGAACTTATAAGTGAAAATACAATGAACACCTAATCTAATAAACCAAGAGGGGGGGTGAATTGGTTTTTAATAACTTTTTAACTTTCTTGCAAAATCAAACTCAGCGGAAGAAATACTTTGGATCGTATCTTTAAACAAAACACTTTTAATAAGCAAATTTATCTTTTCCAATCACTTAACTCATGTGCTGAAACAAAGTGTAAGCTGATTCACAAAATAATATCACAAGCAATTGAATGTAATGTAAATCAAAACACAATTACACACAAATTTATACTGGTTCACCTCTAACCACTTGAGGCTACATCCAGTTGTCTTCTAATCCAAACCAGATTAAAGTTCCACTAACAAGATTCAGTTCTTTACAAGCAATCAAACAAGTCTCTTTCACCCACCCTAGGCAAAATTCTAAATCTAACACTAAGATTTATCTAAAGACTTAGAACCTGAGCACACCACTCAGTTCTACCCACTAGAAACCCTATCTAGTTATGCTTTAAAGAATTCTAACTTGTTACATGGACAATTACAACACAATCAGTAAAATACAGAATTAAATCTCACAAAGAGTTAAGCATAAAGTTCAAGAAGGATATCACCTAAACTTCCATTTGCAGCTGAAAGAATTTCAAACGAAATTGATAACCTGGTGATGAATGTAATGCCTTCTTGAATGATCTTGAAACAGATTAATGCATGAATGATTACTAAGAACCTCCTTCCTTTACTCTAGATTCATGATTTTCTCATCAAAGAACAACCCACATGAAAAAGACTCTTTCTTCACATTAAAGCACTCAGAGAATGTTACTACACTTTAGTAATGAAAGCTTTTCGAATTCTGAAAAATCTCAGATTGTGAGTCAATGCATGCTATTTATAAAAAAACAAATTTAACAGACTGTAATCGATTATTTCGCTAATGTAATCGATTAATTTAACTCATGTAATCGATTAATTCGACCATTTAATCGATTAAAGTGTTCGTAGCAGTTCTGGAAAATAAGCATGATCAAAGTAATCGATTATTTTACCGTTTAATCGATTATTCCAGTGAGCTTCACTTTTGCCTCTAGCATATTTAATCGATTACGATTAATTGGTAATCGATTAAATCACCTTCTATACTACACAGAATTATGCAGAGTGCTTATGTAATCGATTATTTACCTATGTAATCGATTATTCCAGTGATAAATCATTTTATGCATGTTTCAAGCTTATCAATGCATTTCTATATGAATGTGTATACTTAAGTGATTCTAATCCTAAGTATGAATGCATGTCTGTTAATTTTAATAGCTGCAAATGGATTATTAGATCATACCCTTAATGAACCACACTAACACTACAAATGAACAATTACAAATGCCATCAACAGTTGTTGATTGGGCATGAATCAAATATCAAAACACTTCTTGTGATTCTTCTAATTCTTCAAACACTTGACTCTAACAATAAGGATGAAAATGAATCACAACAACTTTTATTGCATTTTCTTTTCCTTTTCCTTTTTCTTTTTCTTTGCTTTTCTTTTTCCTTGTTTATGCATTTTTTTCTTCTTTAACCTTTTGCTTTGTAAACTCTTTCTTTTCTTTTCTTTTCTTTCCAAATCAAAACAAAATAAAAATATCTCACACTTGTTTGAAACCCACTCCCAAAACAATTCCAATGCCCCTTTTCTCCCTAAAGTTAGGATAACTTGGTTTTTCAATTTTTTTTCTTTTTTATAATGAGGTACACAAGAAAGAAAAATTTAAAGGCTCAAAAAGGGTAGCAATGGATATCAATGCAAGGATAGTTTATTTGGCTAGTGGATAAAAGAAAGAAGGCCTAAATCATCTCAATCAAAGCATGTGCAACAAGGAATGTTAAAAGAGGCAAGACAAAACATAGAGTAATCTAGCACAAGGGTGAAATCACACATGAAAGAACATGAATGAAATAATGTGATTCATCCACAAAGGCCCAAAAACTCACAAGGCATAATTCTATCACACATCATTCATCTTAAATTCTATTTCTCAAGCCTACTTATCACTTCAACAATTGCCACAATGATTCACATCAAGTATGAAACCTTTCATTCCAACAAAAATTAGTACATTTCTCACAAATTACACATGTTAGAAATCCTATGAAAAACATGAAAAAGTGCCTAAATTCTAGTTTTTATTTTCTGAATGTAAAAACAGACTAACAACCAGACAGAACAAAACAAATACAATAAAACAATAATAGAAACAGTAACGAAAACAAACAGAAACAGAAAATGGACAGAAACAACATACATACTCAAAAGCTAAAACATAAAACAGAAAACAGACAGATAAATAGAAAATAGACTCAAAAATTAAAACAGACAGAATGTAAAAACAGCAAACAAAAACAGATAAATAGAAACATAAACAGAAAACAGATTTTGTAATCCTTCACCCCACACTTGAAATGCACATTGTCCTCAATGTAAGCATGCAATGAGATGCAAACAAAGAGACAACAAATAAAAGAAGGGAAAAGGAAACTCCCAAAATGTCATTCAAGGCACATCATCTCATAGAATTGGCAAGAACAAAGAGATGTCCGCCACAAGCTCCTCCTCCACTTGAGGGCTCATGAAATAACTTGAGTTGGTGACCATTCACTTTGAAGGCCTTGCCGGTAACTTCATTTTTAATCTCAACTGCACCATGGGGAAAAACATTAGTAATAACAAAAGGTCCATCCCATCTAGATCGAAGTTTACCGGAAATAAGCTTGAGGCGAGAGTTAAACAATAACACTTTTTGGCCAATATGGAACTCCTTCCTAAGAATCCTAGAGTCATGAAATCTCTTCACTTTCTCCTTGTAAATCTTGGAGTTCTCATAGGCTTCTAAGCGGATCTCTTCAAGTTCTTGCAATTGAAGCTTCCTTTCCATACCCGCTTCATCAAATGCCATGTTACAACTCTTCACCGTCCAATAAGTACGGTGCTCAATCTCCACCGGAAGGTGGCATGACTTAGCAAAAACCACCCTATAGGGAGACATCCCCAAAGGTGTTCGGTAAGCGGTCCTGTGAGCCCATAAAGCATCTTCAAGTAGCTTGCTCCAATCCTTCCTGTTGGGTTGCACTACCTTCTATAACACTTGCTTTATCTCTCTGTTAAAAACATCTGCTTGTCCATTAGTTTGGGGATGATAAGCTGTAGCAACTCTATCCACAACCCCATACTTCTGAAGCAGGGATGTCAATGACCTGTTACAGAAATGGCTCCCCTAGTCACTGATAATGGCTCTAGGCACACCAAACCTGCAAAAAATGTTGGTCCTCAGAAAATCCACAACAACTTTAGAATCATTAGTTCTAGTGGCCTTAGCTTCAACCCATCTAGAAACATAATCAACAACAAGCATAATATATAAAAAATCATGAGAAACAGGAAATAGACCTATAAAATCAATACCCCACACATAAAAAATCTCACAAAAAATAATGGATTGCTGAGGCATCTCATGTCTACATGTAATGGTTCCTCTTGCTCTCTGACAGTGCTCACGAATGGGGGTAAAGTGATGAGCATCTCTAAACAAAACGGGCCAATAGAACGCATAGTCCAATTCCCTCCTAGCGGTCCACTGAGGACAAAATGACTGCCAGTAGGTGTGCCATGACAAAACTGAAGAATAGACTGAATCTCATGATCTGGCACACACCTGCGGATCACTTGATCACTACCAAATCTCCACAAATAAGGATCATCCCACACATAAAATTTAGCATCACTCTTAAGTTTATCTATTTGAGACCTAGATGCATAAGGTGGAATAACAAATGCAACTATCAAATTCACAATGTCAGCAAACCAAGGGGTGATATGTGATGAATGCAAGTGCATCAAATGCTCATCAGGGAAATTATCCCTAATAGGAAAAGATTCAACAGGTCCCTCAATCCTACTCAAATGATCAACAACCAAGTTTTCTGCACCACTCATGTCCTTAATCTCAATATCAAACTCCTGAAGAAGAAGCATCCACCTGATCAATCTAGGTTTAGCATCAGGCTTCTTCAACAGGTACTTCAAAGCTGCATGGTCAGTAAAGACAATGATATGAGAGCAAAGCAAATAAGATTGGAATTTATCTAAAGCAAAAACTATAGCTAAAAGCTCATTCTCCGTGGTGGTGTAGTTAACTTGGGCTACATCTAAAGTGTGTGAAGCATAAACAATGACATGGGATCTTTTATTAACTCTCTGTGACAACAGAACCCCAAGTGCATAGTTAGAGGCATCACACATGAGCTCAAAGGGAAGTTCCCAATTTGGTGGCTGCATGATGGGAGAGGTCATAAGCTTCTTCCTCAATTCCTCAAATGCCTCTTTGTAAGGTTGATCAATCATAAAGTCTACGTCCTTTTGGAGAAGTTTGGACAATGGCAATGCAATCTTACTGAAATCCTAGATGAATCTCTTATAAAAACCTGCATGTCCAAGAAAAGAACGCACTTCTCGCACAGAAGCGGGGTAAAGTAAAGAAGTAATAACATGAATCTTAGCTTTATCAACCCCAAGACCTCTACTAGAGACTAAATGCCCTAAGACTATACCTTCATGTATCATACAATGGTATTTCTCAAAGTTAAGAACAAGTTTAGTCCTAATACATCGATTAAGAACTGTAGAGAGACTATCCAAACATGCATCAAAAGAGGAACCATAAATAGTGAAATTGTAACGACTCGGATTATAAGTTGCTAATCTGGATGCTTGTGTGTGTGTGTTATATTAATTAAATTACATGTGTTATGTTGATTGATTAATTGTTTTATTTATTACTTGTTGTTTGAGTGCTTTTGTCTTGGTATGCGTGCTTGATGGGTATTGGACATAAGTCAACTCTGTTGTGCTATGGTTGCTGGTTGTGCACGCTAAGAGGACGTGTTGTGTCAGCTGTGTGTATAAGCAACAGGCTGGCATAGCAACAAGCTTACTCTTCCTTTTTCTACCTTTGCATTCCCTTTGTTTTCTCTCTAAAACTCACCCAGTAACCTCTCGTTCTCAACCCCTTCTTTGTTACCTTCAACCTACGAGAGCCACCATAGCTGCTGCGGAAATCCCGACGCTGAGAGGGACTTCGTGGTTGGAACTGAAGCTTAGGACAAACACCCCATAAAGCTTGTGAATGAACTCCTGGTTAGGTAAGGGGAGTTTATCATGTTTTTTAACAGCTTTAGGTACCACGGTTTGGGGGCCAGGGAGTCCAGCCGTGATGATAACTGCATGTCCTTGGTGTGTGCGATGTTTTTCCCAAAAAAGCTATGTCTTTTATGAATGAGATTTGGTATGCCTTAAATTTGTTGAGTGTTGTTTTGTGTTGATGTTTGGTATTCTTGTGGGGAGTAGATGTTTTAAGAACTCTTTGTGCAAGTGGGTGAAGTTGGCATTTTAATGCTGAAAAGTTTCTATGACACCTGTGGAAATGTTCGTGAAGGTGATGAGTACCGGGATGGGTTGGCCAGGCCACACTTACTAGAAGCTGACGCCAATCGCGCCAGAGCTCACGCCAATCACGCGGATGACACGGGAAATACGAATTAGCTTAAAGATAACATAAAAATAAAAGCTATTGGGGTTTTTAAGACCTAGATATAAATAGGAAAGTAGTAGGACATTTTAGAAAAACGAACACAGAGGCAGGAACGAAAAAAAAGGAGGATTGAAGGAGATCAAAGAAGAAGAAGATCAAGAAGGAGGCCAAGATTGAGGGGTTTGATTACTCTTCACTCTTTGTATTCTTTCTCTTCTACTTTCTTATTATTGTATTGAAGTCAGACATAATGATGTCTGGCTAATCCCTCTTTGATTGTGGTTGAAGCCAAAGCCAATGTGAACTCTTATGTAATTTGAATTGGTATTGATACAATTTATGATAATTATTTTGATCTATCTTGTTCTTTAATTACTTTTGCCTCAATAGACTTGATCAATCTATTAGGGTTCCAAGAGCTAGGATTCACAATAGGGATATTGGGATTTTAGTCTCTGAAATCGGTAGAGTAACAATCTTTACATCACCTAGGGATATGGGTGTAGAATTGCAGAGTAATAAATATATCAGCTCAAGGCTTAATTTAAGAATGGATTGCTAAGGAATTAGAATTCTTAATTAGATTAAAGGGTTAAATGACCGAGGAATCAGGGTTTAACTAAATTACGTAAGATATATCCTTTGAATAATTAGAGTAAGAGAACTTAATAACCAATTCAATTACAGAAGGTAGGGATCAGAGGTGATTGTGCTTTAACCACAATTCTTTCTCATTACTGCGTAATCTTCAATTTACATCGCGTTTGAATTTTCTTAAATTTTAATTCAATTTTGTTATATTTTCTTAAATACAAATCACAATCCTATTCTTCCAATTATATTATTTCTCTTCCAATTTAAAGATTCTAAATTACAATTAAATTTAGTGCCTCAATCCTCGTGGAGACGATACTCTATTTATCACTTTATTACTTGGAACGATCGGTGCACTTGCTGAATCCGCAACATCTGACCAAGGAGGTGAGTACCTATATGGAGAATTCAGGTCTTACCTGACTAAGGAGGGGATAGTTTCACAACTATCTTCTCCAGGGATGCCACAACAGAATGAAGTTGCTGAAAGGATAAACATAACCATTTTAGAGATGGTAAGGTCCATGCTCAATTATTCGTCTCTGTCTGAATCGTTCTAGGGATATGCCTTAGAAACTACCATGTACTTATTAAATTTAGTTCCATCTAAATTTGTTTGAAAGATACCCAAAAAACTATGGAATGGGTGCATACCCAGTTTGAACCATATTCAAATTTAGGGTGCTCCGACACATGTCGTACAACATAAGCCAAATAAAGTGGACTCACATACAAAAGTGTGCATGTTTGTAGGCTATCCTAAAGGAACTAGAGGTTAGATGTTTTACAGTAAAAAAGGTAAGAAGGTCTTAGTGAGCACTCGCATGACTTTCCTATAGGAGTACTATATGGCAAATTACAAACCAAAGAGTTTGATTGTTCTTGATGAGCATGTCTCAGGTCAAGTTTTATCTCAACCTCAAGTGGTTCATCTTATGTTCCTATGATTATTCAAAGAGAGGAAAATATACCTGAAGGTGAACATACACAAGAACTAGATACAAAGAAGTTCAGCATAATGATCTATAAGTGGAACCTGTAGAAATGCAAGTACCACTTGTTGAAGAACAAAATCAAGAATTGGTTAACCCACCTAATGAGGATCTCCAAGAAATTATTGATCCACCTAACTTGGATCCTCCTGTAGATGCACAACAAGTTAGGCAAAGTCGTAATGGGAGAATGATTCGTAAACCCGCAAGATATCTCTTGTTGGGAGAATTATACCAAGCTATCACTATTGAAAGAAATGACGATCCCACTAGTTACGATGATGCACTTGAAGATGTTGATGCTCAGGAATGGCTTGGGGCTATGAACTGTGAGATGAAATTTGTGCATTCTAACTCAATTTGGTCTCTTGTAGAAGCACCTAAAGGGATAAAACCCATTGGGTGTAAATGGATCTACAAGAGAAAGAGAGGATCAAACAGAAAGTTTGAAACCTTCAAAGCTAGATTAGTGGCAAAAGGGTACACCCAAATAGAAGCTATAAACTATGAAGAAACCTTTTCACCAGTAGCCATGCTTAAGTCTATCCGGATTCTCTTAGTTACTGCGGCAAGTCTCAATTATGAGATTTGCCAAATAGATGTCAAGAATGCTTTTCTAAATGGAAATTTAGAAGAGAACATCTATATGCAGCAACCAAAAGGGTTCATAGTCGAAGGGCAAAAACACATGGTGTGCAAGTTGCAAAGGTTTATCTATGGACTTAAGCAAGCATCCAAGTCATGGAACATTAGGTTTGATCAAGCCGCTAAATCTTATGGTTTTGAGAAAATTCCTTATGAGCCATGTGTATATAAAGTAATCCAAGGGGAAACAATATCTTTTCTAGTGCCTTATGTAGATGATATACTCCTCGTTAGAAATGACACAGAGGTATTGTTAGGCATAAACACCTGGTTGAACAAGCTTTTTGATATGAAGGACCTGGGAGAGGAAAATTATATTCTTGGTATTAAACTCTTACAAGACCGAAAGAATAGGTTATTGGCATTGTCCCAGGTCTCCTACATTGACAAGGTCTTTGTCAGGTTCAACATGGAGAATTCTAAGAAGTGAACTTTACCTTTCAGGCATGGGATTCATCTCTCTAAGGAGCATTCTCCTAAGACTCCTGAGCAGAGAGAAATCATGAGTAAGATACCTTATGCTTTGACTGTAGGTAGTCTAATGTATGCTATGTTGTGCATCAGACATTGGGTAACAGTTAAGCATGAGTTGTTAGTTGATACCAATCTAATCCTAGAGAGGAACACTGGATGCAAGTTAAGCATATTCTTAACTATCTTTGGAGAATGAGAGATTATATGTTGGTCTATTCTAGTGGGAGTCTTGAAACCATTGGTTACACAGACTTAGATTTCCAAGGAGACATTGACTTAAGAAAATCCACTTCAGGCTATGTGTTCACTCTTAATGGTGGGGCCATCTGTTGGAGGAGTATCAAACAATCATGTGTGACTGAATCTACCACAAAGGCAATAGTTGTTACAGATTTGGCCTCAATTCACTTTGTGAAGTGATCAATACAAACTAAGAGAAACTTCACTTGTCCTTTTGCAGGGGGGAAAGGTCCAAGTATGTCTACTCCCCAAGTGGCAAAGGGCCATGGAACGACTATGCAATGTAACTATTCAGTCGATAGGGGGGACATGTTGCCAAAATTTTGGCATTTTTCACACTTCTTCACATACTCTGGTAATCATAGACTAATATCCCGAGTGCATTCTGTAAATCCCTCTATCCATCTCATTCATCATAGACTAATATCCTGAGTTAGGCCTTTTAATAAAGGTGTTGTGAAGCCTCTTCTATACAGGTCTCTTCCTTCTATGACATAATATCTGACATTTCTCTTAAGTTTTCTTTCTACTGGTAGATTTTTTGAAAGTGAGCATTTTTTCAGGAAGTTATAAATCTCAGTCATCCATGCTCGATCAATGAGAGTTACACTTGTTGTCCTATCGCCTTATTCAGTCTTGGTTTTGAGATTATTTCCTGGATAACTGTTCTATATTAACTTTTTTTCTTTATACTAGTGAGTTTTGATAGTAAGTTAACTCTCATTATTTTCTCTTACAATGTGTTGAAATTGAAACTTGGTGAATGCCTTTTTAGGTTAGGTAGCCATGTAGTAATATCTTGTCATCTAAGTATCCTTTGTTTGATAATCTCTATTCAGCTGACCAGTGACAAGTTTTGAGTCACTCCAACACTTTAAGTGCTTGGCTCTTACTTCTTTTGCTAATCTCAGGCTGACTAGAAGGGCTTCATACTCAACTTGATTGTTTGTTGTTTTGAACTCAAACCATAGGGATTGCTTTAGGATTACTTCATCTCGGATTTCTAAAAAAACTTCAGCCCCACAGCCTTTTTCATTTGGTGAACCATTTACATACATATTCCACCATAACTATTTTGTTTATATAGTGTTTGTTAATTCGACAACAAAGTCTTCTAGGCATTGAGCTCTCATTGCTCCCATTGGCTCGTACCTGATCCCGAATTCTGATAGCTCAATGGACCAAGCTATCATTTGGCCTACAAGATCTAGTTTTTTTAGAATTGTTCGGATAGGGTAATCGGTTTGAACCACTATCTAATGAATTTAAAAATATGATCTTAGTCTTCTAATAGTGGTAACTAAAGCTAAGGCTAACTTCTCAATCATTTCATACTAAGTCTTTGCATCTTCAAGGACTCAACTGACGTAGCAAACATGATTTTGAATTTTTTTCTTCCTCTACTACGATTATAGAACTTATAACATGTTCTGATAATGTTAAGAATAAGATCAAATCCTTATCCGATCGAGGCTTGGTGAGGATGGATGGTAAGGCAAGGAACTCTTTGAGTTTTTGAAAATGGGCTTCACATTCCTCGTTCCACTTTGTTCCCTCATACTTTTTCAATAGTTTGAAGAAATGTTTGGCTGTGTTGTTGGATACAGGGGGAGCAACAAGAAGATGAAGCTTGTGCCTTAGAAGAATATTTTGAGCTTTTCACATGCCTTGAAGATTGTAAATTAAATTAAGTGTATGAGAGGCCAATCTTTTGATCCTTGCATTGCATGCACATAATCATTAACATGCTTACATGTTTTCATTAAAAGTATCAAAGCTATTCATGTTTTTAAAAGAAATCAATAAGTCATGGTTAATGTTTTTGGAAAAATGTAATCTTACTGCTTTAATCGATTACACAACGTTTTAATCGATTATTTGCTTCATTTTAAATTTGGAAAAGCCATGATAAACATTTTAATCGATTACATGACTCTTTTAATCGATTACATAGTAAAAATAAAAGCTTGCCTCACTACTTTAATCGATTACCAAACATTGTAATCGATTACACAAGCTTGCTTCACAATGTACTTCACTGCTTTAATCGATTACAACTTGATTTAATCGATTATTCTGTTCGTTGTAAAACCCAGAATGAAGCTATGAACAACTTATTTGATTAAAAGACAATTTAATCAATTACATAAGCCATTTAATCGATTATTTGGCGCGTTGTAATCGATTACAGTCTGTTACAAAAAGCTGTTATAAATTGAATGAAGGCTTGTCTGTTTTTCTAACTTGAATACTTCGAATTTTCTAAATATACACAATTCTTCTCAAAGTGAGAAAATGATTTTTTGGGTTAACTAAGTTCTTATCCCACTCTTTAATCTTCATTGGTGTTGAATGATTTCTTGGGCAAGAGTTTTCAAAGAAGTTTTGGAGAGCATGTTCTGAAATCCTTTTCTGCTATTCAATTCTGGTTGGTAAACTACATGCATTCATATTCATTGGATCATCAGGTTGTTTCTCTCCATTTTCTCTGATTGTAAAGTCGTTTTTGTATTTTTGGTTATTTGAAGCTATTGTAAATGATTCTTTGAAGCTTGTGCTAGAGTAGTGTTCTCTAGGGGAAGAATAGAGTAGTGTTCTCTGGTTCTTGATCACTAGAAGTCTAATAGGGTTTTAGATTTCTATTCTTTGTCTAGGGTTGATAAAAGGGTGATTGTTGTAAAGCTTGTAAAAACTGAAATTTATAATAGTGGAACTCTAATCTAGTGTTGATTAGAAGAAATTGGATGTAGCTTCTCTTGAGAAGTGAACCAGTATAAATTCTTGTGTTGATTTTTTATTCCTTAATCTCTATTAGTAATCTTGTTCATTTGTTCTTGGTGTTATTATCATTACTCAACAAGTCCTGTTTTAAGCAATTGATTTCTTGGGCTGAGTGGTTTGATTGATTAGAAGCATTCTTGGTTTAAAAGTGATTAAGATCTTCAACTCTGATTTTACAAATAAATTTTAAAAGGCCAAGTTTAAACCAATTCACCCCCCTCTTGATTATTGTGGGTATTCCTATTATTTTCACGTTTCAACTGGTCTCGGCAGGAATTTGGACAATGTTGCTAATCAGCCAGTAAGTCTTTGTACTTTTTTCAGAGTGTTTGGACTTCTCTTTTTAATAATGGTCACACATGTCTCCTGGTTGGCCTTAATCCCTCTGTGGGTAAGCCAAGAAATTTTCCTCCTTGTACCCTGAATGTATATTTTTTTAGAATCAAAGAAGCTGAAGCAAAGGATTCAAAGATGCTTGAAGTAAATGAGTCTTGATATTTTACATGCCTAATCAATTTAATGGCATATGTAATTGTGTTTAAGCTTGGTTCATTAGATAAAGCCTTATATTCCTCATTAGCTATTGATAATTCATGCATTCATACATTCATTGATAGGAATTAATCATGTGGTAATATGCAAACTTATAGAATTTAATAAAGGTATTTAGGAATTGTATAAAACATTTTGTTACTGCTTTAATCGATTACTTAGGTGAAATAATCGATTACAGGCATGTTTATGTTTTCAGGAAAATGCCTTATGAACATTTTAATCAATTACCACTGGCTCGTAATCGATTAGATTAGCTTTACATAGAATTAGGAACTTCTTGTGATAATTGATTATCTTGGGAAATAATCGATTACATAAGCTTCTGCATAAATTTACACAGCATGTTCATCTGGTTTAATCGATTACCAGATATTAGTAATCGATTAAATATGCATTGTTAAGTTTTAGGCATGGCCTGTGTTAATCGATTATTTGGGTACTTAATCGATTATATGGGCGCATTGTAAAACTATGTTTTCTGGCTTAATCGTACAAGGTAATATAATCAATTATTTTGTTCGTGTCAGAATTCCAGATTTTTGATGAACAATTTAATCGATTATATGAATAAAATAATTGATTACAATAAGCAAAATAATCTATTATTGTGACGAATTAATCAATTACAATTAGTTGAAACAGTTTTTTTATAAATAGAAACTGAGTCTATTTAGAAAATAAGAGAGATACTCGTGAATACTTTTGTGATATACATTCTCTAAAGCT